>NW_010583017.1:482319-561520 GCF_000705375.1 Tinamus guttatus | reverse complement strand
GTGACAGAGCACTGGAACAGGCTGCCCAGAGAGGTTGTGGAGTCTCCTTCTCTGGAGATCTTCCAAACCTGCTTGGATGCAGTCCTGTGCCATGTGCTCTTGGTGACCCTGCTTGTGCAAGGGGGTTGGACTAGATGACCTCTAGAGGTCCCTTCCAACCTTAAGCATTCTATGATTCTGTGATTCACTGAACAGAGTGAAAACTTGCCAGGAAAAATTTTGATGAGATTGAAACATTTAATTTGGCACATTGTGAATTAAAAGAGGGGAACTGATGTATGAGGCCAGGATTCTTGGTGGTTTATCCTGCTCCTGAGACTTGCAGTTTGTGTCTCTGTAACAGACCTGCCTGGTTTTGGGGCAAGTTGTCTTGGGAATCTCTTGCTTCCTGTAGAAGACTAATATACACTTCAGGTGGCTGTTACAGGCTTAAGGGAAGTGCCATGTTCTGTTGGCTCTTTGGGAAGATCTTTTTTAGCTAACCGGGTTCTTGTTCCTTAGTGCTAGATGGAATAAAGTTTGCTTGGAGCGAGCCCCGATGGTTGCTTGGAGGAGCATGCTTGTAGCTGCTTGTGTTGGAGAGCTGGCTACCTCAAACCAGGCGAGGCAGCATTTTTGAGATTCCCACCAGATATTTGCTGCTATAATCACTGACAGCTCTTCACTGATCTCTTTGGACTAGAAGCGCAGGATGCCTTTGGCTAGCATCACATAGGTGTCTAGGAGTCCAAGTTTATTCTTTGACCCCAAAGTGCAAGTTAGTGGCATGTGCACACTGGAGACTGCCCAGAAAAAAAACGCCTTTGTTCAAAACAAATTTCTTAGTGAGGGTTTCTTATTGGAGGACCATGTATTGATGAAGCAAATGTCATAAAGGTGCAGTCAGGTGGTCAGTTATATTAGAGACACAAAAAAGCCTCACACAGGTGTTAGTTCATGGGGCAAGGCTGAGGGAAGATGCTTAGTGGTAGAGACATAAGCATGAACAGGAGATGCCTAGTAACACTGATACACTTGAGATGGGGCTCGTGATGCAACCAAAAATAGGCCACTGTCCTGCAATTGGAGCAGGAGGTGGTGGTAAAGTGGCAACAAGAGCCAATGCCTGGGCCCCCTGTGTGCGCCATGCCAGCACTGTGCCAGCTAGTGCCTCTACCTTGCTGAGGAAGCCCCCATTTGCTTCCTCCTGAGCATGATCCTTCGGCATCTGGCTCCCTGGCCTTGGGGAAGGCTGTTTTGGAGTAATGCCTGGCCAGCGTACTGGCCTTCCCATCCCAGTGCCTGTGGCTCGGCTGGGAAGCAGTATGGTGATATGATGGCCTTGTGGGTGAGCAGTCTCCTCATTCTGTGCCATCTGAGGGAGCTCTGTAACATTAAAGAGAGGGTGCCATCAGATCCAGTCACAAAAAAGATGGGGAGTTCCTGTCCTTCGGAAGCAAGTGGCTCTTGGTGTTTCCTCGAGCGCTGTTTAATGAGAGAAAATTCTCTGATTCTTGGGGTTCTGCATTGTTGACTCTAAAACTTACAGAAATGAGCAGCAGCTAGATTTGCTGTTTTGAAGGAAAAAAAAAAGGCTGAGCAATGCTACAAATTACAGGTGAGTGTAGCTGATGATCTGGGAAGAAAGTATCAGTGATCCTAGAGACTGCTTGATGTGCCTCCAGTTTAAACACCTGGGAAGAGGAAGATGGAGAGAGATGGGGAACGGCTGGCCAGGCCAGACACAGCTGCAGTGGTAAATAAATAGAAGAATTGCCAGATGGGATAATTATGTGCAGCCCTTGTTGCTCGATTGTGCTACTTTCTGGCTCTTTTGACTGCTGCGAATCCCCTCCTAAAACTCAGCTATGCACACAGATTTAAGGTGCTTATATGCAGAATTTTAGTTCCCTGCAGTTTTTGTACCTTATATTTGTTAAAGGTGAGACTACTGCTAGCTGAATGCGTATAAACTCGGTCACAAAGGGTTGTGCTGGCAGGCTGATCAGCAACATAGTCAAATGGTGTTGTGGTGGTGGTGGTGGTTTTGGTTACGCTTTTTAAAGCAATGTGTGTTTTGGGACCCAAATGACCAGCTCCTCCTGTCTCCCATCCACAGGTGGCAACATCCTTGTACTGAGCACGTGGGGAGTGGAGGCTGGGCCACACATGCAGGCTCTGCACTTCAGCTTCGCAGTAGGAGCCTTTGTGGCTCCCATTCTGGCTAAAATGGCCTTAGGAGGCTCTGTCCCTAAGGACGTGGCAGGAGATGAGAAGACAAACCAGTCTGTCTTGAAGCTTGTGCCAACAGCATTGACCCCGTTGTCACTGAAACCTCATCTCGATGTGGATTTTTTGTGGTCCTACGTTGTTATAGGGACGTATCTTCTGTTTATTTCTTTCTTCTTTTTTATTTTGTATTCAAGGAGCAGTTCAGCTCGAGACAAATCCAAGGCTGCTTCGCAGAAACACGTAACTGCCAAGTACCACTATGCCCTCATTTTTCTCCTTTTCACATTCTTCTTCTGCTACGTGGGAGCGGAGGTCACTTACGGCTCGTACATATTCACCTACGCAAAGGTTTTTGCAGAGATGAAAGAAAACGAGGCGGCCGCGTTGAATTCCGTGTTCTGGGGCGCGTTTGCAGCTTGCAGAGGGGTGGCAATATGCTTTGCTGCGTGCCTGTACCCCGGCACACTCATCGTGCTGAGCATCGCGGGCTCTGTGCTCTCCTCCGCGTGCCTTGTGCTCTTCGCCACCCACCCGCTGTCGCTGTGGGCCGGAACTGCTGTCTATGGCGCTTCCATGGCCACCATCTTCCCCAGTGGCATTTCCTGGATAGAGCAGTACACGGTTATCCAAGGCAAATCCGCCTCCTTGTTTGTGGTGGGCGCTGCGCTGGGCGAGATGTTCATCCCCGCGGCAGTCGGCTATCTGCAGGGCAGGTTCCACCACGTTCCCGTTGTCATGTACGCGGCGCTGGGCACCTCGGCCATGACGCTCGTGCTCTTCCCCATCATGTACAAACTGGCCAGGGCGCCCAGCCACAGGGACTTCAGAGAAGTGGGTGAGAGCGAGGACCGCAAAGCCCTGTTGTCAAACGCGGGCCTTAATGACGATGAGGAGGACGAGGAGGACGCGGGCGAGTGGAACGAAGCAGACTTTGAGGTAATAGAAATGAATGACACACTGAGAAACTCTGTGGTAGAGACCACCCGGAAGATACCCGGAGACTCTCCGGCCAAAGTCATGCACCAGCCACACTCTGATAATGGGCTGGGTGGTTCTCCAGCTCGTAGCTCCTCGGGGATTAAAAATGCGAGTGCTGACCGGGAGAAGAATGACTGAAGCTTTAAAAAAATCAAAAAAAGACTTTTTCTAAAAAGGGAAATGCAATTGAATTGTAGCTGTTCTTGTGAAGTGATTCAAGACTCTTTTTACAGTGGCACAGAAATGTTTGCACTCCTGTTTTGTCCAGTCCTTTCTCCTCTTTCATTTCCAGTCTGCAGGTGTGTAGCTTGGAGTGGGAAAGTCCATGATGATCTGGTTCAGGTAATGTGAGGAACTTTGATGATGATACTGAAAATGTTGAAGCATACGAGATGTTTTCTGAATGTGAGGCCTGCGGTGAGGTAGGTGATGCTCTCGTGTTTGTTAACTAACTTGGAGAAAGGGCCCTGGTCAGAGCACCCGCTGCGGTGGCTGTGCGGAAGGGAGCAGGTCGGAGGTGCCACCCACAGGCTCGTCCTTCCCAGAGGAGGGGCAGCAGTTGGATCTGTGGAGAGACCTAGGCTGGAGGAGTGTGAAAGCCCCATGTGTCAGGGACCCCTCCCCAGCAAGAGTAAAAGGGGGTGCAGCTAATAGCAAAAGCTGAATAGGACACACGTCTTGCAAGTCCTCTACTCCAAAGGCAAAACTGTTAGGTTAGTGTTCTTAAAGATCAGATCATGCTAACATTTTGTTTTCTTTGCACTTTTTTTTTTGGTTAAAAGAGCTTTAATTTACTAAAATAGTTTAAATGTAACAGCACTCCAGAATCTTAGCCATTTAATGTGTTTTCAGCTGTGTGTTTTTCTTTTCTCTCTCTCCTCCTCTGTGTGTTCAATTTGTAACAACTTTTTGCTCTCTTCTAAGAACTTAATAGGCAGGAATCAATTTGTAATGAAAAATTTTGCACCTTCTTCTTTGCCTCTTGTAATGGTGCAGAGCGGTCCCCTTGCTTCCTGCTGTTGGTGTTTAAACACCCTGGAAGGACTCGCTTTTCTTAGCGGCTGTGTGCCTGTTTTTGCACCTGTTCGTGGCAGCTCTTCCTGTGTCACATGTGCCCCTGCACTTAAAAATAGTTTGTTTCACTTGCTCCATCAGGGTTCTTTAGCTTGAAGTAAGGCTTTTAAATATCAAACCAAATCTTTATTTGTGGGGCTGCATTTACCAACAGGAGTCAATGCACAGACTTAAATGTTGCTCTTGGATGGCAGTAAAGGAAAGGGCATGGCTGAGGTGCTGATGTAAATGGGTGCAGGTTAAGACTACCTTGCTTGAAGTATTTCTTTTCTCCCTTCCCCACTCTGCACTATGCTTTACATTTAGATGAGAGGGGTGTTTGTTTGTGGTTATGTGGCCAAAACCTGCTGGGAAGGGGCCGGGGGCCGGGACAGGCACCTTCTCTGCTTTGGGGGAATTCGTTGACCCTGGGCACCTCCTAGGACTGACAGAAATGCACAGAGAGGCATTCTGAGGCAGCCCGTAACTGACCAGAGAGAGGCCTAAGGAGCATGTTGGAGAAGTTAGCACAAGACACCAAGGATGGTCTAGCTGGCATAATTACCAAAAATACTTCTAAAAGCTTCCTTCTGTAAAGCAGAAGGAAGTGGAGGTAGCAGTTTCAAAGAGCTACAGTGACTTCTGCTGGAGAGGCTCTCAAGTAGTCCCCCTCCCCGCCTCCAGTTCCCTTACCATGTTGGTGATCATGTTGCCAAAGAAAATTATCCACCTGACAACAGGAGGATTTTTAAAAATCTCCAGTTCCCCCTCTGCTTTTTTTGACTTAAATGCTCTATGGGAGCATAGTGCAAGCAAGTAAGGATGCTCAGGGAGTGCTAGGAATTGGTGCATAATCCAGTGGAAAAATAGGAAACGAAACTAAAGCCCAGCAGAGAAAATGCGTTGTAACCTCCCTGAACCTGATCTACTGAATGTGCTGGTTCGTCCTTCACTAAAGTCTCCTCAGCCACTACAAAAATTCTGTGCAGAACAGATGTGGCAAATTCTGCTAAGTAAGTGCTGCATGAGGCACTGAATAGCAATTCCAGCTAGGACTTTTCTTTTCCTTAAAATTACAAGGAGTAGAAGTGAAGCATTTGTCTGGATTGCAAATGTGTTACAGCAACCAGAGGATCTATAACATAGTGACAGGAAGACACTGTAGAACTTAATTAGGTAGTTTTTTTTTATTATGATTATCTAAGTTACTTAACGATGTAGTTGTCTTGCACACTGTCATGGGGACTCACAGCCGAACACCCCATGGAAGCCTTTGAGTGACGAGCGCCTCTGAGGGTTCCGGCCCGTGTGCTTGAAGCAGCCCTGGCTTCAGCCTTCCTGGGATCCACTGCTGTCACTTGTTTTTCTTACCCTTAAAGAATGTTTTTAATGTCAGGGGGTTGTCCCTTCATTGAAATTATGCTCTTTAAAACAGGTCTGTATTTCCAATGAAAAGTCTACTCATAGCAGTCAGACAGTCCTGATGTTCAAAGAAAGAGTCTAAGTGCTAGAGTGACTGGCTTGGGGTGTTCCTCAAGGGCTCTTCTAGAAAATGAATGCTGGTGTTTAAATTTTAAAAGTAAATTGTTTCTTGGCATGCACAGTTACTGTGAGGATCTATTTACAGTGCCTTTTAAGTTAAAGATCTTCTAGGAAACTTGGTGTTTAATGTGCGAAGTACTCGAGGGAACTTTCCTTCCCCTTGCCCTGGTTAGGCTAGAGCAAGACCAGCACCGAAAGCCATCTCTGTGTTGAGGACAAGGTTGATGATCAAGGGAGCCTGAATTGAGTAAGATGCAATTCTTGTCTTTAAGAACAGGAATGGGTTTAACATGCCCCTTTACTTGCCTACTCAAATGTTAAAGGTAACTTTTGCAGTCGTCATTTCATATTTCTATTTAGTTCTTAATGCCCGAAGCACAGTCAAGCGCTCCATTGTGCTGCAAGCACTGAGGCCACGGCATTTGCACTTTTACTCTCACCTGACCTTATGCTGCAAGATGCAGGAATTGGCAACGGTTGGTGCCTTGATGGTTTTTAATTAGTTTGCATAAAAGCTCAGAGCACTTGCTGCACGTCCTGCTGCACAGTGACAGTTTAGTTTTCATTCTGCTTGGTGTGGGTTTACATTGTACTGTATAATGTGAAATTCAATAGACACTTGTTTTTTTGAATGTAATAAATTCTTAATGGGAAAAGGTACTTCGGTTCCTTTTTCTAAATAAAGTTTCCTTTTATTTTTGAAGGCAATTCTGGATTTCTACATTTAATACCGGGGTTGCTTAGACTAAGGGCAGTCAAAATGGGTCCTGTCTGTGCCGGGCGGGAGGCCTCCAAGAATGGAGCACGAGGCTATAGATCATGAAGCACCAGTCGGACCCTGAACGACAAAATTCTGAAACCAAATTTGACCCCGGCTGTTTGTGCTGCTGATTTTCAGTGTGCCAAGGGAGGGAGACAAAGACCAACTGCTGCTGTGAGTCAAAAAAAAAAATTCATATATATTTTTACCATATCATTTTATTCAACTTTAATATGGTTTCCATTATTAACTTCTAAAACAAAATGATTTCCAGTTTAGAAAACAATGCACTGACCACATAATTCCTTTTCCATTTTATACAGTTATACAAATATTCTAAATACACATTTTGTCAAGATGGTGGCAAATAAGATTTAACTGTACAGTACATAAGGAAAGAAAATATTTTAAGCATATTTAGAAGCAATAGAAATGTCTATACAAAACAAGCAAAATGGAATAAAATTTTATATTTAAAGTATTGCAACAGTCCCACAGGTTTGTAACAAAAAAATGTCTTTGCACAGTTCCTCACAATGCCCCATTAATAGCTAAAGCAAGACAGCAATTTTTAGAAAATGATGTTTCAAAATGCTACACATGATACTACTGTTTGCACAGTCTGATCAAAATAACAATCTACTTGGAATCAAGCAAAACTGAGGAGGAGATTTACCAACAAACTTTAAAATTATCTGTATAAAAGTCATTGCACATTATTTTACTCAGTTGTTTGAAAAGTAAAAAAGTGTATTTACAAAGTATTTCGCAGACAAAATTATAAAGTGAATGGATAATATATAAGTAACACGTCTTGATACTGACAGTCCAAGAACACACACTAATGGTTTTATCGTCTCGAGAGGTTTTCAGTGCTCCTTCCTCAGGGAAGTAAACTCGACTTCTACTTTGAAATGGATTTACAAGATGTTACACAGAGCTATTTCAACATCAGCATTATAAAACAGTATGTTAGAAACGAGAAAGAAAGAAGGAATTTGTACATCTTAAAAAGTGAGCTATTCATAGATCAACAAATGCATTTTTCTTTTTTAATTTAGTTAGGATAAATGTTCATATTCTTCAGATAATAAACCCAACAGTTAAAATGGAAATCCTGGCCTAGATGAGAATTGAGAAAGCACCATGCACAATCATCTTAGTGTGGTAAACACTGAAAAAAAAAATAGCACCTGGGATCCTGTGACACAGATCTCCTAAAACTGGTCAAGTAGCTGGCGGAGATAGGGCGCCTTGGAGAGCTCTCTGCTGACCCGGGACAGCTTGAACAGCACGGGGCAGTTCAGGGAGACACACGGGATGTGCCGCTCAAAGCAGCCCGTGCAGTTCTTGCATATCTGCAGCACAAGGGAAAGAAAAGCAAAACGTGCTCTTTTTAACACAGAGCAGGTGAACCCTGACCAGCCGTGCGAACATCACTGAGTCCCTCCAAGGTTCCCAGAGGGGCAGCCCCAGGGAGCCCCTCCATAGACAGGCGCCGGGGTTCCAGGCAGAGCTGCAGGCAGGGCTGGCGCCTCCGTCGTCACAGGCTCTGCAGTGGCCACACGCTCATTCACGAACCTGCTCACTTGGACTGCTTGCAAGGAGTTTTGATGAGAGACACCTGGGCAGGCGCAGGGTCTCCAAATGCAGCCGCACCGTCATTAACATTAGTTAAACAGAAGCCCCTGCCTTGCTCTTTTATTTTTAATCTTTTCCAGTACCTGCTTGTCCCAACAGTCTTTCCAAAAGCTCATAACTCTACTTCCAACCACATTCCTGTTTTTTCTTTGCAACATCCAAGTTTTAACCTCTCCTGCTGCTCTCATTTGCCTGGTTTCAAGAACATCAAAATCATACCGATGTTCCCCTCATTCCTTCTGAATTAATTGTTTTCCTGGGTCAGAACTACCTGGGCACCTGCAACCCTCAGCCACTAGAAGAACCTCAGAAATCACAAGGCACCCTTGTTCTTTCTGAAGAGGTTGTAGCTGGTTTAAATGCAATGAAACCAAACTACAACTTGAGACTTTTTGTTGAAGTTCAATTTGTGTATAGAGAGGAAGCCTATGGCCTTAATACGGGGCAAACACTCTCTAAGCCAAGCTTTGAAACACTGGATGATTTAATGGCACTCAACTGGCTGATCAGTCTTGTGCTGCCTCTGGCATGTTTGAAATTTCAGAGAGCCACGAACTTAAGCTATGAAGGATCCGTAGACTGTCACACGCTCTCACAGAGGGGCTGAGTACTCATACACAGGCTAAAACTGAATCCCAGGCCTGGCCAAGCTGCTGCGTTTTTGAAGAGACAAGGGAATGCTGTGATCAAAGCCGCTAATCCTTTCGTGGCGCTAGACCAATCTGCCAGATATGGCCCAGTTCCAGAACAAAAACCACGTGCAGGGTTTTGAGCACCACAGGAAAACTGCAGAGTGTTCGTCACTTCCTCCTACTGCCAGTCACAGTGGAGGTGAGAGCAAGAAAATACAGTTCAAATCTCAGTAATAGAATATTTATGAATTGTGAATTATGGTGGTTTTCTAGCAACAGAGCCCCACGGGAGCACAGCTAATCAATGCCTGGGCGACACGAGCATTTATATTCCTGCAGCTCGGGCAAGTCTCTGAACTGTTGCAGTGCTAGTGCTAAAAATCAATGCTCACAAAAAACATTTATTAATTATAAAACACTAGAGAACCCGGACTCGGTGTGGCTGCGCATGCGCGTGGTGAGACTCTGCCTTGTGCAATGTCTTCACGAGCAGCTGCCTTCCCCGCTACCCTCTTAATTGACTCCTAGCTCAAGGGAGAAAAACAATTTGGAAAATTCCTATCAAGAGCAATTGGAACAAAAAACCAATTAATTTCCCGGGACAAACATGCTTTGTTGCTACTAAACTAGAACATCAGCAGTCATTTTAATACAACAAAGGTGGGGTTTTTCAGGGCATTTCTATAACTTTCCATCATCCCCATTATATAAAGGAACCTACAAAGCCAACCAGATGCTTTCAAGGGAGGAAAAAAGAAAGAGAAAGGCTTCCTTTGTTGTGATTTTTTTCCTCCCTTTGGCTTCAACGTTTTGGCCTGGGGTGCCGGCTCTGCCTACCTTGCTGAGTTGCTCCTGCTTGCGCTCCAGCTCGCGGATCTCCTGCTGGAGGATGACGGCGACGTGCTGGGGCTGGCTGCGGCAGCGCGCGCACACGCCGAGCTGCGTCAGCTCCTCGCACACGGGGCACTGCAGCGTGGGGAAGTACTGCGAGATGGTGCCTTTGCGGCCCTCCCGCTCGCCGTGCGCAGCGCAGGCGGCTCTCTGAATCTGTGGGAAGAAGCGCAGAGGTGAGAGGAGCAGCCGGAGCGCGGCTCGCTCTATTCCTCCATCACAGGGCTGAGCTGTTCTCAGGAATGAGGAGGCCAAAGAGCCTGCAGGGCGGGGGCTTATTCAGGGATCACTGAATGAAACGCCAAACCCACACACGAACTGCAGCCTGTTTCACAGCAAAGCTCGCAGGAGCGAGCAGCAAACGGAGACATTTTTCAATGTCTTTTTTGTCAGTGGCACTGTAAGCTAAAATCCAGTTAACGTTTCTCCTCCTGCACCTCATCACGGACTTTTCTTAACTTTTGGAAATAGCTACTTCAAAACCCCTGGTAATATTAATCAAAGTGCTCCTGTTGCTCAGGCACTGTTACCCGCTTTGTGAAGGTGAAGTATCTTTGGAACATCTTAGAAAAACAGGAATTCTGGCATCTACTACTAAAAAGAAATTTGAAAGGTGATATACTTAAAAGGTGATATAGCTAGAGGGACACACCTATGAGTACTGCTAAAAATGAAGAGTTACAACAAAATCCTCTTGGGAACTGTGGAAGGGGTCAGAAAACAGACACTGATAATGTGGCTAAGCCCAACCCCGACCAGACTGGTCAGCAGGGAAAAAAAGTATTTAATAAACAAAGAAACCACCCAAAAGAACTAATGATTTAAGCCTGCGAGTTGAGGCAGGTGCCTTGTAAAATAAATAACCTGCGCTGCTCCCTCACATAAACCTCATTCTACTAAACAGCACGAGGCACCAGACCCCATAATACATATGCAGGGGTTTGGCAGGTCGCTGGTCCTTAGGCTCACTCACCCTGGGCAATTCGTGGTACCAGCTGAAGACATCGATGCCGATGAGGGAGAATATCCTGGCGAGCGGTGGCAGGATCTGCTTGGTGATGTAGTAGGTGGCGTTGAGGCGCAGGTTGGGGTCCTGCAGCACCTCGACAGGCCGCCCACCTGTGCAGCAGGGAGGAGCGGGTCCCCCTCGCGACGCACAGGGCCGGGCTGTGCTAGCCTGGCTCACTGTCGCACCCTGGGACGAGCCCGAAAGCTGCATCCCACTGCAGGCCGCTCAGTTTTGCGGCATGGGCTGCTTTCTGGCTGCCTCTTCCTTACGGGAGCATCCTACTGTGGAGCAGCCACCCCGCTGGGGGGAACTCAGGTGCCCAGAAAGCAAAGGGCTCTGCTCAGTTAGAAGCAGAGCTCAATCTAGGACATCACTTTTCTTTTATTAGAAAAACTGCAGCTTAATTTGAAGATTGTTGTATTAGGCAAGGTGAGACCGGCCAACTGTGCCAGCTCGCATTGTCTGTTGGTGACAAGTAACAACAAAAACTACTAACAGGGTGAACATTGCTACTACTACTAACAGGGTGAAAATATGACAGGCACCACCAGCACTATTTCCTTCTTTGAAATGTCTAGTAGCCAGGAGCCCTTGTCCATAGCCCAAGCCGCAGAGAGCAGCAGCCAGCTCTCTGCTCCCTGCCCTCGCTCTGCAGCATGGGTGGCTCTTGCCAGGGCCATGAAACCACCCCAGCACCATGCGATGTGCCCAGTTTATTTCCACTTGCTGCTGACGTAGTTTGGAAGACAACCCTGCGCTGGTGCCTAATGGGGCAGCACAGAGGCCAAGGGACAAGCCCAGAGTTTTGCCCTTCCCACTGCCCGTACCTGGTGATTTCCAGGGCTGGCACGCAGGATCCCGGCTTGTACGCAGAGCTCCCTCGGTATTCCTTGGCAAAGATGAAGTCCTGCATGCTGGCTTTTCCTTCAAGTAACTTCATGCACTGATTCTGAACGTACTGCTTGATCTGACTTATGTCACGAGTTTCAAATAGCAGCTTGATTGAACACTCAAGTATCTTTAAAACCAAAGCAGGAAAGTGAGCAAAACATTTAACTCAAAATCAGTAATTCCATACAGTTCACTGAATATATTCATATGCATTTTATATAACCATATTCCATATAATTCACTGAAATATTTATATGCTGTTTACAAAAAACTATGAAATCTGAACTAGAATGTTCCTGTGACACAACTCAATTCACTTCACACGTTACTGGAACACCTTATTCTCAGTTTGACATAAACAGAGCTCTACAGCTCACACATTTTCCTCTCATGGCAGATCTTTTTCTAAGGAAAGAGTTATGTGTTATTAAGAGTAACTTAAAAATATGAGAATTAAGAAAAATATTTCTGGGATAGTGGACAGTATCAAAGAAATCAATGTAATCCTAATTTCAATCAAGTCAGCTTTCTGATATTTCATATCTTACATTATCCACGCCCAAACTCAGAGATTGTTTCAATTTCTCTACAGAGTAAGAAAGAAAACATCTTCTCCTGTCATTTGAAGTGTTTTGTCACGATTTTCTAGATATGACCAAAAAAAAAAAAAAAAAAAAGGATTTACTTCCTTTTTAGACGCTATTTTTTCATTGAGATGGCTAGAAAAGGTTCTTGTTAGTCAGATTTATCCCAGTAACAAAAGTACCCGCTTAGGAGGATTTACTTCTTTTTTAAACCCTAAGTGGGTACTTTTGTTACTGGGATAAATCTGACTAACAAGAACCTTTTAAACAGGCCTCACCTGCTGCACATGCTACATGTAAGGTGGGCTTGATGAAGGACAGTCTTCTTGTGAAGCGACAGAGCTACAAGCACACCACGACCCAGCAGCAGCGTGCTGTATTCTTACTCAGGAAGAAACACATGAGTGTTTTACCTTGGAAACAGCAGGGCAGGAGTCTCTTCGGACTGTCTCTATGCCTTTTGCATCAAATACTGGGTCCTTTTGGTCCAGTGTTTCATACATGTAGCCCACATACCTCTTCTTAGTCTGCAGGACACACGGCAAGTAGACCTGGAATGTTTAAAAAGAAGATAACCCAAACTAACACGTGCTGGGAATATCAAGTGGCTCTGAACACAGAGGGTGTTTTTATAAAGAATACTTTGTTTTCTAAAATCATTAAAGCCAATAAAATAGATCACAGTAATGTTAACGGGTAGCTGAAGAAGTGGGGATTCAGCAGTGTTCTGTTCTTAAATCACTTTATTTCACTTAGTTGTAATGGATAAGCAACTGAAAGCTCAGATTAAAAGTGACACAGAGGGTAATTCATTTTGAGCATCCTTACTCTTCTGGACTGCAACTGTCAGCATTTTCAATGTAACTGCACTCTCCCTCTCTTAAAAGAAAAGTTCATTTTAAGCATCAGAGAATAAAAAAACTTTCTCAGCAGAAATAGTGGCTTTTGAACCTCCTATTTTCAAACGACCTAATTATGGGGTGGCCTAAAATCAGCTGCCATCCTCCCCTGGAGAAAGCAGGTCCTTTGGATGGCTGTGCTTGGAGATCACCTCCCTCAGCGCCGCACGCTCTCTCTGCTGCTCTCTCCAACCTCTTCTTTCATTCATGGTCTCCCTGGCATTCCTTGACCAGCTTTCAAGGCAAGAACAGGAAACAGTCTTCCCAACACCAGTGGGATTATCCGCCTCTTCCCGCCCCCTCACAGGAAGGGGAAGCGGCAGGTTCGCACTGGAAGTGGGTGTCCCACTTCCTGAGTGGGGGCTCCGTTCTTGGAGCACAGGCAGGTGAGGGCTCTTGAAGGGAAGCGCTCGGACGTGCTGAAGCACATGTTGGTGCCTGGTGTTTTTCCCAACTAATTCTTCCTCCATCTTAACGACACAATTACCTTGGAGAAGCGGGAAGGGTCACAGAATCACAGAACGGCTGAGGCTGCAAGGGACGTCTAGAGATCACCTAGTCCAAACCCCCTTCTCCAGCAGGGACACCCAGAGCACGTGGCACAGGGTGGCATCCAGGTGGGTTTGGAAGATCTCCAGAGAAGGAGACTCCACAGCCTCTCTGGGCTGCCTGTTCCAGCGCTCTGTCACCCTCACAGCAAAGAGGTTCTTCCTCACATGGAGGTGGACCCTGTACGTCAGTCCATGAGGAAAGGCAGCTGTGTCTTCCACAAGCACCCTGCCTTCCCTTGCTGTTACTTTTCTGCTATGTTCTCAGGGAAAACAGGCAGATTGCTCACCAACTGATTCCACACGCATGAATCGGGATGTGCTCTGCAATGCCGAGAGCACCTGAGCTGACTGCTAATCATCTTCCAGCGACAAACTTCCATCACCTGCCTCCTCTACCCAAGTCTCCATGTCATTCATATTGGTTTCAAGAACCTATCAGAGGGACGTCTTTTCATTTTATATGTATATGTATCCCCTGGACATGCAAAGCGTGCAACGCCAGGGTTGCAGGGACTTCCAGCACGCCAAGGCATGTTTGATTTGAACATATGCACAACCCAAAACCGCGAGAGACGGATTCAGACCCCGATGAGCAGGGCAGTTCACGCTGTCTAGGGCTGCCAGCACTATGGCTCCGAGGGCATCCTGACACACATGCAAGTGACAACAGCCCCTTCTGTTCATCCCACAACGGCCCTCTGGCAAGGCTGGCCCTTACGGCGCTATGGAGGAGCCGCCTGCATGGCGGACAGGCTTCCTGACTCTTGCATCTTTCATCTTCACATTTGTTTGGGACATTTTCCCTCGGCAAACTTCAAGTGAAATGTTTTCCTTTTACCTTCTCAAACTTCAGTTTTACAGGTTTAGGGTTTGTCGCTGTTACAGCTTCAGCAATTTCTTGACCAATCTTAAAAGACTGCTCCTTTGTTGCTCCTTTCAACAGTACAAACATGCTAAAAGAAATGAGACATAAGAAGTAAGAACAAATCTGTTCAGCACAGCTCCAGAAATTTTAAGGTACAGTTTCCTGATGACTAGGAAAAGATACATATCATTTTGTTTCCTTCCTATACAAAAGGCCCAAAACCTGAGAAACTACAACGTTCAACATGAGATCAGGAGTGACAAAGGCAAAGTGGACACGCTCTGGCAAGGCAGGAAACGTGACCCTTCTGGGCACTGAAAAATTTCAGGGTTTGCATCTTACTATAACAAGAACCTGCTCTTGGTCTGGTCAGTGCACTGCAACCTGGGGGCACTGCCTCGTGCTTCCCACAGGGGCAGCCATTGGATTTGTCCATGCTTTTCTTTTGATTTTTCTCTCATTGAACTGTAATGATTTTAGTATCTTTGAAACTTTATAGTGTCTCAGTGAATTTGTCTAAAATTGGCGACTGGATTCACAAGCTATTACAGAGGGACAAGCAGACGGAGAACTCGCGTTCCTTCACCGGCTTTGCTTCCCACAACCTAAAGTGAGGCAAGGCCAGGACCACAGACGGATATGCAGGATGGATATGAAGGGCTACTATTAAGATCAAGGATTGACTGGGAGATATAATGTATTTTAGGCATCCAAATCTCATCTTCGGATGGTGGCTGCTTGTGAATGGATCCACTTTTAAAGCTTAAAATAAAATTGGAAGCATTCCTTTAAGTATTAACATGCAATGTCTACTGAATTATATAAATATTTTACTTTCCAAAATAAAAATGGTATCAGAGACAGACACAAAAACTGTTGCTCAGTAAAGAAGCGTTATATTACCTCACACATGAGAAGAATAAGTTTTTATCCTCTCTTCTTCCTATTTCTCATAATTTACAAAGAAAACCTCAAAAGCCTTTTTACTCTCAAAGCACTTTCTTAGCGTCCTAAAAGAAACTATGGGAGAATAAATGGGATTTACTCTGCAAGACAGTAAGCAGCACCCAAAAAGGGACATTATGCTCTGTTCTGTATCACTTGTCTGGTTTCAAAAACCCATGACTAACAATTCTGGGGTAATGAAAACCACACAACTCAATTCCTGACGATTCCTGCCTTTCCAGACAACTGACAAGCTGAAATCCATCTTACATGAGCAGCACAGAGTAGCAGAGTACCAAATGAGAAGATACATTATTAAAGAGACGGAAAGAACAGCAATCTGATTTCTTAGCAGAGGAAGTTGAAAAGCTAATGCTGCATTAGGCAAAGCAGCCTGGTGAATGTTACTGGGCTCATGCTCAGTACCCCACGAACAGGAGATTAATTGGATAAAAATGCTGAGCTGTCAAAGTTTCACATAAGGAAATTCTCCTTCCTACTTGCTCTGAATTATCACAGTGCTCCTGCCTGCTAAACTGGCCTGCAATATTCCAAGTAACACAGCAATATTCCAAGAAACACGGCAGTACTCCAAAAGGGAGCAGCATGAAGCGCAGCCGACAGCTCCGACCAGGGTCTTGGGGGGAGACTGGGACAGAGCTCAGAGCCTCCCAGCAGTGGTGGAGCTGGGAAAGGGCCCATCCCTGCACAAACCGCACAGAGGAAGTCTAGATCCAGCCTGGAAAACCAGGAGGAACTTTGTAATAGGTCCTAGCTATGCAAGAGGACGAGGACATCCCCGTCCCACCTAGAGAGACAACAGAAAAATGTACCTATGGGGACCTCCTATAGCTGTGCTGATTACCTGTCAGTGTCGCCGTACACAACGTGCGCGCCCCATTTCTTCGTGTCGTTCACCAGCTTTATGGCACGCTCCAAGGTTTCCCTGGCTTTGTGCACAATGCTGTCGCCCAGCTGCAAGAACCAACACAAACAGTGCATTTGTACTCTACTGCTAAAAGCACTGCTAGCTCTTAGTAAGCATGGCTTGACCCTGCCTTCATCTATGAAAGATCACTGTTTTGAAAGTACTACCTTTTGAAGTCACCTACTTCATGGTTTAAAAGAATTACAGAAAAAAGTTTGCTTACATCACCCAAAAACTTAAGTCAAGGACTTAGGAAAGAGCAAACGAAAATCACAGAAATTAAAAAAATCAACAACTTTCTTTAGATTTCTTCAGATATATGAAAAATACAAGCAGCAAGAGAAGATTGCTTAGGAATGTTTTCACAAACTCTAAATATTTTTACAGGGGAAGAAGAAAAAAAATATTTTTTAAGGATCACAAATCTCAAATGACTGATTTCCAGTACTACAAATAACACCCCCTGTTTTTATGAGGGCATTTAGACTAAATGCATTTCACATAATCACGCGGCGTTATCTGATTATCCTTAATCACCTCCTTTCCACACGTTTCCCCTACCTGTTTAGCTGCACCTCTTACCTCAACACATGGCATTCTCCCAGAAAAATTAGCAGCAGTGTAACCAAACGTGACGTTTGCGATGAATTTCAGCCCCAGCTGGCGAGCCTCGAGCATGCGGGTTATGGCTTTGTCGTGCTTATACGCCTTCATGGACTGCTTCACCATGATCCTCGTCTTCAAGATTTCTTCTAGCATTCTTGGCAGCACACCCTTTCTTATTGAGGGCTGCCAAAGAAGAAAAAAAAAGAAAGGAACAAAGGAAAAAATTACGGTAAAAAGACCAATCTAAACAGTTAAGAGAAGAAGCAAATCCAGAGCTGTTAGATAAGCACTGATAAGAACATAAATTAATCAGCAAGGTGCCTTAGGCACCAATGTTCTGGCTCGTCACAAAAATATTAAAAGCAATCAGGAATACAGACAAAGCTCTTAAGAAGAGGGTAATTTCTGTTGTTGTTGTTGTTTTAATCATCCCTGCCAATGTAATATGTTTAGATAGCTGCATTAATTACAAGGGTACTTCAGCATTTAACACTTATTAATTCTTCACATGTTAAATACTAGAGGAATACTATCTTTTAAAAATTCTGCTGGCATTTTCTATCCAAAGCTTTTCCCTTGCATTAAATATGTGTGTGCTGGTGAGTGGCTAATTACTCATAAGAGCTCCAGGCCACGTTTATTATTTCACTATAAATCAGCCGCAGTTCACATAACATAAAATGAGCACAGCAGAAGGCAAGTTAGGGAGTTTCTTCTCCCAAACCATGGCCCTTTTCCTAGGAAAGCAGCCTGCTAAGCAGCTACAGAAGAATAAAGTGTTACAGTCAGAGAATTACTGTGTGATCCCCAAACTGTGCAAGTAAAATACAGTTTAATTTTAGATGAAATGAGTCCTCAGTATAAGTAAAAGCAAAAGAAGACGTTCTACTTCCTGAACCGCCAGAAAGTTCAGCATTCTGAAGAGTATCAACAAACATTGAGAAATGAGAGCTGAACCTCCCCCTTCAAGCCCTTTTGTCTGTTCTTGACTCAGCAAAATATCACAGCACGTTAACCTCATTACCTTGACAAAAGCCACCCCGCTGGGTGACACGGTGATATCGTGCCTGATCTGGTACAGCAAGTCAGGGGGTACTCGAAGTGATGTACAGCCAAATTTGAACTCATCGTATCTAATAAAGAAAGGGATTAAACAGGCAGAGAATTCATTCGTCTACAGCCTGATCCCAGGCTTACAGCAAAAGCATCAGCTCACAATGAAACACTGGAAATGCCAACAAGAATGGTCTCAAAATTACTACCTGCAGGACAAATAAACCGACCGTCACTTATAATTTCTTTGCTCTACGCAAAATGCTCCAGTGATACATGGGTAAAATCAACAGAAAGTAAATTATCTGTTCTGCATTATTGATTACTAGCAAATGCAGAGCTAGTGATGCAGCACACGACCATTCCATAACCCAACACGGAAACCTGGCTCGTTCACTCAGTAACCTATTACAGAGAGTCTCTTGCCACATATTAAAATTTCAAGTCAAAAACTTGAAAATCTGATGGTGACACCTATCAATCTTTGCACATAGCTTCCAATTTTTCCATGTATTGTTTATAAATGTAATTATAATGAGCAGTGAGATTTTTGTTCTTTTGTTTTCAATTTAAAAAATATCATTATGCCTATTAAGATGTGCTATAAAGAATAATTCATTTCAGCTTTTCATTTTGAATAGAGAAGAGTGAACCAAAACTCTTAGAAGAAAATAATCAATTCATTGACATATAGAAGAATAATTCTAGTCCAGCTTGGAAAATGGGTAGCGGATTTATGCAACTTTAACCTCATTTTCAAACAGTATTAAAAATTAATGTCACTACAGTGATGGAAAATGCATGCACTCATCCAAGGCACACACGATGCACAGGCATACAGAGCTCAGCTTTTTAACAGAGCAGAACATGGGATTCCTAACTGTGTATTTAAAAATATACATACACTGGCATATATAAATACATATATGTACAAGTGTGCACATGGCAAATCTTTAGTATGTATTTTCTAACAAAAAATTGGCACTATTTATCTATGTTCTTTGTTTCCACTGTCAGCTGAGAGTTGAGTATCTGCAGTTAAGACACTCAAGTCTCTGCAGAATCGAAGTTTGCAAAAAAAAGAAAAATAACTTACTTTCCCAAGTTTTCAACATGTCCCAGGCAAGTTGAGAAGCAGTAGTTGTAGGCTATCACGATAGAAGGGTATAAGGACTGGAAATCTAGTACAAGAACAGCATTGCTGTAAAAACGGGATTCTGGCTCCATGATTAAGGGAACACATTGGGGACTTTTCATATGAGCTCGCTGCTGGATACTGGGTGTCACAGGAATAAAATTCATTGGCTTGGCAATACGCAGCATCATCGACTCCACACGATACTGCAAAACACAGTTGGGATACAGTCATTCTAATTAGCATTTTAAAATGCAGCATAAATGTTGGTGTATTAAAACTGAAGGAATATGCACTGTATGTCTGAATTTAAAGCTCAGAGCACTAATCTTCCAAAACATATAGCCATTCCCTTACTTTTAATGAATACTCTCCATCACATACAACGGAAATGCTCCTCATCTTTCTGCGTCATTTAGTCCTAATTATTGAAAAATTAGTACTTCTGGTTTATATGTATGTGTAAAATAAATATGCAGGTCAGTATATAACGTGCACCAAGACATACTACTATACTACAGCCAGTGAATAAGTATTTGCTGAACCAAGATTTTGCATTTTATCATTTTCCATATGAATTTGCAGTGTTTTTTTTTATTTTTTTTGTCAATATTTAAGAAAACCGAGGAACAGAGGACATAATAGTCACCTAAGTTATTGTGTCCTACAACATTTTGGTCAGGAGGGCACGGAGCTGCTCAGGGAGAAAAGCTGGGCAACATTCAGTTCTTAACCATACGACTAAGACACCAGGGGGCTACAAGTATCCCATGTTGGATTGGTTTAGGCTGCTCTGGAGGGGCATCCCAAGACAGCTTAGTCAAAACAAATAATTGAATATCACCTGGATAATTAGAAAATAGTAATAGAAAAGTTGCCTTAAAAAAATTAACAGAAAATATAAAAAAGGGAAAAAGGACAAGAAAATCAGTGAAAATATCTGAAATCTTCTCAGTACTATTCTATCTTAACATCTTTACCAGAAAAGGAGAGCAGGAACATCTTCAAAAATGCAGGAATCATTCTTCTGAGCGCAAAAATGAATTATCTGAGGCGACTGCGAATGGCTGCAGCTGCCGTGCTGGTGGTCTTTAGGAGTTTCAACGAAAGCAAAACATATGTGCGCAGGAAGGAAAAGAGCCGTCAGGCGAGAGATGCTCCGGCTGCTCCCTCCCACTCGCAGCCATCTGAGGAGGAGGCAGGAGGAGGCAGGCGGAGCTGAGCAGAGCTGAGCACAGGGGCGCTGAGCACGTGGGGCCGCGATGCCCATGCGGGGCCGCGATGCCGCCCACGCTTTGGGCAGAGCGGCGCGGGGAGGACGCCAGGCCCAGCCTCACGCTGTCCCTCATGGAGAATTCCCCTCCTCCCTGCTTCCAACAGCGGGGCCTCTTCTGTAACACGTTGTGCCGGGCCAGGGAGCCGGCCTGGCCTAGAGCTACTCAGCTGCCTGTTGCACCACCCCCTGAAGGAAGGAAAGGGCTTCCATGAAGCCCCTTTATGCTATCCCCCATCAGAGATAAGAGTATATAGAGAATATATGCTGTCTACAAGAAGAGAGCATCCTCAAAGGTCTCTATTAAGAATCCACGCTGAGGGAGAAATACCACATTTTCTCACTGTCTTACCCAGCAAGGCTGCCTTACTGCTGGTGCTTTGGTTTTGGTCCGTTCTTTTGCTTCCCAAAAAGGTATTTTGGCACAGTCTTGTGGTGACATCAAGAAGTCTTTTTGTCTGTTTTTGCTGACTTTCACTCAAAAAAATACCATGCCACGCACCAACCCGAACAGCCTACAATGTGAGATGCAGAGTAGCCCCACAGACACATCTTGGCCTTAACGGCACCGTTAACGTGCACATGATGAAGCCAGCGTCCTTCTTGATGCAGGCTAAAGTCTCGCCCAAATGTTTGCTTCACGAGAAATGTCAGTCAGAACAGACTCTATTCAGCTTTGCCTATCACTGAACAAAATAGTCTACTTTTTCCCCAAACATGTTTGACTATTTTTCTCAATGTCAAAATAAGTAATAAAGGTTAATTTTCAGACTCTGATTGAAGTGTGAAAAATATCAACCTGAAAGGAAAATTCACTGCTTCTGAAGAGACTTAATGGAATGACTGAATTTAGGACACTCTTAATTATTTTTTGTCTGATATACTTCTATGACAATTTATTCAATCCATTATTACTGATTTTGGATTGTCTGACCTTATTTACATTTCAATTTCATGTTATGAAGCACTGTCCTCTGTGACCTTACAAAAATACACATACTGGTTGAAAATATACTGAAGGACAAAAAGATTTTTTTAAGACTATTTTGCTTTTGGAAAGCGTAAGGAAAATGAAGTCTCACCTGGGAACCTCTTGTTAATACATGTAAGAACTGAATGCCAAAAAGTCTTGCCATTTCACTTGTTCTGCCAATCAAATCCAATGTTTCTAACAACTGGAGATTCCCACGGACCCGGCTAATATAATGATCAACCATTTTCCATCTGTGAAAGCAAACACTTAGTTATAAACAGCCAGAAGAGTGTTGCTCTTTCTCCTAAGAAAAATGCATTTTTATGATAGCTTCTTACAGACCAGCAAATGTAATTTCCCATAGGACATTTTCATATGGTTCTTTCAAAAATGTGACATACATAAACATACACTTACATACGCTAAGACAGATACAAAATGTGACATACTATATGCTGTAAGTTTGCATTACTGCCCTATGGGATTAGTAAAACAGAAACTAGAGTTTTTCTTCATCTGATTAAATGTTTCTTTAACTGAGAGGATTTTTGTGGAAGCAATCGTCCATATTAAAAAAAGCAAAATGTAAATTCATGATCTCAGCACTAAATTACATTTCCATCCCTGCCAGAAGTATTTAAGTTTTAAAGAAATTACAGTTGTATGCCATGATCAGTAGTCTCATAGTGTTATGAACTGATCATAATCACACAATACCAAAATGTTCTATGGAAGACTAAAGCTCAGCATGATACATGCTGGGTGTGTGTATATAAGTGTAAGATTTTGCATATAGTTTTGCACTGTACTTAAAGCTTAACTTCGTTGCAAGGTAGGAAACAAAACAGAAACTAACACTTCATTAGACGCCCTTCAGATGAATTATATACAAACTATCGACCTTACAGAACTCAATATAGTACTTCTATTCAAATACCTTGATACTGTAACTCAAAAATTGATTTGTGTTTGTGTATTTTAGATGGAAAAACAGAATTATATAATGTTGAGGGTGTAAATATGCAATAGAATACAGCAGAACAGATAAGATCATCTAAACTGCTGCATCCAGACTGTTTCAATGCCCAAGCTAAATTATTTCTATCTTGATGTTAGACTGTATCGATTCAATGTTAAGAATATTGCCTTAAAAAAAAAAAAGAAAATCAGCCTCTTAAGAATGGATCAATAGTTCATTACCTGTAGACATCTGTCTTGTTATCAAACCAATCAGACAGAACTCGAAAAGTAAACAAAGGAAAACGCTGATGAAGAACATGAAAGCCCACATTTTCAAAAGTATAGTTCATTAGGTCCACCTAGGAAAAAAAAAAAAAAAAGAAAAAGGATGAGGTAAAAATCTGCATTATCTTTCACAGTCAATGAAAGTTATGTTTCTAAAAAAATTAACAACTAATTTATGCCTTTTAAAACTTTTCTGTGTGTGTGTATGTGTGTTTGTGTACATATGCGTGTATATATGTACATATATACATATATATATATATGTGAAGTTTGTAAGCCATAACTATTTGCAAGCACAGAAAGAAACTCTGTCTTCAGTTGAAAACAATACATGGAATTAAGTAAGGAGCTGCTGCTTTACTGTGGGAGTGCTTGAACGCTGGAGCAGTTGTTCAGAGAGGTGGTGGAGCTTCCATCCTTGGAGCTCTTCAAAATCTGACTGGACATGGTCCTGGGCAACCTGCTCTAGCTGATCCTGCTTGGACCAGGGGATCTACAGAGGCTACTTTGTGATAAGTTGTCACAACCAAATCTGAATTTGGTCAAAACAAAGTTTGCAAAGGTTGAACCTTTGCTGAACCTGAAAATGTAAGATCCTTTTATTATTGGTACATTTTATTATTATGCTGTAAAGTGAACAGTGAACAATGAATAGGTCTGAGAGTTCACAACAAGTTCAAACATTTTATTAACAAAAGCACTGTACTAGCTGGCTTGCTGAACAGGTAAGCTGTTCTCAAGATCAACACAGAAGTCAGAAGGACTACTGTTAAGAAACATCACTGAAAGATAAGCATATAAGTAAGCTTTGGTATTTTACATTTTAGTGACATAGAATATTCATGCCTCACAAAGTAGCAGACAGCTCTGTTTGGGAAGTAAGAGTGCATGAATGAATAAAGAATGAAACCTACATAAGTTACATGAAAACATTGACCAAAAGTTTACAATAATTAAAGAAAAAATAGGAGGTACATTAAATTGTTTTAAAACTTTACCTCATTTCTCATCATTCGCCAAATATTTAGGACAATTCTCCCAACAATGTTTATTTCACTCATTGTATCTGATCCGTATTCATCAAGCTCAGCTGCAAATCTGTTCTCTTTCTTATCATCTAAAGACATTAAAAGAGAGTATGTTTAGGAAAATTTTAGTGCAGTCAACATCAGATCAAGCAATCCATTTGAGAATTTGAGTCCTCTAAAAAAATGAGAATTTGCAAAGGCTAGCATTGATTGTACAGGATTATTTATTTACCAGTCCCCACGATATCTCTGAATAAAGCTGCCCTATGTTTTTATTTCCTTGGATATTCCCCTGCAGATAACTCTTACTCTGGCTTCACTGGTGTCCATGGCTCTACATTCTCTCACAGGGAATGTATTGGGCAAGCAATGCTGAATGTTACCAGAGAGGTAGCTGCACACATGGCAGTGTGTTAACACACAGCGGAGGGGGAAAGAAATTGGGGAAAGAAGTAATCTCCGCCCCACAGAGACTCTAAGTTTTACTTGTGATGATCTTAAACAATCAGAGCCAAATCATGGGAGAGAAAATTCAGCGCCTTTTGTACTGTGAACCCACCACACTGGGAACATGCAAAAGTATGGACAGCACAAAAGAAGAGAGAAGGAAATAGGAAGGAACAAGTGCACAGGCAGAAGTGGCAGTCTGATTCGTTCTGCAAGACACTAGTGACTGTGGTGAGGAAAGACAGAAAACCCTCTTTAGCCTTTTTCTCTGTCTGTGTGTGTGCTTTGAAATACTACAAATACTACAACAGCAGAAGAGAAGACAGTCTTTTTGCTTCACGTTTCTTAAAACTGTCTTTTTTTTCCTCCCCTCCACGAGAATCTATAGCTTTGGACTCCTTTCCTGTGTTTGATAATTTTGAAGCACAGCACAGTTTAAAAATTAGTATCAAAAAAACCTCAGTGTGTTTCCAACTAGTTATCAAGGTGTTTTCAGGGCTACCTCCACAAGCTATCATCTCCAGTGTTGTTCCTTCTTAATTAATTTAAGAGAAAACATTTTGAGACAACTTTCCCACAAATCTAAATTCATACTCATTTTTTTCAAATATTTGTTGTGTTCTCTATCCAACATCCATTTACCAGATAACCCTGTATCGCATCCTGCTAACAACAAACAGATGATATTTGTGGCACAGATTACAGAAGTGTGGATGCATAATACTGTGCAATAATGACCAGAGCTGGACAACTAGCTCCTCAGTTGGCTATGAAGCATATATACCGACCCTTGATGACAAAAGTGAAAATTCTCTGAAATTCAGCAAGGCTGCTAGTAAAAGCAGCGTAACAGAACAGCATCTTTATTTGGATCTTTCAAATGTGTGTCATACTGAAATACAGTTTAAAAAAAAAAAAAAAACACTACTCCTTATTGACTGGCCTTATCAATAAATCACACAGCCATGACAAAATTTAGCAGGCCTTTCATACATTTTATCAAAATGCCTCCCATCTTTTTTAATCTTTCAGATTTTTAAGCAGAAAAAGAAAATCCTCTCTCCATGCATGAATGGAGAAGAATCCCAAAAGTGGCAACAGTCTTTCTTCTGCTCATTTGATACGCTTGATCTCCTGCAAAAATGAGGAGCTTTCATTCCGCCACCACCCCCTTTTTTTTTCTAGTGGTAGCAAAAACTGGCCTATTTCTTTCACATTCAGTTATTTTCACCAATCTCATCCTGGTTCTCCTCTTCTGACTTGTCTGGGAGATTCCTCACACTTCTTCAGTCTGCTTCATGTGTTGCTGGTAGAGAGAGATACTCAAGTGTACAGCAGTCGCGGAAGAGAACTGCTGCCCTGATGAGCACAAGGCCTGGCAGAACACTGCAGGCTTTTGTAACTTCCTGAATGCAACCGGTGCAGAAGGCCCCTTCCAAGGCCTCTTTGGAAACAGAAAGTACTGAGTAACAGAACTGGAGATTCTTCCTATCTTTCTGGTGTGTGAGATGAAATTAAAAAAAAGTATCCTCTCATCCTCTATTACTCCCTCCCCTAGCACTGAGTTGTGATGCAAAGGAGAAAACAGGAGGCCACAGTGCACACACACAAAAATGCCACTACGCACAGGCACGGTACTCACTTCTCTTGTGCTGTGTCCTAAGGACTTATGAATATTTCACTTCTAAATGGCAGAGGCAGCATCAGACTCAGCCAATAAAGCAAAACCAGAGAGAAGTCCAGCTTTCCTTTGTTAAGCTGAAATCACAGGAAAGGGAAGGAAAAGTACCTTCCATCTTCATTTCAATAGGAGGAAAGAGCATGCTGCTTGAAGGAGCAGGAGTTTCTGTTCTAAAAATACAGCATGTCAAGAAGGAAGGGAAATATGAAGCGTAGGGGAAGGAAAAACGAGAGGAACATAGACGGGCCCAAAACCATGGACAAGGAAGCCACAAACCAACAGAGAACACAACACTTGAATGTTTATGGTCACACATGCAAGACCACACTTAAGGCATGGCATTTTTGGAAGGGTCTCATCAGTGTGAACATCTCCTTATCTTTTCCCTGCTGTTCAGCCAAAAAAGAATACTTACCTTACTATAACACTAGTTCTTGGGAATATATTATGTATTCCACTTGTGGGTGTATATCTACCATCTGGCACAAGAACTTGGGTATTATGAATACCATGTGGAGACCATGCCTATGTTCCACAGGCCCTCTTAAACTTTGTAGTCAAAGAAATTAAGGATTATAATCCTCCGTTCTTTCACTAAAACTGAATCCATCTTGCATGGAACTCTGTATTTGTATGGAATGCAGGAACAGTGCCATAAAATTATGAAAGTACGAGAGAGGGGGGGGTTAACTTTTTGCTGGTCCTGCATCAACTGCAGTGCAGACATAGCTGTCCTGGAAGTCAAGGGCTGGGACTCAAGAGCCTTGGAAGTGAAAGCAGAAAGACATTAGTTACCTATCCTGAACTTGAGAGATTATCTGTTGAGTCAGACTTCTTCAGCAGGGCAGTACACTTTTGTGATCTTCACAGGTACAGGAAACCTGTCAGTATAATGCTTACCATTCCTCTAGCCAGTTATTGCACATCCTGAAGGGTAAGAGATCAGAAGTTTTTCTGATCCTTCTTAATCTCAAGACTATATGCAATGGTATATTGCAGCCAGTGCACCACCTCCAGATGAGCCATCAAGGGGATTATATGATAGAGTTCTCCCAATCAGCTATTTTTCCCACAGGACAAATTTGGGATCTTTGTACTGAAAAGGGAAACTTTGACCTTGACTGGACAATGCATAATTAAACTATAACATGTTCTTATTTTTATGAATTAAGCATTCAAAATTTCACTGACACCGAGCAGCTGACAACATTGAACTGAAGATTTATTTTTAATATGTTTTCTTGTCCCTGAGCATTGCTTTGGATGGTATCTGTTAGTCAGAACTTTTCAAAACAGGTTACAGGTATCAAAGGTATCAGAAGATTTTGAAAGTATCAAAAAATTGAACAAATATTACAACCTCAAGAAAGGAGCAAGTAAATCAACACAATGTTTAAGCCATGAAGGTAAAGGTCCTGCCACAGCTCTAGATCAATCTAAAACTTTAATTTCAAACCTTGAAGCCACCAAAATTAATGAATGAGTGGAGAATTTTATGCACTTTATGAAAATACTTCTACTCTAACTTGAGAGGAATTTATCAAAATTATTAATAAGAGTTAGTAGAAGTCCAGTAAGTTGTAAAATTTAATAAAAGGAAAAAAGCTGGAACAAGATGGAATCACTCACAGATCATATCCATCTTTTCTAAAACACCATGCTCTCCTAGGCAGACAGATAGGATGCAAACATAAAAGATGCTCTACTGGGTCAGCCCCCAAAGATGCATGTAGCCTCCTATCATGTTCTGTCAATACGCAAAACATGATGCCTTAAAGATATGGAAAACACTTATTTATAACCTCTTGAGACCTTTTCCCAGTACCTAACCATTTGCAGCTTCCTGGGACAGATATTATGCATCTCATACTTAGTCACTAATGACCTTTTGATTACGCTTCTCATCTTTCCCAGTTGTCTAATAAGTATTTCGAATGGGGAGAGGTGAGGAAGAGGCCACATCTGCAGAATTTAAGGTGCAAACACACTACAGACACGGCCACATCTGCAGAATTTAAGGTGCAAACACACTACAGACACAACCACATATATTATTTCTCTCTTCCTTTCTCCATAATTCCTAATATATCATTTGCTTTTTTAGTCATTACTGAAAAACATAATCAAGTCTTTGATAGGACAAACACAGGCAAGCACTTCTTATGCCATGTACAGATTTTCACCAAAACAACTCTGCACTTTGTACCAAAGCCATGTTGACTCTGCTCAAGTGCATTGTATTTATACAGTAGATCACCAACTCCGCTCTTCAGAATTACTGCTTCTATTAATTTGCTAAGTACAGACATCAGCTTGCATTCACCTTGATAACTTTCCTCAATTTCGCAAGGAAAAACAGATCTTTTCCCGAATGCTGGGGAAAGCGTTCAACAACCTGGTATGAGCTGGGCCTGTTTAGCTTAGAGAAGAGAAGATTGAGAGGAGATCTGATCAATATATATAAGTAGGATGGGGCGAAACTCTTCTCTGTGGTGGCCAGTGACAGGACAAGGGGTAATGGGTGCAAGCTGAAACACAGAAAGTTCCATCTCCATGTGAGGAAGAACCTCTTTGCTGTGAGGGTGCCAGAACCCTGGAACAGGCTGCCCATGGAGGTTGTGGAGTCTCCTTTTCTGGAGATCTTCCAAAGCCACCTGGATGCCACCCTGTGCCACGTGCTCTGGGTGTCCCTGCTGGAGCAGGGAGGTTGGGCTAGATGATCTCTAGAGATCCCTTCCAATCTTAACTATTCTGTGATTCTGTATATGTTTCCCTCTAGCACTGGAACAGCTATTTAGGCAGAGTTTTATTACAGGGTTGCTGACCAAGATGAACACTGCTCAGGAACTTTTTTATGGCCTCATATCTCTGTCAAAGAAACTGTCTATCATGAGTATAGTAGGTACCTTGAATAACATATCTGCATATGACTGAAGCCAAAAAGATGGAAGAAAAGGCTATGTAGCAGGAGAACCTCCAGAAAGTCAAAACCTTCTGTTTTAGAACACCAAAAATACAAAATGCATAGGAAACAGGATAAATAGCACTGGGGAGCAGTTTCAGCAGCTCTACTCAAGCTTTCTCCTTTGTGAAGTTGGCATGCAAGATGAAGGCCTCGGAGAAAGACACACAGAGCTACTCAAAATGAATCTAGATTCATGGATACAGGACATACCCAGAAGTGGAATACATAAGGAATTCCAAATTTCAGAAAACAGTGAAACCAGTACCACACTGGATTTTTTTGTAGTTATGCCTGTAACAATGTAACAGTAAAAGCAGATTTCCATACCAAAAATTACCCTGCATTTATTTTAATTTACTTGCAGATTTCAACTCATTTCTATTGGAAGTGAACTGAAGCCCTATGCAGTAACTTACCTGGCACACGAGAAATCATCTGGCATAAATCAACATTCAGCGCAGCAGCCCTCTGTAAGAGATAACCCCAAGAATGCATCTGGACTTCATAGCCTAGCAAAATGTCTGGGTCATATCTGGAGAGGGAAAAAAAGGAAAATGAGCTTCACATTATATAAGAGAACATTTTTCATGATCAGAGCATAAAACGGGATTTCATTCTAGTCATGGTGATTTTAACCAGAGAGAGAAAGAAAAAAAAAAAAAAAAGCCCACAGTGGTTTTCTCTGAAAGCAGCATCTGGTCCTGGAAACAATATTTAAAGCACAGACAATCCTCCTACAAACACGCAGGATTTTCTATAATGTACGACTGAAATATTCTTTAAAAAGAGTATTTTCACTGGAAAAGCAATCTTTTTTTATATATTGATATTTTTGTCTTTTGAAATAAAGAACACTACCTGGATCTAATCAGCATTTAGATATGCTACATAGATCGTAATTACAACCTGACTACTGACACAAGACAGGTTTGCATTAAAATATAGTCCAGTAATCTCAAACTTTGCTTTAGTATTTTTGCTTGTAAATAGAAAAGTTCACCTATGAGGAAAGTGTTTCCTTGCTTTTACTGTTTCTGCCTGAGCAATAGCCCCATGAGAAAAGATGCAATTTGCTACTAAGATAATTGAATGTTTTGCAAGCTCCAGTGCCATGCATACTGAAATGCAGTTTGTAACAAACACAGGACACTTCTGGTCCTAACGGTAACTCTTCATGTTGAGAAAGTTAAAATTCACAGTTGAGTAATCTGTCAAAACTGACACAGGGAGAAAGCAACCACAATCACCAGTTCTATTTAAATCCCTCCATTTTTAAGATAAACAACTTCTTTCTGTAAGATGAACAAGAAAAACTCATTTTATGCTGTACTCTCATGCCAGGTGGAAAATTTAGTTGGCTCAAGTATCAGACACAGAAAAGGCTGAGTTTTCTGACACAATCACTAAGCTTCCAACTTGGGCCTCAGAGGACCAGACAGAAGGACAAGGTGACTTTGAAGTCAAGGCTCAAGTAGGAGCTAGCTCAGAGGAGCCTGAATCACCCATGCTTCAAGTAGGCAATATTAAAACCAGAAGCCTGGGAAGCAGGTCACTTGGAGGATAAGAGGGTAAAAATTTTCTTGGGCTGTGCAGACAGGGCTTGGCCAAAGCAACATTGTATTTCTATTATTTGTACACTGCAAAAGCAAGGTCCCTTTACTGGAAAGGGTATCTGCATCCTGCAGCGCAGCAGCAACTGTATAACCAAAGGGCAGCCCTCAGGAGGCAGAAGACAACAGCCTGAGGGTCCTGGCCACAGACCACCTCCAATCCTGCAACAAGGCTTGTAGACCTTCAGTTTTGGGAAGGCAAGACAAAGGCAAGATCGCTGTACCTTTCCCATCCTTGAACAGATCAAAACATGCCACCATTTGTTGACTGAGATATAAGAACATACCCTATCACCAACATATGATGCTTCAGCCCATTTCATTTAATGGGAAAGTGTTTTCCTTGCTTGTGTGTCCCTGACAAAGGTATATGACAACCTCCTTTGAAGTGGCAACTACTCTTAAGAATATTTTTAAAAGAGGTTCTCTGCAATTCTGCCATGGACATTATTTTTTTGTTAAAAATAAGACAAAAAGTATCATCTGACATTTTATTCATCAGGACTCTGTCTTTATTACAGTTTGGGATTTTGCACCAGGTAGAAAAAGATACAAAATCCCCATTACCACCTGTTTCCACTTGTGAAGGGTTGGATTTAAAACATTTTTTTAGCTAAAGACCATCAAGTAATTTCTAAATTTATAGCATTACAGATTTGTTACAAGACTAGACCTTTGAATTTGGGGGCTATTTTGCTATTTGCTGTTCACATCAAACGAACGGTTCTTTGCTTCTGGACACAGCAAACTGATCAGGGGTGAAGGAAACAGCATTACACATTTCTGAACTCTCCTCTACCCATAATAAGCAGTACAAAAGCAGCTACTTGGAACTTCTTAAGAGGAAATAAATAAAGCCAGCCTGCTACTCCTTCCAACAGCAGAACCACAATGTCAAAAAGAGTTATCACCACTTGCTTCTCCGGAGAATACAAAATGACTGCCGATTAAGGCTCAAAAATTATGAACAGTCTCCATCTAAGCTTTGAAATAAAAAGGAATTATGTAATGGTTTAAATAGTCATAAAATAAACTTGAAAAATTAACACTTTTTCACATTAATTCTTGCAACTAGACTATTTTGGTACGAGCATATTGCAAAATGTTACTGATTATTCAAAAGGCATTAAAAAAGCAGTTATTTATATTCATATTTGAAAACGGGTTTCATATTGTCCAAAATGAAAAATGTTTGTAAATTTTATGCAGAGCAAGAAGACATTATGCAGACGGCTTCCATGACAGATGTGTACTTGAATGAGAAACTTGTGAATAACTGCTTACATGGTATAGAAAACTGCTCATTATGCTACGGGTGGCTTGCTCTTTTAAGTCACTACCAAATAGACCCCATCATACTGTTGGAAGCAGCAAGTTGCCAGAAGTACATTAGCAATTACCATCTGTGGTTTTGGTTGCTTCTTTTTTTCTTGCAGAAGAGGAGCATTACTGATCTCACTTCCTGCTTAACCAAATTTTAGTGGTCTACTGTATTATTCTTGCAAATATTTCTGCTTTGAAAACAAAGTTTCATCACTTCTCGAGATAATCTCAAGTTAATCTTTTTGTTTATTTTTAAGCTAATGGATAAGAATGACCTCTATATCGTCTATGCATTCTCATGTAATTTTAAGTCTTCTTCTCTGGTCTGCTTCAGACGGGAAGAAGTTCTGTAAGTCTAGACATGAAAACACTTTTAGTTTTTATGATGCTTTCAGATGCACAACTTTTTGTGAGAATTAACAGTTGAGCTTAATTACATATTTTAAACAACTCTTATGTAAAACTACATTTGGCTTTAAAGCTTATAACTCAGAAAATGGACTGTGCTAGTTCTGAATCCTGTTTTTACAGGTCATAGGGCTGCCTATAATGGCAAGTTATTGAATCATACATCATCACGTTACAGTGCACTACTTGCTCTGCTTTTCCTTCCCAACTAGACACTGCATGCACCGTAACAGAAGGGTTTCATTTCAAGTAATTTCCGTATGTTTTAGCCTCTTCTGCAGAAGGAGGTATTATTCTTTGTTTGACATAAATGGAGATCAGGGTTACTACTTGGACATAGAAAATGAAATGTAGATGCCTAAATTTCAGTCCAACAACTTTCAGAGTAGACGGTAAACACGGATAGTCAGACTGCAGTGCACTATCCATAACTTCTCTGTAAACACAGTTCCTTAGTTTCTGGGATTCAGTTTTCCATTTTGGAAATTTGGATCCAAGTGGTATCCTTCTGAAGGCACAAATCCTTATTCATCATAAAGACACCACCACCAACTGAGCTGCTCAGATATTGCAATAAGTTACATGCATATGTGTTTTGACATGTGTATGTATTTTGTGTATCTATATGCATTCAAAATGTTTGCGCAAAAAAGACTAGAATTAGTATTAACAGTTTTTGAATACTTACATATTTCCAATCTTAACTGATTAACTATATAATCAAATAACATTTTTCTTAGTAAAATGTTTGCATGCATGTAGAATTAAAAACAAATTATATTATGTATGAGTAAAACATCTTTCTATCAAATATCTGCAATAACCAGGCCCCAAACTCAGTACTCAGGCCTGTTAATCCTGTTGCATGAGGTAGACCTATTAGGTCTCTTACACACAGTATGAGGCACAACTGTTTCCTGCTTCTCACTTCCTTGCACACCAACTTTGTCTTGATTTATGCAGCAGAAGTGTCCTCTCCCTCCAGCACGACCCCATGTACCAGGCTGCACAAGCCAGCCAGCAGGTCATCTCTTATGGTATATTTTTTGCTATTAGAGAAAATGAGATGTCTGGAGCAAAAAGACGACATAAGAACAGATAGGCCGAAGATTTAACTGGTGTAGGGAGAGTTCAGCCTAAGTCTCTTTCTCCCTTCTCTTCCATCAGGTGGTGGGAAGAACTCATTGCATATGGTACCACAAAGATGACAGGCTGTGAGCTAATGAGATGACAAGTTTTATATTCTTTATCCTCGCTTTTTCTAACTTTGTAATGAAGTATACTATCTGACTGGTCTTCATCATCAAGCTATTTACTAAAATAAATAGTGATGAGACCAGCTTTTTTATCTGCAAGAAACTAGTACAGCGTAACGCAGATATTCAGAAGCTCCTGGCGAGGAGTAAGGATAAGAGGTGTGCCTGCCAGCACAGACTGCTCTTTTGTTGAAAGGATGGGCACTGATACTGCTTTGCATGCTGTTGCCTGTCTCTCTGCAAAGATCAAGAGCAGCATTTATACTGGCAGGATTTAAAGACGATAGCATTAAAAGACGACAGCATTAACATTCAACTCATACATGCTGCAGAGAGAAGAAATCCGATTATTTTCCTTTCTAGCTAAGTTGTATGTGCTGTTACACCATCTCCTCCTCTTTCTTGTTTGATTAGAAAGATTTCACTTTGTGAATGGACACTAAAGCTCACAACAAAGCCTTCCCTTCTATTATGTGTCTGCTCTTCCTGATTGTTATTTCTCTTCCAGCTAAAGTTAAGATAAATGGAGGGGAAAAAATAGGCTAAACCTATGATACAGATAAAAGCAGTAACTGTGTATGGTAGCAGAACACTTGGTGACTCAAGTGCATATCTGAAATCTCTGAAAACATTTTTGCCAGTTTTCTCTGAACCAAAGAAATACATGAAGTTGATACAAGACATTAAGTAGAGATTTCTACAGAAAAACTCCTCAGTAGATGATTCTAGCCTGAGAAAAGAAGGTTAGATTAAGACATTTCTATTTTAGATTGGAAATGTTTCTAGAGCATTTACAGAGGAACAAATACAACACAGTGTATCTAATATAACAATTCACTTAGCATCATGCTTTAAAAGAAAACCTTTACACAACATATTTAAATGTACAGTGTATCTAATATAACAATTCACTTTACACAACATATTTAAATGCTAAGTATTTTAAAAGTTTATTTACAAATTATTTATCTCCAAAACTTTTAAGAAAAATCTTATTATAATATCTTTATATTGTGGTGTTATACTACTACCAGAAACTTTTTCCATGGGGACAAAGAACAGTGGGTGGCTGGTGAGTCTTCCGCAGTGGTGAATCTACTAGCCTTTTGCAAGTCTATTCTGTTTCCTAAACCTCTGCAGGTCACAGAGATGGGGAACTGTGAATCCCACATGAATTTCCCAAATCCCCTCTGATGCTTACAGGATCAGCTTTTTGCTGATGTCTGGTGGTATTTGCACTTACTGAAGAGGGGCAGAATTTGCCCTAAAACTGATGAAGAGGCCCAGACATTTAATTTCTCTTTCATGGGAATTCACTGCTCCATCAAGCTTGGGTAACTCTAGTTTTCCTGCTGCTTTTGAGTCTCCAAGGCAAATGCTCTTCTGTAGCTGCTTTCCCTTCCCTCCTTCCCCAGAAGCCAGCTTTCTTGTGTTCAGTACTGACTGGCTGGTGGAGCTATGTGAATGTGTTTTTCCGTTATTCTGCCTTTATGTTCAGACAGAAAGGTAGTTCTGTTTTATTTTGTTTTCAGGTAGAGAGATTCTTCCAGCTTTTCTCCAGCTGACTGACTTCTCCTGGTAAAGAAAAGGTCTGTTCAGGGACCTAAACAGACTTCTGGCAGCAGAAAATAATCCTTCAGGGCAGCTCCATATCAAGAAAAACTGACTCTCCTCTGTGGCAACTCTGAAGAGTTTACGGTTTCTGTACTTGGCTCTCTGCTTGCAGTTCATCCTCACTGGCTGATGGTAAGGACGTTTTTTTTTCCAGCTGATTTACATGAGTTTTGAACTCAAGTCCTATTTCCCATTTATGGCCAAGTGGACAGCTCAGCAAAGAAGGGAAAATTGGACTTGTGTAGTGAAGCATCATCTTAAACTCCAAGACAGCTGTTCATATAGTACAGAAAACCTGAATACTTGTGTTTTTCTTTGTTCCAAGTCCAGGCTGTTTACTCTTCCGTTCCTCTGAGAATTCAGCTCTTTCCTATATCCTCCAAACTCACCTCAGGAGGGAATTCCAAAATGCCTTTAAACTGCAGTGCTTTCTTTTAGCTGCTTCTACACATTTTGGTACCCACGTTTATGAATGCTCCCATTTCACAGGTGAAATCACTCTAACAATCTCCTAGAAATAGAGGTGCTTATGGCCCTTACTATTTGCTCAAAACTAATAATTTTCAACATAAAGGAAATCATAGATCATGAACTAAAACATCAAGGTTTTCTGTTGTTCTACAGACCTCAAGATGACTTATTTTCATTTGCCACTTGCCTCAGGATTCAAGTAATTTTTGACAATGTCTATTAATTTCAAGAAGAACTTTACTACTTAATGGACATCTAGGAAACCATTTTGATCTCATCGTGGTAATTTATTAACACTGTCTGGACAACTTCACAGTGCAAGTATAACTGAATCCAACTTCAGCTCATCACTTCCACGGAACTTTCTGGAGCAACAGTATTTCAGGTAAGAGTAGCTCACCAAGAAGGAAAAGAGTAACCAACTCCACTATGAAAACTCAGATTTGAAAAGCTCTTTTCATTGATACAAGACTAGTGGTACAGCCCATGAATAAAACACTAGAAAGCATTAAAGTCTATTGATTTAGGCACTGATTGCTCTTCTCTGCTTCAACATCTACATTCCTCAGTATCAACCAGTATATATGATTGTTTGTGTGGATACCCTGGATCATTTGTTCAAAGGCAAACCACTTGCAGATTTCTGACTGAAAAGAGATGGTTGAGCTAAGAATCTCATATCAACCTAAAAGCAATGCATTTCCCAAGAAACATCTTTTCCTCTTCTCGCCTGTGCCCTGGGAACAAAGGGCAAGACTTCTCTAACACACTCCTCCAAAATTCACAGCTATTGACAGAATTGACAGAAACAGGCATTTCTTGTTTTTTTACAGTCAGAACAGAATGAAAGCAAAAGCCTAGACAAATAAATGAAAGGTTGGAACTTCAAACAACTAATGTATTCTGTAATGCCAGTAAAAACTAGGCCAGGTGCTAAGAGAATGACTAGGAATCAAAACTGATAACAACGTATCTTCAACTGGACCCCATGAAACAGTATCCCACAGCTGACAGACTGTGTACCAAGACTTGGTCAGTGTACCAAGTTGAAGAAGTCTGTTCCCGCTGCTGACAAACGAGATTGAATATTCTGTCATTCACCTTGCAAGGCATCTGCAATCCCACTCTTCTACCCTTCCCAAAGGGCGGAGGCCAAAAACACTGACCAAAAGCAAGCTGTGGTCATGCTGAACATGCTGCATGGTCCCATGAACCCATTATCCTTCCAACATGATGGAGGATAATGATATCAACATACAGGACACTAATATAGTCTGCTACTGAAAAAGTGGCTTTTGAGTATTGTTGCATGGACCTGAGTAATAACACTTCTTAAAGGCCTGATTCTTTTCCTTCTCTAATCTGGCAGACCTGCTTTTAAGTGAATCTACCAGAACAATTAGAGTACCTAGTTTACGCTAGAGATCATAGTAACAGCCACACCTGTTAACCCTGACAACCCAATGCTAGAAACAACAACAGAAGTTTATTCTAGAAGGAACTCCTGATGCTGAAAGCTTTCACTGAAGTTCCTTGTTTACTCTGGGAAATATGAAGCACAGGAAACACAAAACAGCTTTCATTTAATCCAGAAAAAAATATTCTTCTCTTTGCCCTATATAAAATACAATGGAAAAAAAGCTGCAAACTCCAGATGTGGTCCCAGTTTTAAAAACATATTTGTAGAGAGTTCACCTGAAGACTGATCCCTTAAGTGATATTGCACAGTTGGGAGAAAGAAGTAGACTAGGAAAAATTGCAAGTAGTAGCAATTCCTCTCCCCATAAGCAGATCAAATCTGTTATCTTCTAGGAATAAAAGTTGCCTAACTGAATCTTTGAAGATAATGTTGGGTCCAAAAGGCACAATAGCACATCGCTGAAAGAGAAGATCTCTTACGAGGAGACTTGTGAGGCAGTAGCCCAGTGGTTGGCACTTTCCATCTTGAAGTACTACAAAAACGGCAAGCCTTTTTTCATCCAGTAATGCCTTCAGATGAAAATTTCTGGTGTTCTTCAGTGACAAACACACACACTAATTGTTGAATGCTTTTCCTCGCACACTCTCTACATACAGTCTGTTTTGTTCATTTGTTTGTTTTTTAAAAAAGTTTCTTCCCAACTGCTGGAAGATTCTTAATTGGCAGCTTTTATTGACAGGAATTTTCCTAAGTTTGATGGAGCACTAGATTTCCACGAAAGAGAAAAACAAAATTAGTTTCCTTACCTGAATTTTGTCTTCTCTGAACAGGGATCTGCTGCTCTTTCAGGACCCCCCTGTGTTGGTTGCATTCAGCAACTCTTTTTGTATTCTGGCTTCATGAGGTTGGTCAATGTCTTTCTCATCAGAAGTTTTCTGGTTGGAGAGAGAAAGAATTGCGAATGTACTCTGCCTAGTACACACTCTTTTTTTTTTTCCTGAGCCTGTATTCCAGGAGGGTGATTCATAGTTTAAATCTGGTTATGTTTCCGTGCAATTTTATGGCTTCACACATCTGTCAGTAGGCCCTGGAGAGATGTCTGTGGTTTCACACACTCACCAGCAAAAAAGGCTACCAAACAGGTCTCCCAACCTTGGTGAAGATGGGGAAAACCAGTTTTCCAATTTGATGGAGCAGAGGGGGGTTCCATTCAGAGAAGACAAAACTAAGAAAAAGAACTAATTTTCATCTACTCTTTACTCTGTCCATACAAGCTTCAGTATGAAGTATTTTTTTTCTGTGTTTTCTTGCAAAGTACCTAAAAAAACTTCTTCCCATTTGGAGGGGGTTCTAAAACTCTCAGCACTGTTAATATCTCCCATACGGAGGGTCTCATTAAAAGATGTCTAATGAATTCTAGGATTAACATAAAAGTTTATATGTTAAAGAAGATTACTTGTTTGGGTGATTAGTTTCAAGACTGTAATTCAGCTGCTTAAGAGAATCTGTATGTACTTGCTGTCAGAGAAAAGGAAAAGCAGAAAATATTTTTATTTAAGAGATCACCATGCATGTCCACTCTAGAAATAAGCCTTTGAGGAAAACAACAACAATAACAGAACAATATTTGAGAGAATGGCAAGGGTTGAAGGAACTAAATCTGCTGTACCAAGCCTGAAAAATAAAAGCAGAACGTACAGATATGCTACCTTTTTACAATATTCACTACTTCCTGGAAAAGAGTTCTTTCATCAGTAGCGTAAGTGACTTCTAGTCCTGTAACTCCAGATCTTGTGAGCAAGGGGGCTTGGTCTCTGCTCCCTGGAAAATAAGTAAAACAAATCATTAAATTTTAGAAGGAATTCTGTTATTTCAGTCAACACCATTGCTTTAGAATAAAACAATCATATGAAAAAATCATATAGAGTACATCCTATTTTTATCTTTAACATTAGTTAACACAATTAATCTCTTGTAATTTTTTTGCTGGGCAGAGGAATTACTTCCTTTCACTTTGTAAAACTATACCACAGTGGTGATCTTGCAGAAATTCCCATTGATCAAAAAAAATGTTACCATTTTATGTGTTAAAGAGTCCAGTCATGAGAGAATTAATTTTGAGGAAGAAATATTAAAGGACTATATTATATCTCATACAATGTTTTGAGGCAAAATATGTATTTTAATCTCTAGCTTAAATAGTGTTTTGCAAAATAACATAGAATTGTTTTTTTTTTTTACAGCACACTTATTAAAAATATAGCTAAGCTACTATTAGAAAGGGAATATTAACCCAGCTAAATATAAAGACTTATTTAGACAGGAAGCTTAATGCACAGCTTTTAGCACACTAAGAACTCTGCACACTTAGTGTGCAGTAAGACTGCCTACACTGATAGTGTATAATAGCTAAATTCACATGCATTCAGGAACTGAGCCTTTCTGTATAAAGAAACCCTTTAGCCGAAGTATAGTGTGCAACACAAATACCTTGCCTATAATTTTCTTTATACAACAGATTGTAATATCTCTGATTAAGGCAATAATCTGTGGTTCTTAAAAGACAATCAACTTTCTTAAGTTCTTCACAATTAACATTCTCAAGATCTTCATACTTTAAAAAAGTGTCCTTTTAGAAAAAGATGTTAAAATGATTACCACATCTTACAAAGCAATAATAATACAAAAAGGGAAAAAGGTGTATCGCAATGCGCCAAGTCACTCCACACGGAACTCAACAAGTTCTAACCAAGAAAATATTAACAGCATATATCAATTAAAGCAAGAAATGTCACAACAGCATGTAAATAAACAATAAAATGCTAACAGAACCAGATTAGAACTTTATTTTTTTCTTCAATAGAGGTCACTGGACCTCTTTACAGAAAGCTTTCTTGATAGTTTATCAGTGGCACACACCTAAGGAGCCACAGCATTCTATACTGTAACAAATCTTACTTAGTAAGATAATGGAGGTACTTTCGCTTAAAAAAAAAAAAAAAAGAAGAAGAAGATAGTAACAAGCATATACCAGAATAAATTTTATTGAGGATAATAGGGACTTAGCCTAACATCATAAAATATCTGCAATACTTTGAAAAAGAAACTGGTAAAAGAAGGAGCTGTTGCCTTGATGCTAGATTTATTTTTGGTAGATTTTTGTCCGTGTTTTTTAATTTTAGACAGTATTTTGTGGTTTAGTATGCATTTGCAACATCAAAGAAACCTTAAAAGACACACAACTTTTTTTTTTTTTACTAGCCTAAACCAGTGGTACTCAACCTTTAACAGCTGGAGAGCCACTTCTTTGTTAAATGGAGTTGTAGAGCACCATAAAAAAATCAAGTATCAACAGTGTGATTTTTTTTTTTCCTCCATCATGACACTTCAATGTGTGATGATGCTGCCTCATCATCACATATTGATACATCACGACATGACACACTAGCATCCCCTCTCCCAGCAGCATTCTGTCTTCAACCCCTTCCGGCTGCTAGGAAGAAGGAGTAGGGAGGAGGGGTGGAAGGGCAAAAGGGCGAATTTTTCCCCATTCTGCCCCACAGCTGCTGGGTTGGAGGTGATCTCTACTCTTACCTGTGGGGGGATCCCAGCAGCTCCTTTTCTTTCCCCCTATGGGAGGGGGAACTTCAGCGACTCCCACACTGCTGGTCCATTTGCTCAGTGCTCCCCGCGCTGCCTGATAGAGTGGAGCGCCGATCAGATGCCTACATTGCGAGAGCCGCCTGTAGGGCCACGAAGAGCCACATCCGGCTCTAGAGCCACAGGTTGAGTATCACTGGTCTAAACAAAGCCAAAAAGGTACAATAGAATAAGGGCCCCTGTTTAGATCCTGAAAGGATCAGATAAAACCACAAAAATAACCCTTAAGTAAAATATAAAACATACTGTCTTGCTTTAACATTCTCTACTTGTAGCTATCCAGCAACTTGACCAGGAAACTAAGACAGGTTTTCCTCTTTATGCTCTTAGAACACTGCAGGAGCTTGTCCACAAATACGCAAAAATAGATATTTTCCACATGTGTGTAATACTTGTGGTTTGCAGCTCATGCAATGGTTCTCAGGGAGATAAATCAGGAAAACTCTGTTTAATATGGCCATTCATCCAACAGTCAACAAGACAAAATTAAATGAGCTAAATAGTAATACAAACACTCTATTATATTTTGCTTGCTACTGTTTGATTATTATGAAATAAGCATTTTTGTAAAGTACATTAAGAAAAAAAAGAAATAGGAACCTTGGCTTGAGAGCGTCCAGTTTCTATCAATCACTATAGCACCAGTGATTTCTTTTTTGTCCGTATTTGGCAGTGTTGTGTCTGATGAGATGCAATAGAATAAAGCACAGATAGGATCAAACTCTGGGTCTGGCTCCAAATCTCGTCTGGTTCGAGCATGTAACTCCATACTGATGAGGGTAAGGTGTTGGACCTACCAATAAATAAATACCATAAATTAGCATGTTTTGGAGCTTCCTTTATACACATTTCAGAAGCGATTATTAATGCAAACAAACTCATTGAAGACAAGGGTCATCATATATGGTCGTCTTATAGTACAACTAACAAGTTACACCTGAAAAATTAACAGAAGGGATTAAACATGCTTTTTCCCCCTGCCACAAAAAGCACTTTCTTGCACAAAAAGATTAATCACTAAATGCTTTTTATACTCAACTATTAAAATTGAGTATTGTCTCCGAGTACTATCTCCTTCTATTGAAAACAGAAAATACAAATAAACAGAAATACTAAGTTTTAGCAAATATTAAATTCTTACAGCATGTTCTAATAGCTTTGTGTACTGTGCTGAAAACAATTTCTACAGTGATAAAGAATGAAGTACCACTGTCAGTCTTTTTATTTTCCTTTTCTTCCCTCCCCCAAAGCATGGAAACACGCATGAAGAACCAAGTTACTTACAAGAAGATAACGAGGAAACTTTTCTCTCTACTGTCACAAATGAGCTTCCACATTACTGACATACATTTTACAGGATCCCATGTGTAAGCAGGCCAGGAGCTAACCTCATGCCACGGATGCAATGCACATGGGAGCTGCTAGCCACTCTGCCTGCGGCCAAACATAACAGCACTGCATTCACACTGCATCCCCTCCTCCAGCACAGGTATGTATTTCTTCTCAAATCAACTGCTGATCCACACGAAAGATTCAAAAATCCTCTTTCGGATCCCTACCATTCTGTTAAATGTGGTAGGAAGTAGCCAAAAGATTCAGAAGGCAATGTGTAGAGATACAGGCTGATGCAATGATGCCAGAATCCTCATTTCTTAAGGAGATGATCCTAAAAAGTTATGATCAACTAGGCTTCTCACCATAATATATTTATACAAAAGTTATTTCTTCCTTCTGATTTCAACCTTTACCTTCACTCTATGTATTTTTGTAAAATGAGGTTGTCCAACTCACAAACTTGTGGTCACCAACTCATTTAAGCCAGGGAAGGACTGAGTAGGAAAGATTTTTTTAATTCTACAGTTACAAAACAGGTCAGATAAATTATTGTATAATAACATCTAACACTTATACAATAACACATAAGGGTAAGTTACCTCATGTAACGATTTTGCTTCTTGCAGGTTTTGCACGCTGACTTTAAAACCGTAAGTGTTATTTAAAGATGGTCCTTCAATTTGAGAGGATTCTTTCTTTGGAGCATTGAGGGCAGCAAACTGATTCTATTGAAGAAGAATACACACAGTAAAATATCCAAAAAATCAGCAGGTTGCTAAATTCATATGTAATAATGTAAAAATTAAGTACAAATTTATCAACAAAAATGTATGCTACCATTACAAAAAGAAAGCTTTGTCGTGTCATTTTAAAACAGGAAGACAACAGTTGTATCATTCTGCCTTGCAGAAAAAATTTTCATGAAACCTCAAGGTAAAGCAAGAGGCATTTTGAAATACTGATATTCATTTTTTTAATAAATTCACATTGGCTTTCTTAGAAGTCTGAGGACAGAGGAACCACTAAGTCTCTATTCCCTCTTGAGCAATGATTCCACAAAACAGCCTGTTTCAGACAGCACTTTTAAAAGGTACTTAATTAAGGGTATTGTAAGTACTAGCTGAACAGGGTGATCCAAGAATCTTTTTTGTTAAGAAAAAAAACAAGCAACTCAACCAACCAACCAACCCTCTCCCGAAGCCTACAGGTCAGATCAGTGATGCACCTAGAACAGTCTTCAGTAATAGGAGCAGAAACGCTATTTAAGAAAGTCACACAAATGTGATATTTTTTTGTGATCCATTCCCTTTGTGCTTTGTCATTATCACATCGCTGGCTATTCATTTTCCAGCAAATGCTTGAACAAGGTCTGAAAAGTAATACATATATCTATATGTATACATATACAGTTATGCACACATAAATACATACATATGTGCATATATAAAAAATATCACAGAAGAAAACTACCCATCTTTTAGATCTCTAAAACTGAAGTTCCAAAATAAGTATGTGTTCAAGGTACACAGTTAACCCAACAGAAAATTATTTATAAATAGAATGGAAACAAGTAATTTAACAAAAACGTATTTGTACACCGATTTTTTCTTTACCTTCATTTGTGTGGTTAGAAGCACTCTTCGAAGACCATCAGCATTATTTCCTCTCTTGTGACTCAACTTTTGTATTTTTGGTTCTGTAAAGACACGGTAGTGCAAAGCTACTTAGCTCCCCTAATATTGTCTAGGCATTAAACAATAATCTGGAAACAGTCAGAGCTTTTAGTTAACATTGTAACTGCAAACTGTTCTCTGCCCAATTCAAAGCACAACTATGATATTTAAACATGCTGTTTAGATACATTTTGGAATGTATAGGCCAGTAAAGATAAAAACCTCACATGATTACTTCGAGCACTGCAATACTATTTAGACTCTACATGTTTGTAAAAAAATTAAATTAGCCAACACAGTTAAAAAATATATATATTTTAAATTATGTTTTTAACCAACATGTCAGAATTCAGACACTACATGCCATCAGAAACACAAGCATGTTCTGCTTCTAAAGTTAAGTTTCACACTTAGTTACTTTAACAACAATTTGCAGGTCTTTTCCTTACCAAAACAACTTCTAAGCAAGCTTTTATGTGGATGTCTGCATATTCTCATTATGTCAAAAGAAACATAACATCCCTCCTTATCATTTTCAGGAATCAAGTTCAGGAAAACTTTCTGTGTATCATTAAGCTTATTAAGGCACCTACCTGTTGATAAAGGAGTAAACCCAAGTTCTACAGGTACTTCATCTTTATTTTTATTCTGCACGATGGGTGTACTATGTAGGCAAATGGATTCTGATTTTCCATGATCTTCACCAACCGCAAACGGAGAGGTGTCAAAGGGTGTCCTGATGTTCTCGTGGGTTGAAGGAGAGTTCTTTGCACTTCCAACAGGTGCTACATTGTTTTCTTCCACAGAAGACAAAATAACATCCTGACTTTTCCAGTCAGCTTCTTCTAAACTGGACTGCTTAGGATCTGGAGACGCGACTTGTTGCCAAGGAGGAAGCACTGGTGAATCTGGTGAACTGTAACTGACATAATAATCCTCCTCCTCTTCCTCCTTATCATGTTCTAGTGCTGAAGTAGTAAGTGTCTTGCTTTCAGACGGAGTTTTATTGGGTTCTGGGTCACTTTTATTACTTACAGAAGTTCCTACAGTGCTTATAGGTCTATCAGAGGTTTCCTTGGTTTGTGTCGTAGGAACTACCACTGAAGCAGAAGAATCTTTTGTAGGCACAGAAGGTTTTTCATCTTCCAGACTAGATATACATAAATTTTTAGCGGCTTTTACTACTTCTGTAGACTGCTCTTCAGACAACACTGTAGAGCTTAAATGCTCAGCTGCCTTTTCCAGCTCAGCAGGAGGATTCTTCGGCAGTTTCTTGAAATGCTCATACTCTTCTTTGGCATGAAGCCACATCTGAACCTGCTGTTGGCTTGGAGCACACTTGCATGGCATTATGACTATTTTTTTGTCTTCACTGGTTTTATGGCTATTAGTTTCTCTTTTGCTAGCAGTAGAGTGTCCGTAACGGGGAGGAGACAATGGCCTAGGATTTTCTGTCATTGCCGAAAACGCTGTCTTCCAGAGTCGCAGACCTTCTAATGAGAAGTCTCCCTCAAACTCTAGCAGGTCATGTGGAAGTCTAGTTTCTACTGTGAGAAGCCGTCCTCCAATCTCCCTGAAAAGAAAATAGTTTAAATAATTGCTTTGCTCCAAAGCGCATTGCAGGCAGTCCTCAAGATGATATACGGAGTCCTGGTGACTAGCTTGCTCACAATGTAATTCATGGGGCCTCATTGGGTTTTTTTTGTTTCTTTTTTAAATAAAGCAAGAAAGCAGACTCCCAGTTACCACAATAGTATCAATCAATTAAAATAAATGTAAAAGAAAACGGATAGTTGCATGAAAGTACAGTAATTCTGGACTTCAAGTCTGTGAGTATGAGATGGAATCTCTCATGCATATGTGCTACCTTATAGCAATAAATTGCTTAAAGAAATGAATTAAATTTAATACAATATAATCACAAGCATATGTAGGCAGAAATGCCTTTAATATATACTAATATATATACCTTGGCTTTTCTGGAGCATCGGAAGGATTGCTGCAAAATGGTTCCTGATAAACTGTTTCTGCAAGATCATGATCCAGCAAAGTTGCCATGATTTCTTCACGACTGGGCGGGGACATGAGAGGCTTAAGGATGTGAGCAGTACGAGGTGTAAAACTTCCATTCTTTGACTGTGAGGGAGAGCTGGTTGATCTTGGTGAACTATCTGGAGTTGGAGTTAATGCTTCATTATTTCTTGAAACATATAATTCTAAATCCTCAGAAACTGCATCTATAAGTTCACCATCAGGAGAAGACAATATGGATGTAGAAGAGGTATTAACTGAATCAAGTGGTTGACAGGCTTCAAAAGTGGTTTCTTTTCTAATGTGGCTTTGTATCCAGTCTGAATTAGTTGGTTGAGGAAGACTGAGAAATCTCTCCTTACTTACTGTATTTCTATTTAATTTGAATTTTTCATTTAAACAGACCTCTGCCTCTTGCATACAAGAAGCATCTACAGAGTTTGATCTGGAAGTTGAAGGATGAACATTTTTCCTCCACTGGCTATGACAGTGGTTCTCACCGTTATCCAGTGAGGTTTTCTCAAAAAGCTCAGGGCTCAGAGAACCAGACCTCATCCACTTACTTGAAGCATGCTGCTTTTCTTCTTCAGATTTTTGGTCACTGTGACACAGAAACTCATTTTCTGTTGTTTGCCCAGAACCAGGATCTTGAACAGCATCACTCAAGAACTTCTGGGGCAAATTTTGATCTGCTGGGACAAACTGACTTGCAGAATAAAAACTGCAAAATCCAGTTTGCGCGATAGTATTAATATCAAAGTTGTAATTGTGGTCTGGAGACAAGCTATCTTCGAGTGAGTAACAGCTTTCAAAACCAGGGTCTGAAAAAAAAACGGGGCTGTCATCAGACACAGCATGATCAACATGACTACTTGTCTGCTGACTTAAAGACTCCTTTTTGGAAAGTCTGGGTGTTTTTTCTTTAGGTTTTGTACTCCGAGGAGCACGAGCTTTCCTTGGTGATGTGACTGTCCGTGATCTTTTGATTGCTTTATTCTGTTCAAGAGGACAAGGTGTACTCTTACTCAGTGGCATTTTAACCGACACTGGTTCCTGTGAGGCATTTGCATTCTGAGCTTTCTGTTGCCTTTTCTGGAGCAGCTCCTTCAGAACAGCGAGGCCAGACTGGCCTTCACTGAAGGCTGATGGGGTCACTATAGTCCTGTTTTTATATTGGGAGATGGGTTTTGGTTGCATGGTTGTTTCTGACAGAGGCCTTTGTTTTACTGTTTCAGGTTTAAAATGTGACATATCCAAAACAAAACCTCTCTGTTTCTGGTCCCAACCTAACTGTTTCACTGGACTCTTCAAAGAGGTTACAAAACAGTTCTTAGGCAACTGAAGTGGCCCTGAGCTTTCCTCAGATGACTTAAGAATAGAAGAATAAGGATCAGAATGCTTGGATGCCTCTGGTAAACACAAAATCTGCTGTTGATTACTGTCTTTACAATGCAAATAGTTAGTGGCGTGCAATTGATCCATCTTTGTCGTGTCCAAAGAGTCACGAGTTTCATTTAATTTTCCAACTGCTGGTAAAAATTTGTTTTGCAAATTTTTAATCTCATCCACTTTTGCAGAGGTCTTATCTTTAGACATATGTACATTCTGTGTTACCTGAGTTGTGTGGCTTGATGGGTCAAATATATTTTGAATGAGAGCAGAATCCTTCATTCTAAATAAAGCACTTTGAGTCCTAGGCCTTTGAGAGCTCATTTTTGTTACTTCCCTTCCAGATGCTACAGGAGTAGACAGGAGAGATGAAAGAGGATCTTCTCGTGGAATGGATAAGCACTGTGTATCCACAGCCTTATCAATTTCCATTAACGAATGAAAACAGCCTGATGAATTGCCTTGGGTATCGGGAGCTGGAGGGAGCTGTGCTGATGGCAGATACCCTGTTGAATAGCCAGGAGGAGGAACATCTTTCCGATTATGAAGATGCTGTGGAGTGCCAGAGTTATAAGGAATCTCAGGCAGGTCTTGATGTTTGAGCACAAACTTAACCTCTGCAGTAGAGCGAGTAGTTCCTGTTTCATCTTTAAATATCATACGCTTTCTCGACACTTTTTCAGATGTTTTTTGTCTTTGTTTTGTTCTGGGTTTCTTCTTTCCATCATCTGGTGTTTTGTCAGCCTGATTCATCTTTTTCTTCTTCTTGGTAGACACAGTGGGGCTAGCAAATTTCTTTTTACATTTCTTAACCTGAGCTTTTGCACGACTATTTTTTCCAACACTAGAATTAACAGTCTTGCTGTTGTACATATTAGGGCCCTTACTAAGTAAAGCTTCTCTATCCAGGTTGGTCAAAATCTCTTCAGCTTTTGGATCAGTGGGGGACCAGCAGCGAGGTGGAGATGCATTTACCGGGCTTGTGCTTCTCTCGGAAAGAAAACCTAATTTAGACATAACATCACTATAGTTATAGTCACAGTCTTCAGCTTCAGCATTATAGGATGGAGAGGGAGGAGAAAGAATTGTATGAGTCCTTTTCCTAAAGGATAAAGTTCGTTTAATATTTTTATTACCTGTTTTTTGTGGTTTTCCAGCTTTTTTCTTGGCTGACTTATGCTTTGCTTTCCTTTTGTGACTTTTCTTTGGTGTTAGTGGATAAATAGGATATTTGGTTGCAGGAGAGTCAGGAACTTTTGGCCAAAAGTCCTTTAAAGGTGCAAGCTTTTTATATAAGTTCATCTTTTCCTCTGTGAGTACTACTCTTTCCTCACTAGAATCTACTTTCCCTAGTTTAACAAGCATATTTTTTCTCCCTCTAAATCTATTGATGATAATATATTTAATAATAACAGGTGGCAATTTTTTAGATAACTTTCTACGTTTTCGAGACTTCTGAGACCCATCCAAACTTTCAATACTTTCTATGGGCTGAGGTAGATTAATTTTTGAGTTGTGTGCTACAAAGCTTGATTCACTGTCTTCAGTCTCGTAAGTTACCTTCCGCTTAGTTCGTAGCGTGTATTTATTCCCACATAACCCAAATGACTGCTCAGCTTCAAGGGAGCCATCTCCAAACTGGCAGTCAGTACAATTAGCAGTACTTGTAGGCATTTTGTTTTCAAAAGCCTCAAGAGGAACTTGAACTAAGTCACTAGGTAAAACACCATCCTTATCAGGAATGTTACTACAAGCATTACCTTGTGTATAGCAGCTTTCCTTCATTGATGCAACGTCATTTACACCCGCAGGCTCCTGATGATTTGTAAAATTGAGTTTCTTTTTATTCAGCTTCAACCTGGACTGTTTGTTGCCTTGCTGTAATTTGTATGTCACGGGAGCTAATTTTTGAGGTCGACTGAGACAATTAGAAAGAACAACACTAGGAAAGAACATATAATGTGCTGCTTGTTGGCTGAGGCTTGGTTTTTCTGCCTTATGCTCCTGAAACTCTTCATATCTAATTTTAAGTTTATTAAGGCCACCTTCATCAGTGTTATTTTCAAGTGAATGTACCATAGTTCGACTGCCTCCTGAACAAGACACCAATTCACAGTTTTCTGTAACTGTTGCTGGATAAAAACTATTTATACTTGCACTGCTGGACTTTTCATTTACTTCAGAGGATCTTTTTCCTTTGGAGTGGCTCAGATCAGAAAAGTTAAATGAGTTTTTACTCAACATGCTGTCACCAATGTGGCGGCCCATATGCATAAAAGAGGCATCCTTTTCAACCTTTCTGATGCTAGTGTACTTCCTACTAGGTATCTGTCTGCTCACTGATGAAATATCATCTTCATACTCAAAAATATTATTTTCACATGAAGGAACCGGAAGAATATCTTTCTTGTTACTTTCTTTATGTGAATTTTCTGCATGGGTACTATTGCTGAATGACGTTGGGTACTTGGCTGTGTAAGTGCTTTCCTTTGTAAGAGAATGGACTGAAAGCTCAGGTCTTGCTTCTGTGTTTGGTGGCGAAAGCTCTTCTACTAAGTCTTCATTGTTCAACAGGTGGTTAGAAAGGGCACTTGTGTGTTTACACTGAAAAGTAATTTTAGCAGAAGATGGGGGTTCTAGCGTAGCAGCATCTTTGTGAAAGATTGAGGTCTTTACAGACATTTTGCTTGTTGCAATGACAGAGGAGTGAGTTCGAGAACTTTCATTATTCAAGGGATTGTCTGAAATGGAAGACAAACAATTTTACTTTAGTTTTCCTTCAAAAACTAATCTAAGTCATTAACCCTTCTAAAGACATTATCATGAAAGCCATCCCACACAAAAAAGAAACAAACCTCTCCTATATTACATTCCATTTATAATCACAACAAGTATATGAGTAGCCTTATCAAAATCACATCACTAGTATATTAATCTCACAGTCATTCAGTCAGTTACTCCTAAAGAGTAGACTTGCACATATTTGCTGAAGATTTCATGCCGGCTTTCTGAAAGAAATATAAACAGACTTTTTTTTATATATATATAAAAAAAAGCTATTAATCTGTATGCATACTCACTGGCTCTGAAAAACAAGCAACTTGTTCAGATGACTCCATCTCTCTGTGTTGAAAAAGGCATTGCACGTAACACAAAGTATGATCTTAAAACAACTACTGTGCATAAGGTAGTTTGCTACACTTTTAAAGCATAGCAAAATACCATCCATTCTGGTGTTTATGTGAGAAGTTACCACCATTTAATTACCCTAGCATAAATTCATACTCAGGTGTTGATATTCCCACACAGATATGCTGTGGTTTGCTGCCCGGTACAGACTCATCACATGATACACAGGATGCTTTTTTCTTTTTTACTGGTATTTTCCTCAAATTTACTTGAGGGGAAAGTTGTGCACACAGGTGATGGTTCACAAATTTACAACTGCTCTTCAGTAACTGTGTGCTTGTCCATAACCACAATAAACCCCAAGTAATTTGAAGGGGTTTTTTATTCTGCAGAGATCCAGTCACCACAATTTCTTGGAATACAGTAGCTTGCTCATGTGTCCACACCTTTGGCTGAAATGCTGAAGGAGGAGAGAAGCTACAAAACGAGATGTGCGATTTGGAACCATGTGCTGCACTTTGTTGTACTAGACGTGGTGTCTTTGGGGCTTTTCTTCTAACCTAATCCGATTTTGGGATTCACCTTAGATCCATGCTGCCTTCATCTTAGCAGATTTATTATTCCGTAGAGATAAAAATAAAGGGTTTTCTAACCATACTTCTTAACGCAAACGTGAGGTCCCTGAGCTGTGAAACACAACTGGGAGATATGGTTGTCCACACAACCAGTGTCCACACAAAGGAGGAGGATTAACTGAAGAGCAAGAAAATGGGAGTTCAATTAAACAACAAGAAACACGTGGAAAACACCTGACTATTCAGACAGGAAACCTAGAAAAGTAGTTATACTAAGTAGGATAGATGTTATGGATACAGAGATTTGTGTGTGGATGAGTGTCTATGATTCTATGAGCACTTCGGATTTAGATCAATCAGACTGATATCTACTACTTTGGAATTTACAGTACTTACAACCACAAAGCTTCAAGGAGTGCATGTTATTTCAGGTCTGATTTCAGGTCTAATCTTACTTTAAGCTGACATTATTTTTCTCTTGCATGTGAATATTTCAAACACTTAAAATATTTTAAAATATAAACAATACAGTTTCACTAGCCAAAAGCACCCAAGACACTCCAAAGCACTACAAATAAAGAAATTACAATTGTGTATTTTCCTAAATCAAATCATGCAAGTGGTAAATCAAGTCACATATCAACCCTATCATTACACCCATGAAAGTAAAAAAGCACACAATATTATATAAAAATGGATGCGAAAGAATGGTTGTAGTTGTCTGTGTACGATTGTACATCTCACTTTCCCCTGTACAGAACTGCTTACAGATGCAATCAAATTATACATATTACTAATATTTGTTCATTATTTATATTAAATAGCTGCAGGAGTTGTTAGATAATACACAGCTATCATAAAGGATTACATTCCCACACATAAGAGCAAATACAGAAAAAAGAAATCATGTGCTTGCAAAACACATGTAAGTTTTACACTACCCAGTGTCTACTGCAGATTAAAAAAGTTTCTATGCAAAGTGATGTCAACCATAAATTTCAAATTTTCCTGTCAATGAAGTTGGACTAATTTATTGTTTCAAAAACAAAGACGAATAATTACTGTTGACCAGACTAAGCACAAAAATAACTATAATACTGAGAAAACCCTGGATACAGATAATTTTTCCCCCCCAAGAGGTATATCTTTTTCATTATAAAGTTAAACAGAACTTTGTACAGGTGAAAAGAGGAAGCTTGTGTAATGGAACAGATAGCCTAAGATCAAATAAATACATAAATATTAGGTATTCTATTTACTACAGTTACTTCAAGAGAAGACAACAGGTTATAAAGAGAAGGCAAGAGATAGCTCAGACTACTTTTTAAATAGATACTGAATGACAATTTCCTCTGCATCAGCCTTGTCACTGCATAGTTTTAACGCACGCAATCCCAAGATGTGACCATGCAATCCACGGAACGAAACACATGCTTAAACAAAGGTTCACTGTATTTCTAGCACAGATGGCAAATACTTGCAGAGCAAAATTAATCATCTAGATTTATCACATTAATGCAATCACTACTTACAACTAAATCCTAGGAGAATAAATGATCTGACAGAATCATTAACTGCAACACCATATTTACAAAGCAAATATTTTAATATAGGAGGAAAAAATACTTCCAGCAAAAAGTTAAGTTTACCTTTTTCATAAAAGTAATTAAAGACTGCCATTTTTTTGGACTGCTACAATAGGAGAGGCAATTTTGGTAATCTGTAGAGGGCAATGAAATTAAAATACTGTTGGTTTATAAGGAAGATATCCTGGGCTTACAACTGCAATCTGCTGAGAGCACTTCCTTTCATTTAAGACAAGAATTGAAGGTGATTAGCCCTTTCCAAAATTAGCAAATTGATCTGAAAATTAACTGCAACACAAGTAATGTTTTACTATCCACTTACCACCATTTTCATCTGCAGTCCCATCTAACTGAGGTATAGAGAGATTAGTTAGGAGCATATTGCTACCACTCCACTCCATTTCTTCCTCTGAAGATGAATCCTCTTCTGTTGAGCTTCGATGCATAGTTTTGCCTGCTGACCTAGAGAAAACAGCAGAACTAATTAAAGCAGAAGACTTTATTGGACAATACCTATAGCACAGGGAACCTCAACATCAAAGAGGCCTGGTGCTATACGGTTGTGTACTTTGAGTTTCTCACCAAGAAACTCAAAATATTATTCAGGATTGTTGTTTTAAGAGGCAAAGATAGTTTTTATTTTATAAACTTGCAGAGAAGCATTGCACTACCCAATAGTTAAAGTTAGAAAGCATTTATATATAATTTCTGTTTACATTTTTTTGAAAATTAATTGCATTGCTTGAGAGTGCTTGAAAAAACCTTTACTATATTATACAAGTTCTCTCTTACCAGGCTTAACTAAAATACAATCACAGAAATTGAAGTTTCATGTCCATCCCTCCTTGATCACTCTGAAGAAGCTGCTATTACTAATTTCTAAGCCACCCTATGTTAACTGTTCTACTCTGCCATTTTTACAGTCAAATCTGCTACAAGATACAGAAGAAAAAAAGAAAATTTCAACAAACTTTAAGGTGGCATGGCTATATTGGGTGTAGGAGGAGAAATGGAAAAGCCAAAATCCTAAGTTCCTCACAAAAAGTAGAACTCCAGAAGTCATGGGGGCAATTTCTTGTTCTTTAAGTTCAAGGTAAACATGATTCTTCACTTAAAAAAAAAAAAAAAGGCAAGCAAAAAACACAACAGCAACAAAAAAAAATTGTTCTGTGGCTTTAAGAGAGAAGTCCAGGATATTCAGGAATTTAACATTTTTTAAAGATAAAAAACCCTATACCAGTAAAGAAAATTTCAAACTATTTGTTAGTTCAGTGTATGAGTATGTTATTGCACAGTACCTTACAAAACATTAATATCAAGGATATGAAATCAGAGGAATGAAAAAAACAAAAGCCCAAACCTGGAGATCCTCTTATCTGTGGAGTTTAATTAGACACGGGTTACATGCATCATAACAAAACAGACATCTGAAGGTGCTCCACACAGATCTGTTTGGATCCAGCAATGCTTGGCAGTTAAACAACAAAAGGCCCAAATATGACTATGTTGTTTCTAGGCTAACCCAAGTCTGGAAGCAGCATGAAGAGCTAGTTGACTAGTATCTTCATGGAAAAGGATGCAGGAATCCTGGTGGGCAACCAGGCTGAATTTGAGTCAGTAGTGTGTCCTTGCAGAAAAAAAAAAAGAAAAAAAAGGAAAAAAAAAAAAAAAGCCAACTGCATTTTGGGTTGTACTAGCAAGACTGTAGCCAACTTGGCAGGTGTGAGGTATCATCTGGAGGAGTGTGTTAGTTTTGGACTCCCTACTACAAGACATACATTCACAAACTGGATCAAGTCCAACAGAGAGTCATTAAGATACCTGAGGAACGATGCATGTGATGTGTAAAGAGAGGTTAAAAGAAAGAGATTTGTTCATCCTTGAGAAGAAGCTAAGATGAGATCTTACTGATATCTTCAACTACCTAATCAGTGGGAATAAAGAAGACATATCTAGCTTCATGGGTGCACAGTAATGTGAGGAGAGGCAATGCACACAACTTGCAACAGAAGAAACTAGAATTTTTGTGGCAAAAATTCTTTGCCACAAAGGTGGTCACACACTGGAACAGGTGTCCCAGAGAAGCTGTGCAATCTCTGTCCTAGAGATATTCGAACCTGTCAACAGGGCCCTGGGCTATGCAAAGCTGCTATGACCATTGGACTAGATGACTTACAGACATCTCTTCCATCCTGAATTATGCTCTGATTCTGAACATGAAGCAAATCTTTGTCAACTCCAGTACGGCCAGTTACACTTGAGCTGTCTTCTGCAGACAGCAGCCTGGACCTCTCTGCACTCAAGCTCACCACTTCAGATTTTCAGGAAGACTTGTCTCTAAGGCAGCATGATACCTCCTTATTATTGGTTCTCCTTCAAGAACTAATTAAAGCCTAGCTGGGCTTTTAGCTCCAGTTCAGTGCCAGTCAAACTCAAGATGTTTACACCAGTCGCTACAGCTTATTACTTCAGCACCACCTTCTATTTGAGATGATGGAAGACTGGGAAATTCCCAGTAACTAAAATGTATGGCTATTGTAGGATGCAGTAGGAAGCAATACAAATAGTGAGCCTGAGAAGAATCAGGCTGGATCTATTGTCAGTCTCAAATTGGCTCTTTATACATGATCAGCATTGGGTGGAGGTTAAAAATAACCATGCTCTCTTCTGAGGTTAGTCTGAATTCTGCAGAGATCAAAGGATGCAAAGCTTGTAATTCCCTCCAAACACGCACTCACTCCACGTGGAAGGACCTGGTAGGTACGATCTCCCCGGTGCTTTCTGGGTGCGACAAAATGTAGGCATACGTGAGCTAATTAAACTTGAACGAGCTCATCATGTCTGATGCGTTTTTAAATTGGATTCTCTATCGCATAAAAACTGTTAACTGCTTCAGAATCTTACTTGACTCCAGAAGTTGTACAGTCAGGCTCATGCAGAACTGTGCCTGAATGAATAAATTCTGCATTATATAAATTGTTTTTACACAGAAACTGCCATTTAACTGAAGCTTAAGGTTAAGTGTTTTAGCTGGAAATTTCCAACTTCTGCAGAAATGATATATTTTCAGAGCACTGTGAAGCGGAAAATAAGGAAATCAAGGGTTAGATAAGAAAAGGGTCTTGACAGACAGAGTATCTCTAAGCAGGTGGTCACCTGAAAGGAGACCTGAAGGTTCACCTTTCTGTACGGCTTCAGGAAAGAAAGAAAGAAAGAAAGAAAAAAAAAAGAGTATTTCTGTACTTTCGGAATCAAAAGTATAATTACAATGGCTGATCTAAAAAAATTAAAATTATTATGTGAAATTATTATGTGTGTTAAGTTCCTCACATCTCTGGACAGAATTCTAAATACTGGAAAGTCTACCCAAAGCCTGGGTGATAGAAAATTGGATACGACTTCTTTCAAGGCCTCTCAGAGCGGATTTGACAGAAGGTCATTACGACCTGAGAAGGTGTTCCAAGAATCTTAGCCTTTAAATATTCAAGCTGCTGACCTTTAGCAGCCCAGCACAGCAAGCAGTATTTACATTTTGATTTCAGCCTTGAACATGGACGCAAAGGAGGGCAGTGATCAGACTTCTGGGTCAGTCTTCATAAAAATATTTCTTAAGCATCCACTTCAGTGAAAATTATGGGATGTACAAGATATATCTTAAGTTTGTATCATAACCAGAGTATGACTTGACTTTAAAAGCAATTTACAACTAAAATTTTCCTATGGGGTCTTGAAGGGGAAAAAAAAAAAAACCTCAATTTTTCTCAAACAGCAAACTAGAAGCTTAGGTCTATTCAAATCTAAATATTTTGTCCATATTTGCATGGAATACTGATGATTCACAGCACTAGCTCAGCAGCTGCATTCTGTCCCAGACAGACAGGGATTTTTCCAGTGTTTTCAACAGGGATCCCTCTAAAGTTCACAGAGATCATAACTCACTTGAGGATGGGGGCAGGGAAGGGGCTGAGAGGGAAAATCTGAACAAATGAACAAAAAACACTTTATAAAACACAAACACACATATATACCTTCTTTTTGGCCCAGGCTCTTCAATGCTACTGTCCCACGGTTGGGACATTAACAAGCTAAGTTCCATTTCTTCTTTCTCACATTGTGGCTCATTTTCTTCATCATCACTGTTCTGAGAATTTCTACAGCTTCCAAGGGAACGATGGTGAGACCCCGTTCTGTGATTTCCCATCTGATACCCATCACTCTCCAGTCCAGCTAACAGATCAATCAGGGCCTCATCAGCACTACTGTCCGCTGCAGAGAAAGCCCAAACAAACAGAATCTGTATTTTGTTTCACTTGTAAAGGACTATTTACAGTTGCTCATTAAAGTAAAACTCAGCATCTACTGGTTTGTTACTGTCCAAAGCTAAGAGGCTCCAGAAACACAGCTCTCTTCATACCTTATTTGTCCAGTTTTATGATTTATGTTCTTCTCCAGCTGCTTAACTAGAATCCCGATGACTTGTTTTTTTTCCATTTCTGCCCTCCTGCTCCATGTTAGCCTGAGTTCTTCTCTCTCTCTCTCTCCATCTTCCTACCTCCTCACACTCAGTAATGCCCCACTACTCTCCTCTGTTATTTCAGCATGAGTGCCAGTTTCTGAATCATCACTGTCTTCTTTTGCTTTCTACACTTTAAAGGCTGTATTAACTTTGCTGAACAATTGCCTCTATAAGACTTGGTGTCACTGCATCTCATGAAAGAAGATGCTGATTTTTACCAACTGGTTCTTCTTTCTTCCTGTCCTCTAGTTTAGTGCTTTATTTCTTCATCTCCCTTTTCTTGTCACTATAACCTATTCCCTTTCTGAATTCCTCTAATTTCCACACTGAAGGTTTATCTGATTTCACTGTTCCCTTAAACGCTTTCTTTTTTAAAATTTCCTTTATTTGACCCAAACCATAAGCTGACTCACGCACTTGTCTTCTCAGTCCTCATCCAATTTCTGATCCTTCTATAAAAATCGCAGTGACTTCTTGCTATATTCCTGTTTACCTGCTCATCATCTGACCTGATAATCAACTTATGATCACCAATTTATCGGACACTTTCTACACCTCTCTCCTGCTCCTCTGGCTGAAGAACTGCAATCTCTACTTTCCTTCCTCAGGAAATATCATATAACTTAAAATGATCTTGATCAGCACTTTTAGCTGTCACATACCTTCTCTATCTATAGTTCTCTCTACACCCAAATCCTTGACTGCAACACTTTCATATCTACTTTTGCCAATAAACATATTTGCATTGTACATGTAGTAAAAGCTGGTGGCTAGAGTTTGCCAGGTTTCCCTCCCCATCCAAACTTTCCAGTGTCCATTTGAGAGCACCCTACTCATATGCTTTATTTACACAATGATGTATATATTAGGATGGTATGAATTATGTTCATTTCATCTTTTCTAAAGTATTTTAAGTATTCACTACCAAAAGTTAATTTTCAGGCTATCATGTTATTTTATTGTTTTTCTTTTTTTTCGTGGCATTCATATTTGTTTCCTGCCACGGTCTTTTGCCTGCTCTCATAGTTTCTTTCTTCTGGTTTCTTTCCCTTCAACCATTCTTTGGTATTCATACATTTTGGAAAATACTTCTGCTATTGCAATTTGCCTTTCATTATCAGCCCATAATTGTCTGGTATCTCCAGAGAGTTGGACATCTAAAGATAGTCTAAAAGTACGTTCTCTATCACAACCTTGAGAAAGACATAGCAACTGCAAGAGCATCATGGAGGCAGCCAAAATGCTATTTATTCTGAGAGTTCCAGTTCTACATCCCTAGGAGCACAAGGAATAGCTGTATGCAGAAAACATCTGAACTAACCAAGCAAGATGTACCGGCTTAGTGGACTGATAAGGCATAGTTGCACCTACAAACACATTCTCCTGATGACATGATCAGAAAATATGGAAGTTTTTTTCAGTTTTTCTTTCCCGCAGGAAAGAAGTCTCAGTCTGCTTTACACACCCCCGAGGTAAAGTACTAATTTTAATGACTGGTAGCATAAGTGAACACAACAGCAGTGCAGAACAGTAAAATAGCCCAGAAGAAAAAACAAATCCCAGGCATACTCACTAAAAGCTGTAGTCTGATTCAGTCTTTGAGACAAAGGCTGAAAGCTCTGGCTATTCTCCATAATGTTTAAAATTGCTTCTTCGTTAATAAGTGCTTCTTCTTCCTTATCAGTATAGATCCTATTAGGTTCTTCAAAAGAAGACAAAAAGCAAAAAGATAGAACTTGCAAGAGTCACAGGCATCAATACATTATGAAAGCAAGCCACTTGAAAAGGATTTTTTTATTCAAGTATATTTCCATTATTTGCTACTGCGATTTTTAAAAGTCTTACTCTAACAATTATAAAAATAAAAGCAAATAATGGTTCAGTGTCTTTTGTAACAGACAGCTGAATCTTTCTTGGCTTACTGATTTATGCCTAAACAATTATACTGTTAAAAATACTCACCTTTATTCATCTTTTTATCTTTATGCACTTCAACCATATTAGCTGGCGTACATGGAAAGGCTTCAGGAGAAACTACCTCGGAATGTAGTGTTAGCTCAGCAGAGAACTCCTCTGATCCATTACTGTAGTCCACTGATCCTGACAACGTTCTAGTTAATTGAAAACAAATTTTAAAATGCTATGTAAGGCTAGCAGAGAATAGCACAGTTTATGGCAAGTTGCTAAAAACTTACACAGAGAAGTCATTTTGCTTGAGGATTTCCTTAAGCCGCTTCTGGAAAAATTTTTCACTTTCTGTTGCTGGCAAAAATCCACGATCTTTAAAGTTTTTAAAAAATATGTTATTCAGCTTTAATTAAATTATCAACATACAAAGAGAAAGATATGTGTGACAACTAAAATTACTAATTATGTTAACAAACAGTTCAAATTAGAAGCGTCACTTAATTTTAAGGGCCAAAATGGAAGGTCTATTTTTTCAAATGTATTTAAAACACCTTAAAAATACTTCACTGCAAGTATCAGGAGCATCCACAAATTACATTGCAATTACATCAATTTTAGCATCAAGGAAAATTCCACGAAAATTTATTTTGAAAATTGGCTCCGAATAGCATTACACAGAGACAGAAGAAAAAAGTACAGTCAGAATGCAGTGTGCCTGAACCACGAACCTGTCTCTTTCCTTTTTGCAATCCTCAGGTTTACCTGTCAAATACTGTCCACCTTTTAAAAAGAAGATGGCCTAGATTATACAGACAAGAGTCTTGTTTGTTATGCAGTTAATTCATAGAGCATAGTCCTTCCTTTGCAATGAATAATAATAAATAAAAACAGGGGGATTTGTTCATCTTTTTATCATTTTCACCTAAAATCATTTTAGTTAAAATTTCACAGAAATTCAAAGGAATTGTCCTCGTGCATAATCTACCATGGAAAGGTTTAAGATAGGTTTAAGATAGATGTTTAAGCATTGATATATTTTCTATTGTAAAACATGCAATCTTGACTCAGTATTCACTCTTCGTACAGTGCTTTGCATCTTGCTGAATCAAGACATTTTTAGGAAAGCTTTATGTTTTAAAATTTGCTGTGCACATAGTGGGCAATCAGTACATTTAGAACTGCAAAATAATACATCTAAAAACACTGAAACTTGATGCACTAGTTTCAATTCTGCCTCCTGTTTTTTGTTCAAAGCTTTTGATAAATAATTGTACAGTATTTTTTTACCTTGTGAATCAGGTGTCTTAATCTGAGAAGATTCGGCTTTCTCTCTCCGTCGCTGCTTTTCATCTTCCCATATAGCTTGCAAACCAGGGTTCCTGCCGATCTGGGCTGAAATACACAAAAATATACGAGGATAAGTTTGCCATTGTGACAAAATGTGTACTTTCCAAAAAAAAAAAAAAAAATAAAAAAAGGACATTTTTTCATCTAATACCATTTATAATTCTAACTTATTTTTTATTGCAATTCTTGCCTTACTTGAGGATTCGTTTTTTTTTTTTTTTTTTTCCCTTCTCTGTATCTCTGGCTTTTACTGGTCTTACAAAGCAGAAGCACATGCATGTATATACACACACATTTACATAAACAAATGAATGTAAACAAAAATAGAAGTGGAGCAAGTGCAAAAAGAGCCAAAGTTATTTCAAAGATCAGTAAGCAACAGCTCATTATGCTGATATTTTACTTACTCCTCTTATAGGTCTAAAGCCTCTGTTGTGCATTAACAAGAGCCTTTTCTATCGCTCTGATAGCAGACTACTCTCCTAACCAGGTTTCTTCCAGTATTCACGTAATTCATTTTTGGCTTTTACAGCTTTGTAGATTAATAGGTCACATTTTTTCAGACTCATATCTGGACTGAGTTTTACTAAGTTGAGCCTTTAAAAAAGGTGTATAACAACATAGTTCCTGTCCTAAAGTGTTTTACGTGAAAAAAAAAAAATCAGTACTTCACCTTCAATATCCAGTTGATTCAAAATATCGGCAGCTACTGCATCCACCTCCAATTCACATGTACTCTGCGGCTCAACATCCTTCAATATTAGAGAGCTAGGACAACATAAGCACCGTAAGTTCCTTTATGAACACCATTATGTTCCTTTTGAAAAGGCGCAGATCATCACTGGTTTCTAACTAGACTAGCATCTAAAACACTGGGGGAGGGGAATATTCCATTAATTCAGAATTACCAGTCCTCACAATTACCTGCAAGTTCTTAAATTAATGGCCATATCCGAGTCTAAATAGATGAAAAAATTTTATCTTTGATTTAAGGGTGTTTTTGTAAGAGGAAAGAAATGGTAAATAACTCTAAATACTATGGTCACAATACTACTGTAATAAACTCCTCCTCATATACAATATGCACTCTTTGACAGATCTTTCTATCAACAGCACCATGAATCTAGCACCATGAAAAACAAGTCAGAAGGACTAGATTTACTCTAGAGATCCCTTCCAACCTTAACGATTCTATGATTCAATGTTCCGAGCCTCAGTTTGGAACCACAGTTCCAATCTCATAAATCTTGGGGCGGAATACAGTCCTCCTGGATTCTCCATGCTCTACATATGCTCTGAAGAGAAGTCCCTATAGCTCAAGGAAGTGAGATATGTTGTATTTAAGATTTAGCTAGCCCCAACGCCTTCTCTGGAAATTAATCTACAAATATGAAACTCAAAAGAAAGGTAGAATTAAACTGCTTAGACATGCAGTTTATAAGAGCAAAATTCTAATGACTTCTCAGAAAACATATGAGGAAAAAAAAATGGCGAAAAGTATCAAGAAGGAAAGTACACTAAAAATAAACAAAACAAAAAGTCCTAAACATATTCAGAATCTTTAACATTTCAGAAGTTAAAAATATTCACCTTCTCACTCCTTTTGCAGAGGTCTATGGTACTGACAATGAGCACCCCAGCAATCACAGGAAATCAGCATTGAAGCTACTTCAGATACAAACTGCTCCTGAAGAGCCCCTAGCTCCTGCAATCCAGCTCTGAAACACTTGCTCTGATTTTGAAGTAACAAAAGACTCTCTGGGATCTTTTGAACTGCAGTAACTGAGCTGGTTTAAACCACCCGAGCCCAAAGGGAAGGTGAAGGGATCCTCTCCCAGAGCTTCAGCGGCCCCTCCATCACTCCTTTGCCCCCATGACAGAATCACCCCTTCCTCCACCAGCTCTGCTTTTACTGCTCTAAGGGCAAAGGCTGAGGAGAAAGCAAAAAATTACTCCCGTGATGGGGAGAAAAGGTGGTAGGGGGAGAGCTGACTCGCATTAAAAGGGTTAGTTTTCTAAAGAGGCAGCACGAAATGTGCTTTTATTGACTGCTATGGAGATCTAAAGCGCACCAATGTATCATGAGTTAAAGATACCTAATCCGTTCATACATGAAATATTACGCCCACGATACTAGAGGAACTTCATAAGAAAAGCACTGGTAAAAAGTGCTTTCTAACACTGCCAGATGACATTATCACCCTCACAGGAAGCCAAAACTGTTAGGCTGCAACTACTTTATTACCTCTGTATTTTTTTCTGCGTCTGTGAAGAAATAATTTCAATTGAAATGTCAACTTTCTGCATTCTTGGAGAAAATGCTGAGACCTTACAAAAAATTAAAACCTATATTTAACCATAAATAGTAAAGTTTTGAAATTGTCCACCAGAGTAGCAGAGATTAAAATAAAAATCCACATTGCCATAAAGTTACAGCTCATCAGCTTAACAGTTTAGGCAAATAACTGTATGACAAGGTAAGAGTGAACCTTCAGTCTACAATGTAAGCTTATGAAGCAAGTCCTAGTGTTTCTGTTCAGCACTTTAGGGAAAAGTCAGAGAGGACTGCAAAGGGAAGTAATTATTAGTTGATAATGATTAGCAGATCCCTCTATATATCATTTAATAAAAAGCTGTAGTTTGACTGCTCAGCTGGTACATAGCTTGCCTCTGTGGTAAGGAAGGACTATTCCTCTACGTTCGACTGATAGGATCAGATGAAAGATGCAGCAGAAACCACAGTAGAGCCATTTCTTCCTCTAACAGGTCATAAGACACTGGAAAGAAGACTCCACTTTACTGGAAAGTAAAATCCTATTTCACACCATATAAAACTGAGAAATGAAACAGCAGATGTCTCAGAAAACAGATTTTGAGTCAAGATAAGGAGAAAGTAGCACATACTGAAAGGTTATTTCATAAATTCCCAGGCACTTAACATTTCAAAAATAGAAAACAACATTTCCAGAATTGATGTAACATTCAACAATTTCTGGGCAGTCATACTTCCAAAATTTGCACTGTCAAGTTCTGGGGTTACACTAGTATAGTAACTGTAGTATTACAAGTTTACTACACATTTTTACTCTGTTATAGAAAAATAATGCAACGTAGGCCATTTCCTCATTCTAAGCATCAAAAAGCTGTCTAGCAGAGCCAAGAAGCACTTTTTCTATAGAATTCATTAAGAGTTGTAAGAACTCATGCATTAATATGTATCTGCTAATCCCACCAGGCAGCAGGACTGTATTGGAGTTACTGAGAGAATTAAGCAGATCACACAACTCCTCCACCAAAGCAACTCAGCCTCTTAGCTGAAGTAGACTGCCCATACCCAGGGCACATTTTGAGGACTACCCATTGCTATCACTCCTCCTCCTTCCCCACCACAATATCAAACAAGATACAAGCCTCTAATACGATAAAAAACTCAGACTCAGACTATGGTTGAGGTTGGAAGGGACCTCTAGAGATCATCTAGTCCAACCTCCCTGCACATGCAGGGACACCTAGAGCACATGGCACAGGGTGGCATCCAGGCGGGTTTTGAAGACTCATACTTCTCCTGTGCTTTTCGTGTGCTTTTTTCAAGCTCACATGCATCAAACTATTCCAACGGAGGTTGCTGGCACTGTAGGCGACAGGAACTGCAAGCTGAAACTTGCATTTTGATAAAAACAAACAAACAAACAAACAAACAACCCTGCAAGATCTTGAGGAAAAAAGATTGCAGGAAAAGGCTACAAAAAGTTTGTCTGCTCCCTTCACGCATCTCTGGAGACAAGTAAAAAGGGTGCAGAATGCACACGGGTCCCTGATATCAGAAAAGATTTATTTTAGTACTTCTCTTTACTAAATGACACAAGGAAACAACCTGAAATCTGGTCAAGATCTGGCTTTTTCTTGTGGGGAGTACTAGCATAGCAAAACTCTGAGCATTTTACTTTCACGTATTTCCTCTTTAAAAAAGGATTCGATCCAACATAATGAGAAATAACATTATCTCATTTTAAGAGAAAACATATTTTTAGCATTTATGACCTATTTCTGAAGATTTTTTTTTGATAACTAATATCATTAATCAAACATTTGCTTTTCCTCTGACAAAAGAAAACATTTCTTCAAAAAATCTTTTTTCCACAACCCCATCAAGAATATGCCACGGCCAGCAATTCATCTTGAGAACTGATTAATACCAGGGGCAGAATTAGCTAAGAGCTTTCCAAATAATCATAACTCTTAAAAATAAGGGACTCTAATCTGGATTTATTCTATAAAAATAACACTGAATTCAGCATTGCTGAATTCAGATGCTGTTTTCAAAGCAAACTGGTATTAGTCACCATAACTAAGTTCATTTTTCCACAATAATATTAATTTGAAACGTTTTGCCTGCAAGTCACTACAATTAATGTGATTCAGGCTTGTCTCTGTTTCATAAGTTTTTGCAAATGGATCTATAAGGTTTTAGAAGGAGGCAAGCTCATTTTGCCCAAGCTCTGAGCCAGGTAGCTTTAAGGAGTCTTTCAGTCAAAAATTACAGTATTGCAATTAACATAGCATATTATTCAAGCTAAAAAAACACTGAAAACTAGGAGGAGCCCCTTTTTTTGAATAAACTTAGTCTTTGTCATTGTAATTCTCATTAATGTTTTCAGGATTATGGCAGAGCTGGCTGTCAAAACAGTATGCTCCAAAGACTGACGTGACAGTAAGAGGGACAAGTAGGGTTTCCGAAAGACTTCAGAAATACCTTATCAATACATGCAGGTAATTAACCTCTTGGGATTTAATGCCCTTGCCTAGGCAAGAGGCTGGACACTTGCATTAGCAGCAGACAGGCCACCAGCACGAGCTTCTGCAGCATCTAGATAGGTACCAGAGGCCATGCCACCAATCTTTCCCTCCTCATGAAAAGCTCCAAGGGAGCATATGAGAGCACAGTAGCTTTAATTTAGCCTGATTAGGACAAAAATGTCTGGAGAAAAAAGTCACAGTACAGGCTCCCTTTTTTGCTCTTTTTTTTCTCATCTAGAGCAAACACACACAGTCTACCAAGGAAACGGATGAAGGAACTGCATCTCCTGCTCTTTCAAGCCATGCCACATTTCCTGAGCAGCTTCTTTGCAAAGAAGATTGTTTCATATAATCTCAAACCAGGGTGATTTGAGAACAGCTTTATCAGAAAAAGCTTAGAAAATAAACCTTAAAAAGTATCAGCCAAAGCTTTCCACAGCATCTATCTTTCATTTGGCAGGGCAGAAGACAGGTAGGATTGATCTCAGGGCACATCGCACTGTTGTACAGTTGTGTGAAAGGTAGGTTTAAGTGAGGTAGCAGAGGAAGCAACCAAAGTGCAAGACCATGTAGCTTATTTGGCTAAGAAACAGATTTCGTCAGGGTTGCACAACACTGTGCTGCCATGGCCGGGTTACCTGAAATGTGCAAATTGATTCATTTGAAATTACCTTATGTTTCTGCATACTAGACTAAAAGCATCACTGCAAACCCATCGTACCTTTGTAGAAAAAGCTCCAGATGAATTATTTTGAGAACAGGCAGAGAAACTAGACAACAGACCTTACTTTCGGAAAGTTAAAAGCTTGCTACCACTATCCACTGGAGTAAGAACAGTGTAGGATGAAACCTGTGATCAAAGAATATATTGAGATTTAAATCTCCTCAGTCACTGAGGCTGAATCGAGACACCTGCAGACACACTGATAAAAAATTGCCCACTACAGCTAGCTAGTTCAAAGCACTCACAAACCTTGAAAAATGGCATCACGGTCAGTATCTTAACCCATCATCGCCAATGACAGTCTTGGGAAACAGGAATTCTGTTGCCACTTCGTAGACATTAATAATGTTAAATTGAAGTTCATATGTATACAATGAACCCCAAATATCTAAAAGGTGTCACTCAACTACATTGATAAGGACTCCACCTTTTCACATAACACGTTTGTAATTCCATATTCCACTCTGGGGAGAAAAACTATATTCAAGTCACCGGAATATCCAGCAAACGTGCACATTTTATTGAGAGCTGAAAGGCTAGATAAAACATGCATATCCTGACAAGTGAGAAAAACAATTATAATAGCAGAAACCTTAATGTTACATAAAGACTCGAGTGTGCAATCGTGTTGTTTGTCAGATTTCTCTTCATTTCCATATCAACTAGAGTTCAGTAACAGATCTTGTTTTTGAGAAACACTTTGTTTTTTTTAAATCTATCCCACCAATCATTCTGCTTTTAACACACCGTGTCTGACTGGTAGACTCTACAGGCAGATTACTCCAAGCCTGATGTTTACCAGGCAGACTTCTCACTGGAACCCATAAAAGTGTTTCATCATTTATTATCAGCTACCTGAGGGATAACACCAATGCACCTCATGTGAAGAACTCATCTCATCAAAATTGTTGGATAGCACTGACAGGCCCAAGTGACTACAGCTTATTTTTAGTCAGGCTTTGTAGGTTCCAGTCTGATAGCACTGGCAAGCATTGTACCTACAAGTATTAAATCAAGGATTTCTTGGCACTAATGGCTTTGGCGTTTGCCCACTTCGCAACAGAATCACTTCAAACTAGATTAAAAGAGAACAAAAAAAAAAATCAGCCCCTGGCGTAATACAGTAAGCTAATTATAGCAGCAAGTTAATAATTCAGAGATATGCCAGGAGCCAGACAGGACACGGCTGGGGTAAACGCTGCTCTGGAGAGTGATACAGTAGTAAAGTGCAATCTAGGAGTGAAAAGTCAGTTCGATTACCAAGAGGCCTTGGCAAAGGTGTAAGAATTCACTCATCCGAAAAACGGCTTATGTTGCAAATGTAACTTTTGAATGATATCTTGCATAGCACATCCCAGGCATTCAAAATCAGACTTGCATGATACAGCAAAGGGTCTTCTGAAGTCAAGAAAGACTGTATCAGTGGCCCTGACGTTGTCAAACACGAGATTTTTGTGTTTCTTGCAGCAAGAAGTGAAAGATACGTGTTAGAATCTTTCTTTAAAAGTGAATCTGGATCCACACAAAATGGGATAATGGGTCTAGACAGTTATCCTCATCATGAATAACAATATACTGTAAATAAGAATACAATTATCTCATTAATATGACTACATAGCAAACAAACAATTTTTGTGTTCTCAATGACTGTGCTGTCCTCTTTTCCTTTTTCTTCCAAAAGCAACCAAATTTTTTAGAACAAATTTTAAAGGAAATAAAGCAGGAAGGTATCTGTGGGATAAACTGTGAGATAAAGTTGGTACAAAATTTGTGTAGATTTTCAATAAAGAAGAGGTTGAGATTTTTGCTTTGCAGTGACACAGAGCTCCTACAGTTATGCTAGAACTAATAATTAATAATAAAATAATAAATAAATAATAAAATAGTTTTGTGTATAAAGGAACATTAAACATTACTGAATATAAAACAGAAATGATGTAAACAAGGATTTAATTTCTTAAAGCATGTAAAGAGCTGGCTAAAGGTGAAATACTCATAGGTAACACAAGACAGACAGACTGCAGGGTAGAACTGAAGACAGACTTAGAACTGAATACAGACCAGCTTTTGGGACTGAGTTTATTTCACATCTCATTAATATTGTTTGCAGTAAGTGCAGGAGTGTGCTAATGAAGAGTGCTGATAAAGCAAAGCTGGTAGCCAAGACTGGATACACAGCCAGATCATACTATCATACTATCATAAAATGAGAGTCAGATAACTGAGAAGTAGAATAACAGAAACAATTTTACAATAGGATCCTATATGAACTGAATGAAAGATCATCACTTGGAGGGGAAAAAAAAAAAGGGGGAGAAATATCTTGACTGCAAAGCATACCAGAAAAAAAGTAGGTTTTTTTTGTCAGAAAGGGAACTAAGTGAATTGCCAATATCACTATACCAGCTACTGAAAAGAACTTATTTGGCGCATTACACCCAATTCAGACATTATATTATATAAATTAGGTAGATCAAGGTAGAACCAGCTATTTTCTGTATCCCCTTCACTATTTTTTTGGGCAAGTACACACACACTCCTATTATAAATTACAGACTGGCAGTGGAGGGATATGAAAATTCTAAGTTGAGATTCTTGTGTAGCTGCTACTATTCAAAACACACAAACTGGAGGACTTTCATAGCACACCATTCATGTTAGTATTTTTTTTAATATAAAGGTCACACACCACCCTAAAAGAGACACTAGAATCCTGTAGTATATATAAGTTGCTCCTAATAAGAAAATATGGGACACAAAAAAAAGTATGCTGACCTTGGTATTTCATCTTCTTCCCACCGAATAAAAGACACGCTGTTTGAATTTTCTGGCAAATGATTTTTATGACATTCACTTATGTCTGATGTACCACCTAGGACAAAAAATAGTTAAAAAAAAAAAAGTAGAAGAATGAATTAGCTATGCTGCAATATTTTTTACATACATAATAACTGACCTTACTATTTAGCACTAGAAGTCCAAACACTTCTAAAGAAAAACAACATGGCATATCCTAGACTTCAAAAGTAATATAGTATTACTGAAGTGATTTTTCTTAAGAACAGGTACATATAAAAATATATTCCTAGTACACTAATAACATTAGAATAAAATTTGGTCTAGATTTGGTCTAATCATGGCTTAAGAAATTACTCAGTTTCCCACTTTCATACAAAAGACATCTTGAACTTTGAATATACTCCATTATTTTTGGTTTATCACATACCTTTTTTCAAAAATATATATATTAGATTTGCCTTTCAACAACAGCAAAAGCTTTTTTTTTTTTTTTTTTTTACAGCCATGGTGATTGCTGAATTCAATTGTCAGAGACTGTTCATGAATATTTATGAAGAACATACATTTTTATTCTACACTTTTAAAAGCAAGTTGCACAATGGAGTGTTGTACTACAGAAGTCACTGGGAAATAAAATGACAAAATGCCTTGGAAGCACTTAGCAACAACCAAAATTCAGCCGCCTGAACCCAGACTAACTCCTGCAAATGCTGTCCCTGAATCAGTCTCCCAAGTGTGCTGACACTCAGCTACTAAACCATCATGGAAAATATCAAGTAAAGACATGCCCATGTTTATGCAGCAGCCAGCTCAAATTCAGGCAAAACTGTGCTAAAATGGTCTGTGCCCTGCAGTTCCTAAGCAGGAATTCCAGGAAGAGGCTACAAATTGCCTGATGTGACTTTGCAAAAACCCAGCTCAAACCTCACACAACTTAACGCCCATCATGTTCCGAGGTGACTACTTGCCCCTGGGCAGAGAAGCTCCAGGAGGAAATGCAGCCCTGTTTTCTCCACGGGGCATCTCAGCTAATTCAGTACATGAAAATGAAAGCTGCCTCTATGCAGGAACACCTCTTATTCCTTCTCCATCTGCAACTTGGCTATTTTAAGAGTTGACTAACCAGGACTGAACAGTTGTATGTTTTAAAAGACACACCAAATAGGCAATATCAGAGGTCTAAGGGGAAAGTTCGCAAATCTGTAAATATATACCACTATATGTATTAAAAACAAACACTTCATTTCAAATGTCAGGGCAGTGTTAGTGCATTTTTTTTTCTTTTCTCTGAACTCTGCTTTCAAATACTTCCAGACGTGAGGCCCAGAGTCCTAGATTTTTTTTTCTTTAATAACAAAGTTACTGAGAGGGATTTAAGAACACTTAATTCTCCTGTTTCTTTTCTTGACATCCAGATCTTGTAAGACAGTATCAATGATACACCTAGATCTTTTCGAGTCAAGTTATAGGAGATTCATCCACTGAAAATTTTGTAACAGTTTTAGTGGCATATGGTGTACAAATGAGTCTGCAGCCTCTCTTCTCACTATCCATAAGGAAAAGGATTTGTAAAGAAAATGGAACTCCTGCTTCTTCTGGATACATACTGGCAAAGGCAGAGTATTCCTGTTTCTATAAATTTGCCTGCTTACTTCTCTATCCTCAAAAAGGCCTGCTCACCTGAGTGAGAAAAATACCACTGGAAACAGGCTCCCGAGGTATGATCACTACACATTTAGTAACAGATCTACTTCTGGATTTTCTATTCCTTCCTAGACTGATTTTTGTATCATCATTTGCTATTGAAGAAAAATAGTATTTATGGCACTTATGTAGACAACAATTTATACTGATATCTCAAATGGCACCATTCCATTAGGTCTGCTAGGAGTGCAGTCTGCTCTTGCTAGGAGCCCTGCTGCTGTTACATGATCAAGCCAGGACAAGGTAGTTTGCCATTTCCTCGCTTTTATCCTATTGGATTTTACCCTGCAAGAACAGTTCAAGACCAACAGTCTCACCCCGTGCTCTTTTTCCATCTTTTGGAAAGATCCAAATGCATCCCTTTTCCAAAGGGATTCTTTCCACTCAAGATCTACATCTCTTATATAAATGGCTCACATCTTGCTTTCCTATTTTTTTTTCAAATGATAGATTTAAAAAAAATAGAAAAAGAATGAGAACAACTATTCCTTACAATCAGATTATACTTCTCCAATTTGGGATATTTGGAAACCTACAGATATCTGACTACACTTCCTCAGGACTGAAGATCCTGAAGCCTGAGCTTCTTTCTTCCTACAGTGCTCACAGCAGCAACAAGTATGGCCTATCACTGAGTATGGAGAGCTTCCAAATGTCTTCTGAACGCTTTTCTAGAGATTAGAATCGGATATGAAACCCCATGCACTAGTCTATCTCTGTCTAAAAAGACACACATAATAAATACAGGGAAAAATTAAAGACACTGTGATTTTTATTTTCTGTTTTACAGAAAGATATTTTATGAGTTATTTTGATATCTTTGTTTATTTATTAGAACAATAATGATTTAACTAAACAGTACTTTATTTGTTTTACATTTCAAATGCCAAATTAATTATTAAAATTAAATACCTCCTTTATTCAGACATTTATATTTCAAATTTCACCCTGGAGCACATAACAGTAGTACAAATGGAAGCATTTTAAATAAAATGTTATTTGTCAGAGGACCATAACATAATCTAGTTAAATTTTGTAAAGGCACTGCAGCAGCAAAAATAAGTTATAATTGATTTAGGGTTCAAAAACAAATGTCAAAAAATGTGAAAACACTATTTGTATATTATCTCTCAAGACAAAATTCCTCTGAGAGAGATGCATATGTCTTGTCAACAGAGTCAAAGCCATACCACTTTGTGGCAGAACACATAGTGTTTGACATGTGTCATGTCAGTTCATGAAGCAGGTTATTCCTCAGTCCCAACACGCAGGCACAGAGAGGAACAACGACAGAAAGCCACACACCGGCTTTCACGTAAAAGGCAAACTGTAAGGAAACAGCACAGCTCTCACTCAGGCACAAAACAATTGCTTAGTCTTAAGAAATAAACACCTTACTTTTTCTCCTTGCCTTTCTGAATTTGACAGCAGCCAGGTTTATTAAATTCATTCCATATAAGTTGTAGTCTATAAAGAGCTGAAGGAGGTAGGGAATATGGGCTTCATGAGGCTGGTAAGATTTGTTCATGATGGCTCCACCTTGCAGAAGCTCACATACTCTAAGATTAAAGACAAATTAGAATATGAGACAATTTTTTTTTTAATTGAAAAAAAGAACAAGTGTCTTAACTACTTCCTTAGTAGCATTTCCAACTCATTAAGAACTTTGTTTCCACAATACTGCATCTGCAAGAACAGGTCTTTGCTAATAAATAATTCAATATATTGATATTAATTACCAAGGAACGACAATCCTCCAGCTTAAAAAAAAGAAAAGAAGAAAGAAAGAAAGAAAAGAAAAATGGTACCATGTAATATTATTGCAACTCATTCAAAGCCGTTACGGTTCATAAAAATCTTTCTGTAGAACAACTGTGGTAGTTTTATGCCTGCAAACCAACAATAACTTTGCAAGCCATTCCATTTCTTTTTGACACATATGTAAATAATTCATTCACAATTTTAAACGCACATACTATACAAACCGAAACAGTATTCAAGAGCTTCATGGAAGCATGACAGATCTGATCTTTTAAATATTTGCAAATTAAAAAGAAACCCTGCAACTATTTGGGTAATTATAAATCCATGTGATAAATGTATTTGAAAGCAGTACAATATCTATAAGCCAAGGACACTAAGTGTGCCTAAACACAAGAAAATGTTTTTCAAAATAAGTTGCACAAAAAAAAAAGAATAAAGTATATGAAATGCCATTCCTTGTTTGGATAGAAGTAATTCAAACATGAAAAGCTCCAAAGTGCAGTTTCAAATAACTGACCCTCAGTTATACATGCATATACCCTCCAGTAGCCATGCAGAATTTTACTAGCCTAGAACAAAAAACAGAAAATCCTATCTTATGACCATGTATTACCTTTTTTTTAAAAAAAAAAAAAAAAAAGTTAGGATAGGCAATATTAAAATCTACAGAGATTTCAATCCATCTTTGACAAGTAATTCTTAATAATTCCTCCTTATTTATCCCTGGATTTACTGCAATTAATATTCTACTAAAATCAAAACCAATAGTGTTTTCCTTGAATACAACATTTCTTCATTGCATAATAATTTTGTTGCTTCTGTTGTTGAAATGGGGGAACAACCTTCCTTCCAAACTGACTTTTTCATTCAAGAAAATCATCCAGACTCTTGATCCAGAGTCAGTATCACTTTGTCCTTACCTTTTTACCATTGCAGGATTGTAAAGATAAATCTTCATAAAGTGTCTCTCCTTTTCATGGTAACCATAAAACGGCCTGGAGAGAAAGAAGTGAAAACAAGAAGCCAGTCAGTTATGCAGTGGAGTTTTTTCAACTTCAGCTTACCATAAAAGTTCTTAAAATTGAGGGGGAGCAGAAAAGCAGAGTGGAATTCTGGATTTCCAGGAGAAAGAATATCCCCATGTGTCAGGCCACTGCAATGCATTATAATCCAAATGTTTTTCTTAAAAATAAACTTTCAAAACTGAAATGTCCCTTCTGCAAAGGCAATTCTTTAAAGACATATTCTGTGGAATCTTAACCCTTCATCTTTAGATATTATTAACATGTTTTCTGAACAGGGAATTCCTATGAGACAGTGACTGGGGGGAATCAGAAATGGTACCCGTACACGTATGTCCACCTGGGGAGAAAGGAAGGCGGCTTAAAAGAGGAGGCAGATGCCTGGGAGGGTACTCAGAACCAGAGCGCACCCACGCAGCAGAAACTGCTGTCCAGCACTTCCACCTAGATGACTTCCACAACAGTCTAATACAAGGGAGCGACCACAAGCTTGCCAAAGATAGACAACGGTGAAATGAGAGATCGTAAAGATTATTTAGAAACTGCCACTCATTTTCCAATCTGATCTTTTTTTCATTTTATTTGGAGACATGCCATGAAATCGAATCTGCGCTACATTGCTAAATAATACTGACTATATACAAGTACAGTATACATACCATGCAATACTAAATACAAAAATAAGCCCTGTACATGTCCAACTATTAAAAAGGCGGCCTATCATTCTGTTTCAGTTTTCCCACATGCAAACACATTGATGACATGTATCATAAAAAAGCACTTTCGATAAATTTACTAGTACTGGATTGCTTCAAAATAAAAATTAAAAAAGCAAAAAACAGCATTCAGCTCTTCTGAAAATTGTTATAAGAAATTCCATGAGGAAATTAATTTTGCCAATCAGCTGTAAAACAGCAAATATCAGTTGCATAATATAAGTGAACAAGCACAGTTTAAGACAGAATAGCTGCTCCCTTTCAAGGTTTACTAGTTGTCCCATGAATCAAATAAGGCATGAATCCTGAAGAAAATATTATTTCAGAATGCAGTTAAATATTACATCTAATAACAAAACACCAAGACTAAACTGCTTGTTGTACAAGCAACATTTGTTCCGGTATTATTCGCTGAATTGCTGACTTTTTAGCTTTAACAATATTATTTTAATATACTTACATTATTCCACGAACTTACTTATGCTCTAGCACGTTAAGGAAACAGACCATAATTCAGCATGCTGAATGAAGGTAAGAAGTCTACAGTTTGCAGTATGCATGCCTATGAAGTTAGCAAAAGTACAGGAAGGCATAGTTTTAAATGTTACCTTTATAAAACAAAATCTCTTTGTAAAAAATATTATCTCTTGTAAAATATATTATTAAAAATGCTACCATGAAGCTGGACTGCTAAAAGAAGTGCAGTAATGAGAGTGATTTCAGTCCTAAATTAAATGCAACTTTCAACAGAACTGCACAGCTACTGCATTAACACTGCTGCCCTCAGTATGTGCTTAAATGCACACAGTTGATTACCCTAAAAGCCTGACTGAACTCTTTTAAGCATAGTTAATGATGCTAAAACTAAGCAATGTTGCAATAACAAACAGCATAGCTGTTATAATGAAAAGGAAGAGTACAGATCTACCTCTATGGTGAGGCATTCTTTATTATCAACTTAATGACAGATTATACATTGAGCTGTAACGACTCAATGTACAGCAGGTAGGCAAATTAAAAGTTAGTTTAAAATGTCAGCATTTGCATAGCAAATGATCCATATTCATGTTGATGTGGCAGCAACGGGAGTGAGATTTATAACACTCGAGTTAAACTCGAATGTCCACTTTAACATTGCAATGCAGAAGGACAGCATTTTTTATCTCCACTTCTTCGTTTGAAAGTTAATGCAACAGAAGTTTTATTCTGTTTAGCAAACATATTATTACATATCAAATTTCCTATTAATGTAGAAGGACAAGGATAAGATAATCTACAAGATTTACAGAAAAATCTACCTTTCTCACCACAGAGGCACATGGCACATATGACCAGCATGTGACTTGAAACTGAAGAGAGAAAGATTTCTGTCACTACACAATCCTGTCTATCCAGACAGAAAAAAAAATGAGGATGTAGTACAATTTCTGTTTGGGTGCCATCAGTGTTTTATGCAAACAAGCAGAATGTATGAAACTCTCTTTTCTAGGCTTCTTTGAAGCAGCGTGCACCAAATTTTCCGTAACCGCTATTTGCAGCTCTTGGGTAAGAGAGGTGAAACTGAGGCAGGTTCTCCTACTCTGTGTCTTGTTTTCTCACTGATTGCCTTTAACAGTTTACTCTGTCAAACTTTCATAGATGGATTACTCCTCCAAAATTCTCTTCTTCAGCTGCAGTTGAATGAGATGAATACTATACTACTACTCATATAATTCCCATAGACATAACAGAAATAGGAAATAACGTGCAAAAACAGAATGGCAAAATTCTTGCAAAAACAGAAAGTTCAGATTTAAAATAAAAAAAGAATATTGCAGCCACTTTGTTGGAAGTATCTGGAAGACAGCACTACAACTGCCTGCCTCAAAGCACATTTTATCTTCCTAAGCTCAGAAGCCAGAAAGAACAGTTTTTTCAAAAAACACATACAAAAATTATTTGAAGGTTATTGTTGCACACAGATGAAAATCCAATGCATGGACAGACTGTTTCCTCCACAACAGCCTTCCCTTATTCACCGTGATTTTATAAATCTTTTAGTCTTTAGTACACAAGTCAAATTGGATTGAGAGAATCCTTCAAGTGTCAATGTCCCACATTAATGCATAGTTCCAGGAGAAGCAGAAAGCTACACCAAACAGAAATACAACAGTCAGCTTAACAAATAAATAAATGAATGTTTAAAAGCCTCTACTTCATTGCCTGTGCTGCTGGGCAAAGCAGATGGATAAACACAACCTGACATACTCTGTAATGCACTTCCTAAAGGGGCCATCCTCAACAGGAAAGGGAGGGGAGAGGGGAAAAGAAGACCTAGAGGCTGGCTCCTGCACAACACAGGGAGCCTAGGATAAACCAGGCTTGTAGACAATGCTGCCTGGAGAGCATGACCTTAACAGAAGAGGCAGAAAAAGCTAATATGGAAAGAGTTGGAAAAAAAAAGTAGCAGGATGAAAGTTTAGAAGGAATGGTGGCCTCCAGCAATTCTGGAGAAAAAGGGTTAGTTACCTTAAGCCACAGTGAAGGAGAAAGGGTATTTAGCAGCTGCACAAACCTATACGAATTTATTGGGGCAGGGGGAGGAAGCACCACAGCCACTCAAATCTTAGCAGGTACTTCTCAACAGAGCAATCACAGAAACATTTCAAAGTGCATTAACTACGAATCTCAACAGGCTGTACTTACATTCCAGATACTAACGACACTTTGAATACATGCTGGACAGTAGAAGATGGGTTGCCTAAAGCCACATTAAGTGCTCTGTCAATGCTGAATGCCACTTGACGAAGATAGTGTTCTGGATGCTGTCCAAAACCATCGTACGGTACATAGAGGTAAGGAAAGATACCATGTAAGTGGAGACAAGTCTTCTGACCTAAAAAGAAAAGGTAAACATTTTATTAAAAGATGCAGTCATTAAAAATTAAAGTTTGTGGGGAAAAACAAACAAACCAACCAAAACAAAACCAAAACAAAACAAAAAAACCCACAACTAATCAAACAGAAAATTCAGTTCGATCAGGCAGAGGAAGCCTAATTTAAGGATGTAGATGTTTACTCGCTGGATGGCCACGTATGACTAACCATGTGCTTCCTTCATAGTCTAATCAATGAGACAATTCCCCGAGGCATCCAAAGCAGGTTAGATGGAGCACATGCTGCAAGAACTGACCTCTTCATTACATAAAAAGATGGTGAGGGGTGACTGATACAGCTGTAGCTCTCTGCAGTAAGGCGAGGTAACTCCTACCCTTAATAGCATAGAATAAAGGACAATAAAGCACTGCAAGTGTATAGTTATGCAATTTCTGCCTGCTAAACACTCGGCTTGTATCTGCCACTCCTGTAGTATTCATCATGAGGTTACGATTCCACAAAACAGCTCTGCAGGACAGGACATGACTCACGGTGCTGCTGCTGCTACCAGCCACTTGTTCCAACCACTTGGGAGCAAGAACTTTCCCATTTCAGTAGGATCCTGGTCACATCTTTCCTACCGGCTTCATTTCTTATACAAGTGAAAATTACCTATTGTAACAAAGCTCTAATCAAAATCACTGTGGCTTAGATACTGCAAGACAAAAGAACCCCAGTAATTCTATCAGTTGACTCGGCTCCTTCATCAGACGGACTATTTCACTGCTGCCCTCTACTATTTCATCTCTCTGATAATACACAGAAAATACAATAGATGACAACGTAGCTTGCGTACAGATGCTTGTCATTTAACAATAAAGAGACTGGTTTACATATAGAGCATGCAGGGAAGAAGTAAAAAAAGAATAGCAAAAAAGACATTTTCCCTCGGGGAAAAAACCACCTTTTCTCTCTCTCTTTTTTTTTTTTTTTTTTTTTTTTAAAGCCCCACAGTGTGTAAAATGCTGATGAACATTCCCTGCTGCTTTCTCTAAATCTTAGATTTTTATCACCTTCTCTATAGATAAGAAAGAAGCTCCAAGGCAGTTGGAGCTGGCACAGGCACATGCCCTGCAAGGGCTCCTCACAGCCACTGTCCTCTATCCCATGCTGACTTTTCCAGCTCTGTCTCCCTGGCTCCTCCAAAGTGCTCCCACTTCCCCTGGAAGAAATTTGCACTTTTTTCTTTATGCCCACTTTCCCACAGATTATGTCTTGCTTTAAATGAACAGCTTTTAAAAATATGGCAGCACCGAATTCCTATGGGCATTCGTTTAAAGCATGTTTTTTCTTTTCTGGCTTGTGTTGCCTGAATTGAGATTGATTTTTGGCAGCTGACACAGATGAAATATGACAGATGACTCTGCCAGTGGTTTAATGATTTCTTCCTTTTAATTGATACGTGCCCCATCAGTAATTAAATCAATAACTGATCCAGTGCATTTTTCACTGGCCCTTCCTCTTGCCTTTTACATGCATTAAATACTTAAAGAAGCTAAATTTCATTATTTCATTTTTAGATTTGTATGTGGTTGTAGGACTTCATTGTTTGTCACTTCAGATTAATGCAATTCCAGTCTGTATGTGTCTTAGCAAGACTTTTTTTACCTTAATCTTGTCTTCTTTAGAAAATAAGTCAGACCTATGAGCACGTGCATGACTGGAGGTGTGTGTATGGATTCAAGCAGATTTTCTTAATTTTGTTTTTTAATTGAAACAAGTAACCATTAAGCAAAAGAGAAAGACTGACTTACATTCTATTCAATTGAGGTAGCAAAGGCTTCTGTTAATATTTTAAAGTCCTTCACACAAGCAGGCTACATTTACAAGAATTTCAACATTTCATTCTACTACTGTAAAGGCAAACTTAGGCCCTGAGAGAAATCTCTAAACTTCTCTCCTCAGAGAAATATCTAAGTTTCTCTCTTCAGAAGAATTTACTTTTGGGGGAGAAAAATAATTCCCATTTTCCCTGCAACCCTAGTTTGTTGTTTTGCCTTTCAGTTTCCTGCTGGTGATGACTACCTACGCTGCTCTTCTATGTTTGCTTAATTATAGATGTGTGATTGTCTGAGGTTAGTAAATAGACATAGTTCTGATGTGCTGAATTTTCACTCTCCTTAATTTTACAAAGAAAATGAAATCTAACAGATCATCATCTTCAACCACCCTTTCGCCTACTCTTGCCATCATACTTGCCCTGTACCAGCACTTGACTGTTTAAAAGTTTCAGGGAGAGATGATCTCTTTCCTCAGCTGAATTAGATAGAAGAAAGTGGATAACATGCTGGGTGACAGGCTACATCCTGCAACTCTTTTATAGCTGTTTTTAGCAGAGTTGTGTATCAGCTATTGCCTTCTTGCATAGTGAAAACAAGGCCACGATTAATTTTTAAAACCTTTTTCTTTTTTCTTAAGTAGTAGCCAAAATTTTATTTTCTTTAAGCTCATTTTCAGGTGCTACAGATAGTACAAAATAGTAGCATGAGCTCAGGACTAATTCAAGCAAGTTCCCAGTTCAGGCCAGCTCTCACATCCAATTCTCTGGGCCCTTTTTTGGCATGTTCACTGTTCCCAAGGCTGCATCTGCTGCTCAAGCAAACATGAATTCCTGCCCCCGAGAAGCAGTCACGACTTCAAACCAGCCAATGATGAAGTTGCACAGAAGATTTCCTAGTTTTAAACACTATAAACACCTGCTGCTCATTAACTCCCCCTCCTC
>NW_010583017.1:471547-482268 GCF_000705375.1 Tinamus guttatus | reverse complement strand
AAAATTAAAGTCAGTGCTCTAATGAACCAGGCCATGAATAGTACAAAGAGGCAGTGCAACTTTACTGGTTCTCAAACTATTTCAGGACAAGAAGCTTCTTATATTAGTCATGCATTGCCTATTTCCAATAACAAAATAGGGAAAGTATGGATTAAAAGACAGATACATCAGGATGTTTTTTGTCCCCCATCGGGAGGGAAGTCATTTACAAGCAGCAGTACTTTCTGTACCCAGGTCACTCAGCAAGTTGAGTTTTTCCCATAGGTCTACTTAGGATTCACTTGGAAATAAAGACATTTCCTCCCTTCCCCTCAGATGTAATTAACAGAAAATTAATTATTGTCTAGACCTCTGTTCCTCTATTTAAATTTTTATGAATGTTCAGGGAGAAATTCAAGTTTTAGTGGGATCTATTATTTGATATTGTAACTACACACAGAAGATTTTCTAGCAAATACCTAGAACTCTTCATTTAACAGTTTTTGTTGTATTATTCTTCAATTAAAAAAGGACATACCAAAGAAAATGTGCTTTTATTTCCTTACTTCCCCGTCCCCCCCGCCCTACCTGAATACTCAAAAAACAGAGAAAAGCAAAACCCAATACAGTATTCAACTGAGCAGAGAGTCTCATTGCCACTTACCTGTGGGGAAATCTTAAGAGGTAACTCAGTGTGCTTTTTCTATATTTTTCTTTCTGGCAAGCAAGCAAGCAAGCCACTGCTACGCTAAGGCCCCCACTAAGCTCGCAGCTGTCAAATTACATGGGTTTATGCAGCCATTCACTTTGGTCCCTTCGTATTAACTCATTCACTATGATATTTGATTACGCTACAATTTTTATTTACAGCCCATATTACTAAACATCTCATCCTATTAGTACAAGACCAGAGTCACTTGTTTCCCTCATGTTAGCAGAAGCATCAAATCGCACCAAATGTTGTGGTGTTATGAGCCTGAAGCCCAGGCTACAGTAGGAGTGACCGCAGTTTGCACAAAGCCACTACAGGCTCAAGTGGATTCCTTCCACCAGGGCCACAAGAAGAAAACAGATCTGCCCATGAGGATCTTGGACCACACAGACTCACCAATTAACATAAATAAATTAAAAGCTCAGCTGGGGATAAGGTTAAGAAATGCCAAGTTTATGTTTCGGAGGTACAGACAGAAGCAAATTTGGACATTGGAACTACACCACCGTACAGTGACCAGCAAATGTTATTTTTATGTCTACCTACTGGTTTCTTTACATTTAAAGGAGCAATGAAAGCAGTGATCTGCAGCAGGTTCTGCAGAGATGGCATAAAGCTCATACCATCGCTTTCCTCAAAATGTCATGATGACAAACTGTAGGTTTGGTAGCAATTCCCGGAGGTTTCGGCTGGGACAGTCACCTTCCCTTACTAAGGAAGTGTTTCACAGATCTACTGTGCACATGCATCATAACTGCTCCATATGTGAGCAGCATATACGTGCCCCTGTTATGCAGCTGGATCTGCATTTGCGCTGTTATGTGAATTGTAGGGTTTTTTAGCAAATGTAAAGAAACCCAGAAGTAAGGATGCAACTTATTTACAGGATGTTTTTAGGCCCAAGCAGCTGAAAACGAAAAGTATTGCTGAAACACAGAAAAAGCAGCAATGCACAAAGTCACAGATACTGCCTACTTGCAAGTTGACTAGTTCCTAAAGAAAGGAAAGAAGAAACAGACCAACAGCCAGACTAATGATGAATCGACACAATTATACAAAAATAACATATATAAAAACCCAATGCAACTAGAAGAGAATTGAAGCCAATAAGATAGAGGAACTGCAGACTTACTTAACTGCTTATTAAGAAAAGCAAGAACTAATGTTGGCTGAGCACTGTAGTTGATCAGAAATACAAGATGATCTGGTATTGATAAAATTAAGACAGCATCTATATGAACATATACAACAATACAACAAGATACAGAAGGCAAAAATTGTTATTCCAGTGCCCTCGGAGAATTTTTCTGTAATTTGAAAATAAATTTGATTTTTTTGCTCACAACTACTAAAAATATCTCTGAGCTGAGTACAATTTAGGTCATTTTTGGTCCAAAATAAAGATGTGAAATGGCACTATCCAGTTCAGGAACAGAGTTTGCAAGCACACGCCTGTACTTCAAACTACACAAACCTAAGGATTCACCATAGCTCTTACATGAAGCCTGGGTATGTGCTGCAGGAGGAGATGACAGAAGTCCGTGTGTTCTGGACTTAATTCCATGCATATGGGACTAACTGTTGGCTCATACAATAAGAATGGGAGTGTTGATGTACTTACTGCCTCCAGTTATCTCCTCCAAATGACTTCCACTCGCACAGCAAGAACATCTGAACAGAAAGTGCAGATGATCCTAAATCACCACGGTTTATGCACGAGAAAATTAATGTAAACTGGAATCTACTGGGTCCATAAGTCAATGCTGAGGAATCTGTAAGCAAGAATTGACTCCTTCTCTAGGCATTTAAGAATTCTTTCAATACACAACTGGTTCATTCTTCTCCCTTTAGAATACGTCATGAGCAGAGAGGATGTCAAAATTTACACATCGGCCTGGTGGCTTCCAGAAGAAATTATACAGTAGGTCCTAGGGTCTATTCAGCCTCTGAATAACCAAACCCACAGCTAACCCTTTAGAGAGTGACTTAACCATAAGGCTCCAGGCAAAGCTGAATTGGTGCAACCACACAGAAAAGAATGAAAGACTCCACAGAAAGAATAAGAGCCCAAGTTGGCAACATAGGGGCATTTCAGCCTCCATTCTCAGTATTGTTCAGGCATTAGATAGGATCATTCAAAAATATTGAATTCCTGCACCCAAGATATCTAATAAGCCTATGTCTTAGCGTTGTGATACAACTTAATTTCTTATATATGTTACTCAAAGCCATATAGCTTCCAGCCTATAGTTCTTCATTTGTAAACTGACTAGGCAGCTCTCACAATTGAGGTTAAATATAAGAAATTGAAAATATTTCAAATGGACATTATTTTATTTCGTCTCTAGAAAACTAAGTCTAGATGAAATATGACTTTAAATAAAACCCTTAGTAATGGTCTAGACGCAAACATATTTCGCAGTGATATTTCTTCCGCAAAATGAGATGATGCCATTATAACAAGCAAAGCAGAGCCATAGCGGGGAAAACTGTAGGGAATACATGCTCCTATAGAAGCATTAAAAAAAATGTAATATTGGAGATGGAAAGCTTTTCCTAAGTTTGCGGTGTACTAAAAGTATATTTAAAACTGCAGTTTTGCAAAGTGGCAGGACTAACTAAACACAAATTATATTAGTGGCAGAATGTATTTGACTGTACCAAGCTTGCCATTGCAGGATGCAGAAAAATCTGGCCAGTAAGAAGGGATTTGCCTCCTTTAATGGTAAAGCAAAGTTGCACAAGAAACCAGAAGACACAGCACTTACATCTTTAAGATATTAGTAGGTATTTTCAAATAATTATTGAATTACCTTCATAACAATAATAATTAAAAAAATCAGGAAAATAAACTGATGATCCTGCAGAGTTGGGAAAAGTAACAATACAGATGGAAAAAAAAATCTTAAAAAAAAAGAAAATTAAGTATTAGAACCTAATTCTAAAGTATAGTTTCTTTCCCACAAAAAGTTGCCATATCGTACACAATTGCATGTAGTACTTCTCCAAGAAGAGTCTTCAAAGCGTAACCTGTAGTTATAACAGGAGTACTTCCTCTAACCTGACTGCTAGATAGACACAAATACAAGAATTTCTTGCCCAAATTAGACAGCTTTAAATTTCAGCCATCTCACTCACTGGAAGGGGCTTGTCAAGACACAGATCATGGAATATCACCCAAACAGAGCTATTAAAACCAGCAGGATTCAAGTACTTCACACTGCTAACACAGTTTATGAAACGTAAGTCACCGTTCTTCGCCTGTCTCAGAAACAAATTAATTAGGAATCAGAACTCAGATAAACATACAGTAATACTATGATGAAAAATCCCTTCAGCAGCATAACTTGGAATTGTCTTACCCTCATAAAATGCTTGCTACAGTATTCAAAAACACATAGCCTCATCTTTTAATGTCAGAGAGTTTTCAAGTAGTATATTACTTTCCTGTAACTTCAGTGACAAGGGAAAAACTCTTAGCCTTTTCTTGAGGGGTGAGAGGAAAGAGCACCTATATGGTAGTCTTAAATATGAGATATAGAAGAAAAAAAGTAAAGGATCCTGAAAAAGCAAGATATCTTCAAAACAAAATTGAGAACAGAGCCTGAACATTGTGTTTCATAGAGTGGTACATATTTTTGTCAAGACTTGCAGTTTTTTCCCTAGCACATATGAAAACACTTATTTCAGTAACATTTGCAATAACAGGGACAGAAAAAAAAAGTTTTAATTAAATTTGTCTGAACTTAGATGAAGCATTTGGCTAGAGACTTGCCACACTATTTATAATTCTTCAATCAGTAACTACCCCTTGCAACATGTAATATCTCTACCCTCATGAAAAGAATGAGAAAATAAAAGAAAGCTTATCCTCTAAGAAAATGAGGATCTGTGATTCATTACAACTAGATTATTCCTCACTTTTCATGTAAAGATCCTTAGAGAGGGAGAAGAGCTGGGTTCTGTATTTGCAAATTAAAACTAGAAATCTCTCTATCGCTGAGCACACACTGAAGTAGCTGCTAGCCTAGAATCAACAGCAATGACTCCAATCCCTATCTAGGGAGATTTCATGTGTGGCCCAGGGCAAGTTACTTACCACAGATGATGCTCTCTGCCATTGCACATGAATATAACAGTACTTTCATACCTGAAAAAATCTTCTAAAATGACAAATATACCAGAAGACGACTCTAAGGCAAAAGGATGGCTTCTAGGAGCACACAAACTCCAGGAAGACAGCGTTTGAAGGAGCAGCAGTGACAGCTTCCTCAGCAAGCCATCACGAAAAGAAAGCAAACTCCTGTTAGCAATGCGTAGGCCCACACTCTCACTACTGAATATATAGAGTAGCGAGGTCAGGCTCCAGGGTCCCAAAGCCAGAGAGTCCCAAACAGATGTTTCTACAGTCAGAGGTTCAGGTACTGACAGGGGCAACAGTAATTTTACTCCGAGCATGCTCATTTTTACATTTTATAAACACACACACACAGTCACTGCAGGAAAATAAAATGACATTAATTATGATAAAGGCAAAGGTATTTTTGACTGTATTACCCTCTACAGGCATTTCTTTCTGAAGTACAGAATATTTATAAATTTAACACTTTCAGACTTGTGTAATCCCAAAGAAGTGACACACCATACAGACACTTTTAAGAATCAACTTAATTCACATTAAGATAAATAAAACATGTCTCCTCGTGTTCGCTCTCTTCTCCCGTACTATTCTAACGGAAGTAACTAATCCTATGAGTATTTCTTGGAGATTGTTTTAATTGCATTTAATATTTTCCACTCTCAGGTAACTGCTTCAGGTCAGCTTCTTCCTTTAGCCAATGACAGCTACATAACCTGCTCCACAAACATTGAATTTCTTGCTGCTAGGAACCTTCTACCTGCTGCAGAGCCATCCCCAACGTCACCTGAAAATTTCTAAGGCCATTAAAATTCAGAGTCTCCAATTTAAACCCTTACTGACTACAGCTTCAACAGATCTACATCAATAACAAATAAAACCCCACAACTCTTCAACGCCATGTGTAACCACAAACTTTGTGCAGGTTAGTAACAATGTATAAAATACATTATTATATTATTATATTAATTGGGCAATTTTACACCATAAAGGTATTTAATGTGGGTGAAACTATTATCCTTCAGGAGCAACTATTTAAAAAATATAATAAAAGATATGATTGTCCATGAGCTTTTCAAGAAAAACTGTATACCAAGGTGCAAAATATTCAATACATTTTCATCATGGGAAAAAAGCTACAGGGAGCTGAAAGGGTGACAGAATGGTCTTATCCTAAAGATGCTATAAAATGAGGCTGCACATCCCTCAAATCTCCATTCTTAAAAATAAATAAATAAAAATCCCTAAGCCTCCTGATTATACAACCCTACAACCACTGAGGAAATGACCGTCTGCAGAGGCTGCTGCATCACTTTGGTTTGCTATGAACCCCCCAACCACAATTCAATACCAAAGAGCTGCTGCAAGGGAAGCAGCTCCACACATCATATACAGAGCTGTCTTCCTGAAAGCTGTTGCACTCAATCTTGATTCCTCTTTTACCAAAAAAAAAAAAAAAAAAAAAAACACGTAATAAGATTCTTTCCTTCTTCCCCCTGTTCCTCAGGTCATTTTTAATCTCTTCACTCCAGTTTAACAGCTGCTCAATGACTGTTATGCTTATCTTCAACAGATATCCAGGATTAACTGTTGCAAAATATATTCTAAAGGTGAGAGGATTGCTCAAGAATAAAAGAAATAATCTTTCCCATGAGTAGAAATAAAAGCAGCATTTGAAAAAAAAAACTTTTTTTCTCATTTTTTTTGTTTTTCCCTCTCCTTTACACTACAGGAAGTGTAAGGAAATCACAATAAATTTCTACTCAATAAAAAAAAAAAAAAAAAGAGAGAGAGAGAGGGGGGGGGGGGCTCTTTTCAGACTCACTTTCTTCCCATGGATTTCTCCATATTTTGGAGTAGTCGCTGTCATCTCTATGCCTTCTGCTGCGGCTGAGCTGCCAGCACCCAGCACACCCCCAGCCACGGTTTCCAACAAGCTGTTTGGTCATTCTAGGTAAATAAAAACCTTCCCATCCTCTGAAGTCCAGAGATGCTAAATGTAGGCACAGCATGTGTCCCTCTTCCAATGCGATCTATTTTATGCTTTCTTCTGTTCTTATACATATTACAAAATAAGTACATGAATGCTCTTTCAGTGATACAGCTGGCATTACTATTTTATTCTGCACATTTTGCAACAGTATTAAGCATCTTACTTCCTGTTTTGGTTTCTGTTGTAATATGCTGCTTCACTTCCTCATCTTCCATCCCTCTCTTTTCACTGCCTGTAAAGTCTGCTGCCTCTTGGCAGCACTTGAAGGGGTTCATGGCTTTTTGCCTGCACTGGCCTTTTTCTCTACACAGAATACCCAGTCTCTGTGGCGCTCTTGTCTTGGGCTTCCTTCCCTCAGTAATTGGTAACACACACACAGAGCCCCAGTCTTCGCCTAGAAAAAGGCCCTGCAGTTCTAATTAGCTCAGTGCCATGGCAAAAATATTAAATGTTTTAGCACAGAGAGCACGTACCCAAAGCCTGCTTGCCTTATACAGACCATTGCACGTGGATGCGATGTATTTATTCAAGAACTACAGAGTTTCTGTGAAGACCAACTGCATATTTCATTTGCCAAGACAAGCTACCTACAGCAACACCTCTATTCTTCAGAAAATGTTAAGACACTGATACTTTTGAATAAGCCTTGATGAAAATGGCTTTGTCACATTTGATTTTAAAAATTTTAAGACCAAAACTAGAACATTATCAAAAGTTACAGAAGCATGACAGACTTCTCCCTGCACCAATATGTTGTTGCAAGGACATTTAATTTTCATTAACTGCCTGTAGCTTTTTATAAAACATAATTCTGTTAATGCCTTAAGAGGTGTCCCTTTCTTTTACGGGAAAGAAAACCATCCTTCTCCCTCTATTTGAATGGTCCACAAAAAAATGAAGGCAGAGGCTGAACTGAATAAACATATTTGGGGTATATCGTATTTGGGGTATATCCCCAAACTCCCCAGGAACCATTCAGGTTCCTGAAGGGCTTCTATGGAATAAACCTGGCCACACACTTGGCCAGCTGACAAGAAAGCGCATCTCAATAGCCCAGACACATCTGCATCCACTGAAAAACTCTTGTTTTTGCTATAATCATTGGCAGCTTAACAGTCTGTACCCACACACTTACAACAGCAATTACACTGATATTAAGCTACTCTTAGGCACTACTATGCAAGGAAACTGTTCTTGTACTTAGCTTACCTATGTACAGCATCTTGTTTAGAGAAAAATAGAGAAAAGCCTGGCTACCCATAGGAACAGCTAAAAAAGAGAAGCTATTCTTTGCAACCAAGTGACACACCACAGATTATTAATAAAATTAGCCTTTGGAAAAGACTTAAACAAGCCAGTGTAAGAAATCTACTTGCCTTTCTAATTTTAAGACGTATGGCATGTTGTATTTTAAGTCAAAGAAGCATTTGTGTGTTCTAGTTCTTAAAATCGCAAGTCATCACAATTACTAGGACAACTAGACTATTTTTTTTTCTGAGCTGCATTTTCCTCATATCATCATTAGCGACTGAAACAACACAACAGATTCTAGGGCCACTGAATTACAAAGCACTAAAGTATCTTGATAATAAAGTAACATCAACTTCCCACGCTTGATTTACCATTTCTTAAAATATGTGGTTATAGCACTCGAATACACTTCACGAATAACAAATAAAAGCACAAAACCACATAAAAGAGTTTTAACGTCTACCACTGTATGAAATCAGTTACAAAGACCTCTCCTTCCAGAGAAGGTTTCTGCTCCGTGAGCAGTCCCGCAGGATCAATGACACAGAATGAGACAGACAGACACAGAACTTCTTTTCACAACTCGGGACATCCTGTTGCAACAGGATGATGTCAAATTTAGCCCCATGATTTTTACTCAAGAGTGTTTAAGTTAAACTTTCCACTCCTGATCTGCCATAGGTAAAATGACTATGTGTATGTAGCCACTCCAATCCATAACAAATTCAATGAAGTCTAAAACTAAAAAAAAAGTCAAATATGGCCACCTTGCCAGTACATCCTTGAAGTAAAATTCTCCCTTTAAAAATAAAATCTGAGATACAAAGGGGATTTCTCCTGTGGTCTTGTCAACAAGCATTAATACAGCATATACAAAGAGCAGATAACTGCATCCAAATATCAAGAGCTGCCCCCTTTCCCTGCAAACAGCCCTACTACTGCTGATAACCAACTGCTGCAGAAAGTAAAATGTAAAAAAATTGCACATAGTTGGAGGGAAGAAAAAAAATCTGAGAGAGAGGAAACAAGAAACAGGAGTCCTAGTGTGATCACAAAATCAGACAAGTGCAGGCTGAATGCGTACACACACACACACGCACACACATATATATGTGCATGAGATACATCTCAATTGCTCAGCTGACTGACTTTGACAGAGCCTTTGCTTTGCAGGAGAGACCCTGCAAATCAGTGAAAAGCAGGTGCTGATGGAGTTACCTGCATAGTGCCTGTCTCCTTTGCCTCGGGCACCAGGTATTCCAGCACACAAAGCAGGCACTAACAAGTAAAGTAAGACTCATTTGTACGATTGAGGCAGCTGAATACTATTCCAAAAGGCAGACAGTATTCCTAGTTTTCTTCTAGGCATTTTATTGTGATGTTGAAAAAATCGTAAATAAAAAGGCACAAGTAGCCTTTTTTACATTCTAAGATATTTAAAAATGATTTAGAAAATTAGGAACAGAAATGTTTGTATGATTAATTATTTAGCACGGTAATATCATAAAAAAAAAAAAAGCTTCAGGCTTTAGTGCTGAGATTCTCACAAAAACCAAGAAATTTGAAATCTAATATCTTCCTGTACAAGATGGAGATGATATTACTCTGACTGAGAGGTAACTTCACAAATACTTGTAAATGTGTCCTTACGGTAAAAAAGAAAAAAAAAAAAAGCCCTCAAAGAGAATAGCATTTTACCTGGGATAAGTTTCGACTGTGGATAACAAATAAGATTAAGCCTACCAGCTGAGTAATTGGATAACAAGTCACTAAGCACCATGCACCATAATTGGTCGACAGAATGTGGAAAAAGAACATTTGAGCACATTATTGAAAACGTTCCTAATGCTTCTGCACTAGGGAAAAGATGTCTGGCATTCCTTCAACCCTGATGCTCTGCAAGCAAGGAATTTGCACACAACACACTGGCAAACAGCAACTGCAGGACTTCGAGACCTCCTGCAAAAGATGAGGAAGAGACAAGAGAGAAATATTTTAAACTAGTTTTTTCTATAATTTGTTAACACTGACAGTGAAAACTCAACTTGAATAGGGCAGTAGTGGCCATTGGACAAACCTTGCTGAGCTAGCTCAAGAGCAAAAGTAGTTTGTTCCTTTCCAAACATGTAGGAATAAAAGTTTTTATAATTAAAATTTCTCTTAGCAATTTCAAAGTCCATGCTTAGGTGCAGGTGATCTTTAAGAGAAAGTTACTAGCTAATTTAGTTTAAGAGAAAAAAAAAACGCATAGAAAAAAAGTTTAAAGAAGCAAGGTGATTAATAGTAAACTGTTAAATAATGGAAGAGTTTGAAACATGCAAAAAGCTGAACGTGCTGAAGTTCAGAGTATCAATTTATTGAAGTTCAAGACTGCCGAAGTCACTGTGTTACCAGAACATACAAAAAGAAGCAACCATGGACGGCAACACGACAGCCCCATTCCGCTAGGGTGAGGGTGCACGTTCCACTGCCGAGAATAACCGTGTACGTATCACAAAATGACCAACACTAAGCTCAGCTTCAGCACAACGGACACCCACTTAATCTTCTCAGCCACAGTTAGGGCAGGCCAAAAAGAAGGAACTGGGTGCATTACAAGCTGCACTGGCTTCAGCTGATCCTGTGTGTCAACTTTTCCTGCAAACTCA
>NW_010583017.1:445643-471516 GCF_000705375.1 Tinamus guttatus | reverse complement strand
GAACAGCAGGAATCACTTCCCTACTGGAACGGATAATACACTAGACTCCTGGATGAACTTTAATCTAAGCCCAGCAATATTTGGAGAAGCACTGCAATAGGCTTTTGCATCTGCATGCTCCAACTTCAGCAAATGCATCAGAAGGGGAAAACCATAATGTACTTGCTTACAAATACAGCTACATGGCTAAGGATGTACTGCTCACGCCAACACATCAAAAGGCACATTGCAAAGATATGTAGATTCAGTTAGATTAGAAAGGTAAAACACTTGCTCTTTGGTTACTTCTTCCAAACTGAAATGTCAATTTATTCAAAATATGGCCCCTGACCATATTTCTGAAATACTAAGCATACTCCAAGCTATTGAATTTTGAAGTAATTTTTGAAGAGATGTAATAAAGCATCATTTGAACCTAGAATACAGTAAAATGTTCAGTTAGATCTTAGATATTTCGAATGATAGAAAGATTTGACTGGAAAACACCTAAAAATGTCCTTTTAATGTTAACAACATTAAGGAAAAAATGGAATAACACAGTTATACAAGGCCAAGGTATTAAACCCGTTATCTCTCTCAGTATTTAATTATTTTATTATTATAAAAAAGCTTCTGAGCTCCAAGAATTTCAATAGAAAATATCTTGCAGTGTTTTATATATTGAAAAGACATGACATAAAAATATCAGTTGTTAGAAAAAGCAGTTTGGCTGCTTATTGCTGACTACAACACAATGAAAATTAAGCTGCCTGGGCTATTGGCTCTTCTCCTTCCCCCTTCTTTTGAGCATGTACAAGCATTTGGACATTCACACTATGAAATGAACTGGAGAAATGATCTGGCTGACAATTCATCCTAAAAAAAAAAAGATTATTTTTTTAACATATCAGCTCCGCAGTTCCAGCACACCAGGGCTGCACAATTTTTTTTTGCCAGCACAGAGAAAAAGCTGCACAGGGAGTGCAGGTGCAGCTGCAGACAGATCTTGCTTCATATGATATCAGTGCCAGCTGACAGGCAGCTCAAGAAGCATCCAAACTACAACCGAACTGCTCATTACTTTAAAAGCAGAGGGAACACTCCTACACTGCCACAATCATAAAATGGCCAGGAACAGCTAGAGCACAGGTACGTCCATATACCTCTTAGTCTGTGCCTCCCTCTGAATCCACCGAGACAGACGAAGAGTAGTATTTTCTGCAAATGCAAGGAACCACTAAATATCAGTTATCTAACTGCTATAAAATATTGCATCAAACCATCCTATTCAAAGACAGTCTTTCATTAGCAAGCCATTAAAAAAAAAAGTTTAAATCTATTTTAAAAGCAGTAACAAGTTCTAGACATCCTTTGCTTTTCAAGCAAGCTGGTCAGCCAGTATCTTAGAACAGTTTTGGTAAAGAATCTCACAAAGTAAGGAACAGATATAATGAAAACACAGAGAATCCCTTTCCAAGCCATGAATCCTATTTTTTCTTATCGCTTAGAAACAGTTTAAGATGACTTGAAGTTCATGGACTAAAAAAGAGCTAAATAATGCAGAGTGTAAAAGAAAGTAATGTACAATTACAACACAGGTAATATAACTGAACTGGAATTAGTACATCACCTATGGAAAGGGAGACTCATGTTTTTACCTTAAACATGTCTGATATTGTTCATAATCAAGAAATATGCCAGTAAAGCTTTATATATTTTACAGCTATTTATCATAAAATACAAACAAAAAATACCAATGTGATTTTACATGTTCATATTTTAAGGCTAGAAAGTCAAAACACATAAGAAATGAACAAAATCTTGTACACTGTAAAGTACATTACATTAAAATGGATTTATTGAACAATAGGCGCAACTCCCAAACTGATTAAAAAAAAACAAAAGATGACAAAAAAATCATACCTCTAGAGTTTGGATTCCTCAAAAATCAAGCAGCTTTTGGAAAACTGCTGTATTTCTAACAAGCTACCCAAAGAAAACAAACACGCATTAAAGCTCTGAAGTAAATCACAGCAAAGAGACTGGCTCCAAATGGGAGATTCTGTGGCTCTAAACTGGAGAGTCTGTCGTCTTTGCACAGACAAAGAAATCCCCTTCTAGAAACAGCACAACACATCTTATTTCCTGGCTCCAGGATCCAAATCTAGTCACTTATAACCAACGTCTTTAGTCTCGCTTTTTCCAACACCAGATCCAGAGCACACCCACCACACTCAATGGTACAGGCATGCACATGAACACTTGTTTACTCGAGCATTGAGAGAAGTAGCAAGCCTACTGTTAGAAGAAAAAAAACCTTTACAAAGTACTGATGATAGAAACCACCAGTGTGGCCTGCCATGTGACCAGGCTTACGTTTTTGCTCCAGAGAAATTTGAGGTTAACCGACTAATAATTAATATCTGCACTCAACTGGAAGACACGTAGCTCTAGGGATATGTATTACAAAACATGCTATTTTTCTTAAGTCTCTTTATTTAAAAAAATGCTTAGCAGGCTAATTTGCAGCTCATTGCTTATAAAAAAAACTTGTACAGACAAGCCCCCAGCATACACGATAACCACGCATAAATATAACTTTCCCAATGGAAACCATCTTCAAAGGACTATCTAATTTCAAATGCAATTAATACAGTCAAAATAATTTCTAAAACTTGCCTGGTTTCAAGCCGGTTACTTCAGCAACAGTTCCACCCTTGCAGAAGTGAGCAGCCACAGAACAATATAATGATAAAATTACTCTTTGCACAGTTATGAATCACTTTGTGCATAAAGCAGATGATTTGTCTAGTTGCCTGCCTGTCCTTTTAGGTCATGTATGCAGTGCCTAGGTGCATGAGGCTCTTCACTGGAAAGTCCTTTTCTTGGCTCATTTTGCTAGATATACTTGAACCTAAAATCTAATATCTATTTGCAAAGACAGCATTTTAAGAAGTAACTCTAGAAGCAGCAGCAACAGTGCCATCATTTCTAACACGTGGTGTGTAATGCCCGCTTTGCAGGGCGAGATGGATCTTTTCTTGCTCCTGAAGCCCATCTTTGCCTTGGGGCATGGCATCCAGCCCAGCTGGTGAGCTAAGCAGTCTGCTCCCCTTGCAGTCACAGGAGCCGAGGCCACTTCTCGGGGGCAATCTGTCCTGCTTCAAGGTAGTAGGTGCACCCTGTCACCTCTCCAGTGTCCCAGAGGTACCAGCAACTTATCAAGAGCAGCTAGAAAGCAGAACGGTAATAAAAAACACAAAAGCCCTCTCCCTCCCCAGCATAACCTTGGCACTTAGCAAGCATGCTACAAGCATAGAACAAGTTTGGGAACTGGGGAAATTTCTGTCAGGTTTTTGCCACGAGCCACAGTTTCTAAGAAACTTCAATGCCTTCTCCATGTTCTAGTATCACTTATCACTTCTATACTGTGGTTTTACCAGACATGACACGTTTAGCTTGATTATCACTCAAGCTAAAATTTTACAGTAAAATACATGAAGTAGTGTGTGTATATATGTATATATGTGCATATATATAGTGTACACACACACACACACACATATATATATATATCAGGCCACCACATTTCTGAAGTTGAGGAAAAATAATGTTTTCATAACAAAGCAAATCACTCCATGATTTTTAATTTGTGGAAAAAAAAAATTAAATTATAAATTCCAATGCCTTTATAAATTAAGGAGCTCTCAGCAGTCACTACCTCCTGAAAGCTTTCTAGGGAGAACATTCTGCTGAGACAATCAAATTCCTGCAAGGTCTAACAACAAACATCAAATGCAACTTACACTGTCAAGCAAACCATAAAGTGATTTTATGATATAAAGCTTGATGATGAATACAATTAATAGTGCTTGACAACTTGCTGTCAAAGAATACAATGTCCTTCCAACTAAGTCCAACTTTTGGATCTCTCCTTCGTCCATCCCAAAATAAAAATTTGGCCTAGCTGCCGGAAGTGCAACAACACACAAGTTATGAATAGCTATGTCAGCCAGAGAGCAATCATCATCCGGGAAATTTCTCCCTTATCCCACGGGTCACAACCAGAAATAGTATCTCAAGCAGTTTCTTCAGTGAAGGATACCTGACTTCACAGATGACAGGGAACAGGGTGGATCCTCCCATGCATTGTAGGGGTGTTGGAGTAAACAGGAGGCCATTGGCTGCTCCTTATAGGATCTGAATGATCTCCATTTCCCTTCAGGTTCCTGCAGGGACTCATTCTGAGTCATGTTTCTTCAAGAGAGGTGCTGTGAAGTACATCCGAGGAGCAAATCGCTGATGGCAAAGGGTATGCTTCTTTCAGGAGACAGCCCAAATATTTAGTAGTCTTTTTTTTCTTGGAACAACACTGATCCATATTTTACAATGAATTCTCACACTCCCAATGAGAGGCAACGACAGTGCCAGAAAGGTCTCTTGGTGCCATAAAGAATAACACCAGCCAGACACTTCTGATGCCAGAAATAGAGGCATTTATCCAGAAATAAAGACAACTGCTTGAAATCGTCTTGTGATGCTGTATTTCGCACTTGATACCAAGAGGGTAAACACTAACAGGGACGATTATCTAATTGCTTAAAAAAAGAACAGCAAAAGCGCTCTATTTTCTATTTCATTCAACAGAATCAGACCAGCTCTGGCCTGATGCTCTACGACTTCTTGAAGTGTTACTTCCGTATGCAAGAAGCATGAATAAAAATAGACCAGGTATGCAAACTACCTTTCTGTGTACTAAAATATTGGTTTTATTAAACTGAAGCACACTTACATTTCTGGCAGCATATAGTCTGGTTAGATCTTTGGAAAATAATGTGTACCTTGTGTTTTTTTGCATCCTTACAGAAAATGATTTGCTCACACCGTGGGAACAAGGAATTAGCATATGCTGAAGTGCAAAAAAGTATCAGAAATATTTATCGTTAATGGATCTGAAATATTTATTGTTAATGGATATATAACAAAGCCCAGTGATTCAACTCAAACATTTCTGCCTTTACGTATGGTCAAAAAGTTTACTCAAATTTTGCATCTAACAGCTACAGTTGAGAAAACAAAACATGCTTCCCTGCTCCATTATGTTCCCCTCTCCCAAAAATATGCAACCTTGACTAACAAGGACACATTTCATGGATGCTACACAGAGCTTCCAGTTTCTTCACAGCACTGTGACAGAGCACATGGTGACAGTAACACCAGGGAAAGACTTTGCAAACAATTGCTCAATGCTTTGAAAGCCTGGGCACGCTGTTTTGTACATCACCCCTGAAAGCACAGGCACAAACTACTTCAACAGGTCAAACTAGACTAGCACATACGTTTTCAGCGGCTTGCACGCTGGCGGCCTGCGTAGCTGTTACTACACGGTGACACACTGGGAGCAAGTGCAGCGCTGTCGAGCTCCCCTGCAGCTCTCGGATGGGAAGGGCGCAAGGCTGCTCGCGCCATGGGCAGACTGCCTGTAGCGTGGAGCTGCACCCCACCACCCAGAGCCAGTTCTTTAGAGACAGCTCAGGTGGGTAGGAGCTAGTGCAAGGAGGCTCATCAGGAAATGTCATCTCCAAGCCCTTTCACAAGCCTCTGACTAATGAGCAGAAGCAGCACTTCCTATGCAGGGACATATCTAGACTGATATGCCACTGATAACATTAATACTGCATTGAGATTTAATATATATTTTTTTAATCCACAGGGGAAAAATCGGTCCTTTAACTGCCTTCCAGGACATTACAGACCTAGAAGTTAACCCCCTCACACCTCTACTGAACCTGTAGCTTATGCAGCAAAAGCAGTCATTCCCAACAGACCAATGTTCAAGGGATGGGTCAGCTATTCCTCTCCTTGAACAGAGGGTTCCTAATCTAAACTCTCCTCTCAAAAAAAAAAAACACCCTCTTCTTTATTCAAATATTTGCTTGATGTTTTGTTTGAATTTGTCTAGCTTAACTGCCAGATGTTTTCCACGGTTTTCTTCACTGCAGTAAAAACTTCCAACCACTTCTCTCCTGGTACAATCTAATGAATGTGTCTCCTTTAAGAGGAAGAAAAGAAATTTTGAGCCTACTTCTAAGCCTTCTATATTTTCTTTCAGCATCATTTAAAATAACACTGGCACACGAGTCAGATTCAGTGCTCACATCTGTTTCACAAAGGCTACTTGTGGCGCAAGTTCTTCCAGTACCACACTCAGCTCAGCCGCTCGTCTGCACTGTCTACATGTTGAAGCTCCTCTCAAGCTCACTACTTTCTGGACTGTAGACAGCGCTTGTACTTCTTGTTCTCATGTAAAACATCACACCTCGAATATCTAAACTTTACCAAGTGATTTATGTAACCACATATGACTGCTCTGCTATTTGCAGGAAGTTAAGCTTGCCATCCTCCAAAACTTCCAACAGCATTTTATGTTATCAGCAATATTAAATGTTATCAATACAAACTAATTCACACAGTAAATTTCCACTAAAATACTTACCTTAATTCTTAATTTAAAATAAACCCAACTAGTGGCTTCTCATGGGAAGCACAAAAAAATGCTCCTTAAGAGAGCTCCTTTGGAACCAAAGTTAAGCTTTCTCAAAAGAAAAACCCAGTGCTTATTCTCAAACCATGTACTGTTTTTTTTTTAAAATAAAAAGCATATAATATCACATAATATGTGCTGAGTTATCAGAAAATTGCTACCTTGAATTGTACAGAGTATTTTTAAGGCTACCGAACAGCTCCTTCTGTCTCTCCTGTACTTGATAAATTACTTTAAAAGGCGACCCATAAACCAAAAATGTATAAGGAATATCAATAATATACGTGCAAAAGATAGATCTTCCTTAGAGCTCAAAAGAACAGTTGACTTGAATGCACGATATACTAAAACAAGCAGAAAATTATTTTTCTGTCAAGCATACAATCAGGCCATTTTATGTACATGTGTGCATGAACATATCTGTAGAAACGTTTGTGTTCTAAAATTTTGCTACAGGACTCAAAGCATCAGCCAAGCCGGAGTTTGCACATTTGGATTGAAATAGTCCCAGTTTAAAATTCTTCAGTACTCACCATAATCACCAAACCTGACAAATGTAAATCTGCGGGAGGGATTCTCTGCATGTTAAGTGAGCTGTGAAATGCCAACGAGCAACTGCAAATTAATCCGAACTATGCAAATTCTATCCAGTGTTGGCTGTTTGCCTTTGTGCAGTGATTGAAGATTTAATCACTTACTGACTTAATACTATGTCTCTTGTCAAACTCTGCTAGTTCTTCAAAGTCTGCAGTGCTCGAGTGCAACAGCTGTAGCATGGCAGCACAAGCAGCTACAGTGCATCTGTACTGAAATTTTCCCTTAATTTCACCCCGTGGAAATCATGGTCCTTTACCAGCTAGTAAATTGTGTCCCATAGACTTACGAATTTATAGTCACATGTGACTCCATCACATTTCTGGGGAAAATATATATATATATGAATTAATATATGATCAATATAGCCCCCAGTCTTAATTACAGCAAGCGGTTCATAGTACCACTTGACTTTTTCCACAAAATAGGTAAGGGGGGAAAAAAAAAAAATACACATACACCCAAATACCACATAAACTATTAAATCTTTCCAATAGTGTCATATTGAGAGACAGCTGTAAAAATCCATGTTGTTTGCATCTAAGCAGATTTCAAACAAACTCCTTCCCTTTAAATTAAGCCTACTGAGGGTTAAATTTAAAGGCATAACAAGACCTAAATTTGCTGTAACTCATTAAATCAATTTCAATTAAATGCTTATAAAACTTAACATATCCATCCTTCAAAGCAAATATTTTTCAAGAAAATTAAAGCGGCCTAGATTTACAGGCTTTTCTGAACCCCGCTTCTGACAGTTAACAGTCTCTCTCAAACAGATGCAGAGCAAGCATCTTCACTTTAGTTTATTCAAATGACTTTTTAAAATTAAACACAATAACCCAACTAATTTCAGGTATTTCAACAAAAGAGCAAAGTATTTGAAATGCAAACTAGTTGACTAAACTTATTTTAACTTATACATATTTAACGCAATTCTACTAAATGACAGAATAACAAAACGTCTGAGGTTGAAAAGCACCTCTAGAGGTCACCCAGCCCCATCCCCCCCTCAAAGCAGAGTCAGCTCAGGCAGCTTGTTTTCAAGGCTTTATCCAATCATCTCAAAAAATGGCAGTATAAGGTAAAATTTTATTAAATGTATTCAAGGTTTCTTTTAATTGGATTTACGCTTCTATTCAAAGGTATTTTGACAAGAGTTTGAGCCATCCAATGACAACTAAACTTAATGCCCACAACAAAGAGAAATGAGAGAAAGAAGCCTGAGGCAGTTTTTCTTCAAGGAAGTTAATGCCACTAAACCTCCCCAAGAGCTATGTCCCCCTAAAACTGAAGTGTTGTGATCTAACACTATCAGTACATCTAAACTTTGACAATTCTTATTTCCGAAAAGCTGTGCCAATTCTAACAATTTGTCTTTGCTGAGCTTAATATTAATGTCCATATTCTTTAGTTTGTTTTATTGTCTCTCAGCCTGTCTAGGTTCTGTATTTTTCAAAATGCGAATAAATTGCATACAAATATGATAATACTTTCTAGAGCTTGATGGAAAGGGAAAAACTATTCTGACATTTTAAAACATCACTGTTGGCACTGAACTTGGCACAGTTTAGGACCAGGTTAGTTCGTACATCTGAGCTATTGCTTCTACCTCTCTGACAGTTCAAGTAGACAGCATTTTATTAGTTTGATTTGACTCAAGCATTGAATGCTTCCTTGCAATAACAGCTACAAAACTTGTTCTCATTTGAAAACAAAGTAAGATACAGGAGAAAACAAGTCGGAGGTCTACTTATGTTCCCAAGATACTCATGTCCACAAGGATTGCTGCTGATGTTCTAGAAAAATTGGCTTTACACAAAATTCTGCTTAAATCTAAAAAAATAAGGAACAGCATACGCTATACAAACATGCATGCACGGTTATCAAGTCAGATTTTGAAAGATTTATGTCTACTGATCATCATGTTCAGAAAAGGAAGTCATACCCAAGTTTTACATTTTAAATATTACTGTGTTTAGTTTCAGAGTTGAATAAATCACCAAAAGCAACAAGAGTGCTTTAAAAAGAAGACAAGTAAACTTACATTTCCAGTGCACTAATAATAATATCTATAAGTGGAATCAAACTCAGTCCTCAATTTTTATCTGAAATCTATTTAAAAGCTATACATTCTAGTAATAGGATATAGAACAACTCTCATATAAGGTACCTGTAAGACTTCATTAAGCTCTCACTACAACCTGGTAACTGAAATAACATCCAAACAAAACCCAGATGTCTCGCCACATTAATCAAAAGTCTATGTGAAGTAAATAGGCTCTAGTACAAAATGGATATAGAGTGGACCTGAGGGGTAGGAAGACTCAGTTTTAGAGCTAAGTGATAGGTAAAAGGAGGGTTAAAAGGAACAATGAGAGAAAAAAAAATCCCATTCAACTCTCAAGACATTGTACTTTCTTATTTTTATTCTCCCTCCTAAGTAAATTGGACAAAAATCTCCTTATCATTACAAGGGAGTTAAAACTTAGGACTAAAAATACAGGTTAGCTATGAGATGTAATTTTACATCTTTTGAATATAACTTTTTTTAAAAAAAAAATGAAACTATTACAAAGCAAGTATTTGAAATCGGTGTTTCACGTTAGTTTTCCTCAGTGGCTCTACTGCTTTTTACTCAAGGGCTTGCAAAAACAGAGGCATTAAGGGATTTTTCCTCTTCAGCTGATGGCAGAACACACACATGCTAATATTCCCAAACCATTGTATTCGCACTGCGCAGCTACTGGGAGAGTAGAAGCTAGCATGAAAGAAAACAGAGAGGACTAGAAGCCACTGAGCATCGTTTTTATTTTCAGAAAAGTGACTGCCTTCATGTCTTTAGAAATAGCTTTTGATTTATTCACATTTGTGTTTAGATATCCTTTCAGCTGTTTACCCCATGGAGAGCTCCAAGATTAGCAACTGAATCTGAAGACCCAGATTAACCTTGTAAGGCAACTCTGAGAGTTCCTGCATCCTCAATGCTTCTTCATTCATCCGTTTACTCCTAGTATATACCAGATGTTCACAGAGACCCTCTAAGAACCTTTCACAGAGCCTAATATCTGCTTATCAGCCTTTCAAAAAGAGCTGCAGTAAGAGGACTGGAAGACTACAGCCCCTGAACTAGTTTTTCTGTACCCTTGTGGCAAGCTTAAGTAGGAGATATGCTTCAGTTCTAACTGCGACTCTCCAAAAACGCAGTCAGCTTGACCAAATTTCAAAGCACATGCAAAGGGCCTCGTTCAAGTCTAGAAAGTGTCCAAAATGCCAATTTGGGATGCAGTGCCAGAACACAAATATACTGTCTTGCATATCAGATTGGAATGTGTCTGCGTTTCACTTCTGGTATTACTGTTATCTGTTTTATTCTGCAAGATGAAACCTGTTTTCCCATCCAGGCCCCTGCTCCTGCCGGGAACAGCGTCCCTGCTTGAGCAGGGGGGTTGGACTACAGGATCTCTAGAGGTCCCTTCCAACCTCAATCATCCTGTGATTCTGCGTAATTCAATACTGAGAAACTGTGGATGATGCCATTATTTGCAGTGAGTTTAAAAAACAATTCCCAAACTTGTTTAAGCATCCCGAACAAAAAAAAAAAAAGCAATTATAGTGAAGAAATACAGGACAACTAAGGAAATCAATCAAGGATATCTATCTTTTTTTTTTTTAATTCAAAACTCCACATTACTGTATTTTCACCTTTTGGTCTAGGCTCAGACTATTACGATCAAGTCACCAGTTTACTGCACCAACTTACAAATTAGAACTTTTCTTCAGCTTTATTTTATATTTTTATAGGCACTAGAAGCACTTTTCTGAGTCTCACAGGAAATTGATGGAAAAGCCAAAAATCAAACTACCATCTTAACTATCAGACTGCTCTTCATAACCAGGAATAAACATTTGTGTTTTAAAAGAAGTAATTTTTGCAGGATTGAGATTGACAAGTAACTGCCAATTATTTAAATTAAATCAGGAATTCAGGGCTCCAGCTCTATAAGAAATAAGTACTGCTTTGTTTCTAGGAAAAGCAGAAAAGACTAACCATTAAAAGTACCAAAAGATTGAAATCTGAAAGTTAAGCTCTTTATCTTTTCCTTGTTTTTGGCAAGAAAGTTATTCACCACTTCAACCAGGTTTAAATATCTTGTTCTAAAACAAAAGTTTCTGCATTAAAAAAAAATAAAAATCTACTTATCACTACATATCACTATTTTCTTCAGGAGGAGAAAAATAAATCAAGAGGAAAAAAAACATGTTTCTAACTCTTTGATGACAAAGGCAGACTTCCAAATAAGAATCATTTCAATCCTACACTTGTAGAAAAATTGCTCCTCTGCCTCTACTGTTGCTATTCATAGATCTCTAAGCAGCTACTAGTCCAGACCAGATGACTGTAACAAATTCAAACACTTCTGGCAAAGGCGTGTTTATTATTTTCCAATCTGACTGTCTGCCAAGTTTTCCTGTCCAGGATTTTTTTTTTTTTTAAAGAAAGGAACTGCACAAGCTAAACCACATCAGGGACTATCCTTGAAACAAGTTATTTATAAAATGAAAGTGTACTAGCATGCATGCAGACTTATATAAGAAAATGATTAAAAAACATTAGAAGACAGTACAGTAAAAACTTAAACCATCAGAGAAAATGCTATACTGTGAGTTTTTGTTAAATCATTTAAAGAATATTCAGTTAAGCTTTATTAATGCACAGGATGAGAAAGCACGTACTTCTATGAAATAGGCTGAAATTGGCAAACATGGCCACTTTCACTTTAGTTCCCTATAAAATACAACTTTTATTTTGCTGTAAGACTTTTCAGTGCGTATTTCACAACATCTCTTTCCACTCTGCTGCTCATTAGTTCATCTTAAATGATGATCTTGCAGTTAGAGAACAGTAGAATGATTTCTACCTCAAGGCCTCCTATGACCTTGTACAAGTCATCCAATCCCTATGCCTTGATGCTACATCAAAATTAAATAATTCCAAATTAAAAATTACCTAAACTTTTTTCAAGTACAAAATCATTCGTTAACTGTACATACAGCATTCAAACAGAAATGCACAGTCATACAGGTGGCTATTAAAATCTATATATGAGAAATGTACTCAAAATAATCATTGAAATGTAGCACAAAAAAAAGACAAAAGTCAGGCAGCCTTCAGTCTGAACATAACCCTTAAAAGGCCAGCTCTACAGCAAGATTTTAATCCAATTTATAGTAGCTGAAATTAGCAGCTGTAGGAAGTAATGACCAAACACCACATGCATTGCTTAAAAGGCCAGAGGTTGGATGTGGCAGGTCCTTTGATTTACTTTGCTGTAATAGGAAGGTTTTCAGGTCTTGATGCATAAAATTACATTTGGGACTTGAACTGAGAAAGGGGGGAGGACACAAACCCACAAATTGTGACTGTAAGAAAAGTAGAAATTATATACAATTTATATGTACTTTATATACACTTATATACAATGCACAAAAGTTTTCCCGCAGCAATGGATAATTAACAAAAATCATTAATTGTGATGTTTTTAAGTACATTAATCCTGTTTTTGTAGCTGCTGCTGTTCAATATCAAGGGATCAAGATCTCTGTCAACAACAGACAATTACAGAACAGAGATAGTTCTTTCCCCACTGGAAAAAAGACATCCTATTACTAAATAACTATTACTTTTAACTTTCTTTCAACCTTTATCAAGAACAAAATATTCTATTTTTAATGCATTTTCTTTTTCCCATCTTTCACTTACTAGCAATTACGCTTTTTAATTGCTTGCACAATTCCCTTCATATCAGCTTACTTCTCAATTTTAGAAAAGGTAGAGCTTGTTGCTTGTGCTTGTTGTGCTTGCTCCATTTTAATCAGGTCTTCAACTAACAGCAGAAAATGTCTGATTTTTACAGGTTTCTTAATGGGCTGAGCAAGTTCCAACATATAACTGCAAAAATTCCAACCATTACAAACCTTCTTTACAGTAAAGCCTTTTGTCTGTGATTGGGCCTTTGTAGAAATACCACTAAGCCTCCCGAGAGAACATTTTCAGAAATCTTCTCAGAGTAAACAGTTAGACATACAGCTCGGCCCTGAGAAACAGTGATGTCCAGTCACAACTGAGCAGATTTTAAAATGCGCCTGCAGCTCCCGAAGGGAAAAAGAGCTCTTGACCTCACTGTGCAACTACAAAAAGAGCCCAACAGCCACAATTTCCACTACAGATGTGACTTGTGCATTACTAATTCAGAGCAACTCACAAAATCAGCAACTACCTCAGATCGGATTTACTTCTAAGTTAGAGAAGAGCGTACACAGAAGCTACTTGCCAGAAAAGCAGCATTTCACACATGCAGTTGGTGCCTTATCCCTTTACCTGGCTAGCCTCCAACATCAACTTGGATATTTCCTTGTTCTGAATGCTAGCAGCTACTAAAACATGAGTCAATGAACAAAACACTTTTCTCACTGTAAAATATGTAATGCACTATGATGATGGTTGGTCAACTCAAAAACCATTAAAAACTAGAAAAGTACATCAGGTTAAGCAGACTGTTTCCTTGCACACAAGGGAAACACATTCTTTCAATTCCAGTCCTAGCTTGCAAACAACAACACCAGAGAACACAATCTTCCTTTGTATTAATAAACCAAATACCTTATAAACACTCAAATTAGAGTGCTTAAAATACAGTGTATCAGAAAAACAACTGTTGTAATGAGAAGCTGCAAAGCAGCTGCTACACTTCAGAACATGCAATTCAATTTTCTTTCATAAAAGGAGTGTTAAGAACATTTAACAAAATCTTCCCCTCGCACATCTTTTAAAATAGAGAACAGTTCAAACACTATCAGAAAGAGAGAAAAAAAATCTTTTAAAAATAATTGATCGGTATTGTTATGTAGTCATGGAGTCTACTACAAGTGGGGTTGCCAGTGCTCCAGTCAAAGGAAAAAAAAAACAATGAACAAACTTCCGAAGTCTGAGCGAAGGTCCCCATGCTATCTCTACAACAACTTCCAAGGAGCACTGGAGGCTGGAAGAAAGCAAAAGAACAGCAATACGACAGTTACAGAATTTTCCAGTTACATATTAATTGCAAAAAGAGGTGAAGCATTAAAATAGTGCTAGATTTTAATATTCGAAACCTTTGTCAAAAATCATGTTGCAGGACAGTGCAAGAGCTACATGACCATCTACTCTGTCACAAAGACTACAGTTCTTGTGGGTTATAGGTGAAATGTACAATTTACAAATCTTAAAAAGATGAGTTTATATTTGAATAGTAGAGTATATTTAACTCCATCATATCTAGATGCAGTAAGGAACAGCTGGTATCTGTAACAGATCCATTACGTGCATTTGAAAAAGTCTAGAAACTGCTTCTAACGACGGAGAAGGAAGACTGTTTAGATAAGCTTCGAGAATGCCAGATGGAATGGGCTTCTAACTCCTTGTGCTTTATTTTTCCCCATGGTCCTTTTCTCTTCATATATTTCTCTCCCTGTAAGGTACTGCATCTAGTAGTAACATGTTTTACTGTTTTGTTAACCTGAAACAGAGCAATATTCTTCCGAAGAGCTTCTGCAGTTTGCAATATCTAAAAGCACACAATGTGTAAAACTCATTTACCTTTTTAATTACCCATTACAGCATGAAAAATAACAAAAGACTCAAAATACAAAGCAACATCTTATTTTCAGCTATAGAACAGTCAAAACTTCAACTACACTGTACTAATATGGAAAGCCAATTATTTGATGGCAACAGACTGAGAAATTCTCACCCCCCAGAATTCCTTAATTCATCAAATATACTACACCAGCATCCCTCTTCCCCCATCCTGACTGAATGGCTTCTAAGCTGAATGATTTCTAAATGATTTCTGAATCTAACTGTACTAACAAATAACTGCCCTCTGTACTTGTCCAAATGGAAGTCAAAATAAATTTGGATGACTTAAGAAAGCAAAATTTATGCAAAGTCATTGTTACTACATCAAACTCTTGGACTAAGAAACTCCAGTTCAATATAGCACATCATAAAACATTTAAAATTATTAACTAACTATAAAAGAAGAAATGCAAGCTACTAGATTTGAAAGCTTGTCAGAAATAATCTAGTTTAGAGTCACTCACACAGATTCAACTGTATGATCAAACCTGCAAACGTTTAACTGGTGGTTGCTGCACAGACAAAGCAGTTGTAGAAAAGAGTCAGTTCTGCACTAACATGCTCTAAACACTACCTGTGCTTCCTCTAAACCTCATAACAAATTGTGCATCTGCAGATATTAAATATATTACATAACAATCTTACTGATCTGATGTTCTCCAAAATTATCAAAGTCTCCAAAAGAACTAAAAGACAGTCATTGACAATTCTAACTATTTATCAATTTTTTGTTTAGCTTCAAGAAGAGAAGGTTCAGGTGAGATGTTACCAGTGAGTATAAAACCTGATGGCAGGGTGTAAGAAGAGCTGGAGGCCAGACTCTTCTCAGTGACACCCACACTGAAACCCAGAAGATCCCACTTGAACACAAGAAAATGCTTCTCCATTGTGAGGATGGTTGAGTACTGAAACAGGTTGGTCAGAGAGATGGTAGAGCCTCTGTTCTCGAAGATATTCAGAAGTCATCTGGAAAGGGGTCTGGACTAGCTGATCCTGCTGGACCAGGAAGCTGACCAGCTGATTCTTCAGAGAGGCCTTCAAAGCCCAACTATAGATTCTGGAACTTGTCTACTTTGAAACAGAGAACATAATGCACAATATGGAAATTCTTCATTCCAGACTAAGAAAATAAGAGGGTAACTTCTAAAAAACATTTTCTAGTATTTGGGAAAGCTATTGTCAAGTATTACAGTGCTGAATTAAATGACAATGTAATTACTGTAGTAGGTATTAGTATATGGGGGACTAGATTGTTCTAACTTCAAGAAAATATCTCAGTCACCCAAACTGTCTAATTTACTGTAAAGTGCAAGACACTCTTTTATTTTTCCATGAGCATTTTGTCTCACCAATGTTGTCTGAATGCATAAGCTTCAGCCACTCTCAATGAATGTTCTGCCATCATAATACCAAGTCTGAAGGTGCTATAGGTAAGAAATGCAATCACTCAATCTTTAGAAACCATGGAATTCAAACATTCAGAGAAATTAAATGGTCTACAAGTCAGCTACATAAGTTAGATTATTAATCAAATTAAATGTATCACTGCTAATGATTTGCATAAGAGAATTACATTCTTTAAAAACCAAAGACTAAGGTTGAATAGGCCAAGGTGTTATGAAGGGTTTTTTGAGTTTTATTTCTTCAGTGAAACAAGATTACACAAAACAAGCATGACGTAGGGAAGCAAGCGAAGAACATGACATGGGAACAAACTTCTGAAAGCCGATTTACACTAAAGGAAAGACGATTGCTTGAAAAAGATTTTCTTTTTTTTTCCTTTTTCCCCACCTGGCACATCTATTCCTACATTATATAGGCCTGCCTATCTTTCTCTTACCAAAAAGGATTTTCTTGAGCATTTATTACATTACAGTCAGACTGCCAGTCTGGCTCTTTCTGTTCAATTTTTACTGATATACTAGGAGGATGAACACAAGAAATTCATAATTTGTTTTATTTGCATTTTTACATTCCTTACTCTGAAAGCAACCAGATATTCAAGGAAACAAGCAACACATTGCAAAACGCTTATGAGAATATTGTAGCCCTCCGCTAATTCTTCATGCTTTGAAGAGCTCTCTGTAGTGGGGACACTGTTTCTCTTCTCCCACTGCACAGAGCACCAAACCTTACATAACACCTCATCTACTTTCAGCCACGGGACTAGAGATAAGAAATTCCAAGGGATGAATCAGTCCCTAGAGCCAAAGCAACTAAAACCAAGAGGGAACAACCGCAGATAACTGGTCCCTGTTGTTCCAACTTCAACATCAATATTTTCTATGGCTGGAGCTCTCAGCATTCTCCTTCCTCCAACCCCCCACCTCCTTCAGTTCACATGCTCTACATATTCATTTCCTTCCACGGCCTTACTTTCAACACATCCTCGCCTTCTATTTTTCCATTCGGGCAATCCCTCCTACAAAATTCCACTTCAAAATAAGAAGCCTAACAATATCGCATGCCATCTGTTTTCATAACACATCACTCTTTCTACACCTTTTAACATTTCATTTATGGAGAACATAATTTCCTTGAAGTGAGGACTATTCACCATTATCTGCAAACCACTTAGAACAACTGGGTTCTGTTCTCAAGTCTTTTATCTTTATTATAGCAGTGGTTAAAAACAATGATTTATTTCCTTGTCTAGGTTTCCAACTGCTGGCACAAGAACACAAGTTTACCAAAACCTGACATGCTGGCACAATCTGTATATGCTTAATAGAACTTTATTCTGTGCTTCCCATCTATCCTAAGCCTTTTTTTTTTCCTGTTTAATATGCATCAGTTTTTAAACAAGAATCCAGACTGCAAATATATTAGGATCTTCTTTACACGGGAAAGACAGGTTTGACAACCAGTCTAGTGTACGTGACTGCACAAATTCTTTAAAAGTAAATATATAGAATAGCCTGAATTATCACTGCAAGTTATATTAGTTTATGCACAACACATACCATTTTCCTGAATAAAAAATAATAATAGAAACATATACACACAGAGGAAAATTTAAAACTACATTTCTGATATAGAAAAATACTTTCCAGTATAATGATAACTTGAACTACCATTCCCATGTTTTGTATTTAAGTAAAACATCCCCAAAACATGGAATTGAGTCACTAGCAATGTACCCAAAAGGTTGATCCTGGGGCCAATCTGTCTATCATCTTCACTGGTGACCTGATGTAGGGGCAGATGCACCCTCATCAAGTCTGCAGATGACTTGAAGATGTCAGAAGAGGTGACAGACCAGGCAGATGCACTGCCATTCAGAGGGACTTCTTGAGGCTGAACACACACACATGCAGCTCAGAGAGTCTGGGGAGGCTCCATTCTTTAAGATATTCAAAACTGCCTGGACGAGGTCCCAAGCTACCTGCTCTAGCGGGCTCTGGGGTGTTGGACTGGATGATCCCAGAGAACCCTTCTAGTCACAATGATTGTGCGGTTCTATGAACATAAACTTGAGTGAAAACAAAACACTTCCGCTGTAGGAAATGGAGAAAGAGCTAATGCCCAGAGGTTGTTTACTTCTCACTTACTACTGCTCTTCAGGGTTAACACTAAAGATGGTGAAGGCTCAGTTCTATAAAGCTAATTCGAACAGTGTTGAGAAAAAAATATTTGATATTAAGCATTTATAAAAATATTTTCAGTTTATCTGAAGTCAGTAAGTGGCCTATAATCTCTTCTAATTCACTATGGATAATAAAATAGGCTTTACTGCTTATAAATGTGAACTTATAAGTTTTTGCTTAACAGACAGTAAATAAAAACAAAGCACAAAAGAACATGAAGGAAGATTAGATTGTAGCTAGGTTAAATAGGGAACTTCTTAAAGGGAAATGTAAAAGGTGCTATATATTCATAACTCCAGAAAATAACCTCCTTATCTGGTTACTAACCATAATAGGGGTGACAGTGAGAAAAACGTGTCCACCCACAATGGCTAGGAAGGTAGTGTCTTTGAAAAGGAGGGTTGAAACAGCTTCCAGTTCCCACTGCTTAACAGCACCTATGCTATTACAGAAACCCATTTAGGTAGTTTCAAATACAAAATGAAAGCCTCAAGATACAAAACTCTGAAAACTTGTAATGTACAGCGGCCCCGAGCAGTAATGCTGGGTATTATGGATTAGGTACAATGTTCCCCAGCCCTTGCAGTATCCACACCGAGTACTGAGTGCTGATACTGCATCTGAAATAGGGCATAGAGCCTTATTGCAGCAAACACTGGTTTAGTCAGCAAACAGCACAGAGGTGCCTCTTGAATGAGAATTAGAAGCGGCTGCTCCTGCTTTCCTTGAATTTTTGGAGAAAAGCCTGTCCCTGGGGGACAAGCCCAAACTAGTACTGGTATCTGTAGAGTGTAACTCTTTCTTTCCTCTCCAAAGCTCCATCCGTTTGCACTGATGCTGTTAAAACCTTTCAGTTACTTTTGGAGCAGTAGGGTAAGCCAGTGACCTGGCACTCTTGCCACAGCCTCTGGGTGCAAGTTTGTTTACCTGGGCAGACAAACAGGCTGCACAGTGCACTTGGATATTCACTGCTGACAAGTGTCAGCAATTTGAAAAAGCACAAGCACCTACCTCAAGGTCAAGCACAAGCTCACAGGCACAGAACCAGGACGAGGGGCTGTACGACACACACAGGGAGGTGTCGTTGAAAGTGCTGTCTACTTGCTGACCACAGAATGGAGAAGGCCTGGGGCACAGAAGCATCATGTGATTCCCTAATGAGCCATACACTCTCCACCCTTGCCAGCAAGTGTGTCAGGGCACTAAAAAACACTTTTTGTATACCTTAAAAGTTTTCCATATTAAGACACCGTCCCTGAAAAACAAGAAGCTTAAACATAGACAAGTGGAGCTCATGCAGAAAAGCATCATCACTTTAGACATTTCGTATAAATAGTTTGTTTTTTTGTTTGTTTCTTTTTTTTTTTTTTTTTTGGGGGAGGCTCTGCCTTCATATTCACAAAGTTACTGTAGCACAAGCAGAGAAATACTGCCCATTTGCAAGTTCATATAGTTAATCCTTCCACTGTGTTCCTCAAAATTATTGTTTTCACCAAAATATATATATAGGCATCATGAATAACAGCGTAATTATAGCCTAACTATATAGATTTCATGGTAGATATTTCCACCCAGTCCCTGTACTCAGTTAATCGAGTCTGGACCTTAATGTTTCACTATCACTACTCCAACCATAACTTTGCTTAATACATAAAGGAACAACTGTTTTATTTGCATTAATGTATTAGTGGGCAGAGTGGTATCACAGAAAATCTCTTACTGATTTGAGACAATATTATCTTCATTGTACTATCAGTTCTGCTACTGATAAGATGTGGGACCTTAAGCAAGCCCATTTGTTCCTTTATGCAGATGCACCTTGCTATCTGTCAAGGATGTGTTCCTGAAAGATGAAATAATTCACTAGCTAGTGAATCAATTTTTCCCAAAGAATTAAAGCAATACAGGGGAGATATGTATTACGTGTTTGAATTGTATGCATTTCTTAACTCCCTGTACACAAGACATGGTGGATGGAAAGAAAAAAGCAAATTCATCAACTGCCAAGTCAACATCCAATGACAGATGAGGTGAAGCAAAGGTTGAAAGAAAAAGACTGAGCTGCTTCCTGGCCTGAGATTTTCATCAGCAGCTCTCCTGTAACACGAGACTCAAATCTCCAAGGCTCTAGTGACCCTGTCTGACCATTGTGAAAGATTTCAGCTCTTCATCTCTAACGCTGGACATCCAAAGTAAATCTTTTACTGCAAGTGCTCTTCCTGCCTCTTTCCAAGAGATTACGTTTCCATCGTGGTCAGCATCCTTTTCAGGGGCCCACTGAGCACAGAGGTCAACCAAGCTAAATAAGGTTGAAGGGCAGAAACAGGGTAAGGACAGCAGTTACAGCAAAACAGTTAAATGGTCAAACCTGAAACTCTGAAACAAAGAGACTGAGGAGAAAGGAATAGCAAGGTGGTAAGGTACAGTCATTTTCTTCTTCCAGAAATTTATCTACTTAGACTTCAAAAATTACTATGCAGGCCCTGTTTCTCACTGCATGTTTACATATTGCTTAATCCTGCCAGGCTCAGTTACGATATCCATGTACTCCTCTCATAATAGTAATGGGGACAACTATTTTCAGACCGCTGCATTATTTTGAGGAGGTTCACTTTACAGACCGAAAACAAAAATATTTTAGCAAACAGCCAAAAAGACACAATAGGAAGTCTGCAACAGAACTGGAAATAATATCTCAGAGATAAGCTACTTGTCTACTGCCAGTTACACTGATCATAAAAGTTAGTTCCAAGTTATACGTTAGGCTCAATCAAGAGGCAGCTACTTTGTGAAACACTGAGGTCTACAGCTGATGGCGTTCGAAGCACATCACGTTTGTTGTACATATATATTTGCATAAAGTTTGAATTATGAAAGCAGACGCGAGTTCAAAGGATTGACCAAGCTACAGAAGCAAACACAATGTTATGAAACCAGTATGTCTGGATTCTAGTTAAAACATTTAAAATGTTGTGACAGATTGAGATTTACTAAAAATAAAAATAATAAATAAAAACCACACACACAGACATGAATTAAAGCAAGCATATATACAACTAATTTGCTTCTTAATGAATGAATGTTCTAACGCAGTGGACTAGCTATAGAAACCATGTAAAAATTGCCTCAAAAAATAGAAGACTCTCTCCCTCCCCCCACCTCACACCAAAAAAAGCTACCAGAAAATATTCCTTTAAAAATCAAGGAAAGTCACTGGCTAATGATTTCCAACCATATCACTGACAAAATCTGAACACCGAAAGTCATCGCAGAGTAAATACATTATCTTAAATCCCTTGTTCCCACTCCACTGACGTTCACATCTTGTAGGAGCTATAAACCTCTGGAGAATAGTGAGACAAATGGCTGTGAGGCTATTTTTCAAATACCTCTTCAGGAGCAGGAGAGTGCCAGTAAAAGATGCAGAAATGGCAGTGCAGGATGTAGAGCTAAAAAATATAATGTAGAGAGTCTTCTACGCCACGCCGCGGTCCACAGAATAACGCCTATCAAGATTTGTACATTGGCTTCTTTTTTTTTGGAGGGAAGAGGCAAAAATAGGGAAGAGGAAGACATGAACCTCACTGCAGCAGCCTCATCAACCCTTTTGCATCCTCATACCCTTATTACGAAGCCACAGAAGAAATTGAAAGATTGCTAACAAGAAGCGCCCGCTTCTAGAAGGTGAGAAGTAGGGGCAACTGGAATGAAATTTGGATGTAAACACCAGAGCAACAAATTGAAAAGCCGATGGGGAATGATCATTGTGGGACAACGTGTCAAGAATGGCAGCGAGAATAAGAGCAAAGAAAAAGGGAATAAACACAAGCTGAGCGTAGGAAGCAGCAAATTCCTGTGATGAGCTCATTCCTTCTCAAGTGAGCAGCCAGGGAGGAGAGAGTAAGCAGCAGTGGCACTGGGATGGGAACAGATATACAGCCAGGTCAGTGAAGGGGGAAAAAGGGGAGGGAAGAACATTAGACAGAAGATAAGCAGGCCCCCTCACTGAGTCATACCAGAGCTACTGCCACTGGAAGGAAGCCAGATCCGAGCTGGAGCACTTGCCTCTGCTTTCCCTCCCCCTCCCTCGAAAAAGCAAGAAGTGAAGCCACCAAAACCAGCTCAACACCCACCTGAAGGGCATTCAGTCAGGTTTGGCCAACAGCCAGCCACTCCTCCAAAATAAGCTTAGTCTGGAAGAAAGCAGGGTCAAAAGCATGCAAAAGAACTTTAAAGCACTCTCTTCTCTGCCTGAATTCTGTCCTGCCCTGAAATCAAATTTATTCTTCAATCAGTATAATATAAAATACAAAAGCCCTCAATAGAGACAAATATAAATACTGGCAATTGAGGACAGCAGAGTTGAATTATTCCTCAAATTACACATTTCCTTCTCATAGGTAAATTCCTAATTTCCTTTCTCGAAAGATTCTTTTGCCAATGTAATTTTAAATGTGTCCTTGTTTTGGGATGTCAGCCTCAAGTCCTGCCCTAATCAGACTTCTGCATTTTTTTTATATTTTAAAATGGACAGTTGAAATATTTGTTATCATAAACCAACAGGTACATTGCATGTGATCTATGGTTTGACATGTCCTCACCTACTTGCAAGGCAAGTGACACCTGTACTAGCAGCAACCTGAGCTCATTTATTAGTGAGCTCATTTATTAGTGATTGCTTGTCATATTTCTCCTAACATGACAAGCAATCTCAGCCTAATTTCTTTCTGGATGGATTTAGAGTTTGGTTCTGTCTTCCTGCAGTTGAATGAACATCTGACAGCAATGTCCCACTGAGCATTCACACATTTTCTTTTGAAGATGTTAGGTTAAGTCTTGAGAAAAAACACCAAGACCTGGAACGGTCAAAAGCTAGTAGGAAGTAAATCACAACTTTGATACCTTCCTATACCACAATTTAATGACAAGAATGATGACGTAAGACTAAGGAATTAAACCAAAGAACAATACATTAACAACAACAACAAAAAATCATTACGCTTTCATTGTAATAAACCAGTACTAGAATTTCTCAAAGGTTTTATAGGAAGCATTTACAAGTACTGCTATCTGGTAGGAAAGAAATATTGCCGGAGAAGATAATGAAATTTTGTTTCACAGTTCAGCCTTACCTAGAGAATTAAAACCTAATGTTTTTAAATATAATAAGCAATATTATGAGATTCCTTTAGAGATACAAAGACAGCTACACCAAATAACATCTTATACAACAAAGCATGAATTAATACCGCTTTCATCGTGTGGCAACCACGGCAGTGCCATAACACATCTGAAATCATATTTTTGTCCAAGTCGCTATACTAACCAACATGAAAGTTGGCTTCCAACACCAAACTACTAAAATGAAATGAAATAGCTAGATCAGCTAGGATACATTCAAACAGAAACCTTAGCAGTGTTTCACTCCACCTTTTGCTATTATAGTCAGATTTTGACCCTTGATATTTCACATAATAGAACAGAAAACAAGCTACTTCCTTTAGGCTTACACAAAATTTTGATTCCTTGCCTTTCAAGCGCTTACATAAGCAAAGATGTAGGACACCAAAAGATAAATTGTGTGGTCTTACCAAACATAACCAGATTTTCTTCTTTCAAAGACCTAGAGTCATCAAACATGATCAACGACACAGTCTTATTCTCAGAGGAACTTGCTGGATTTCTTAAATGGGAATCTGTTTTTGCCTCCCCAAAACACAATACCAAAAGTCATCTTAATGTATATACAGCAATATCATTGGATTGTACTAACACAGGACTATAAAACAAACCCCCTTCCCCCCCCCCAAAAAAAAAAACCCTCAAATATAAAATGTTGGAAATCCCTGCTATTCACGGACCTCTCTGAAGACAATACTTCCTCAGGAGAGAAGGAGAGGCTGCCTTCCTTCAGAACCAACGTCCACAGCTGGTACTAGGCACAAGGCACGGTGCTGCTGGCAGCTTAACTTTCCAAATATCCCCACCCACAACTTTCATAGACAGATCAATCTTCTCTTGCTCAGCAGGTGGAATCTGGAGCCTGCTCCCGACCCAGCTGCCAATCAGCCGCCCAGCACAGACGCACAGCTTAATTTAAACACGCCAGGGCTCACGCCAAGCTCACCACCCCGACCATGCGAAGAGCATACCCAGGCCTAGTAGGGGCTGGCTGCCACATGGACAGCAGGGCGACCCAACACCTTCCCTGCGGGCAAGACAAACACAGGGATCCCAATCAGAAGTGCTCATTCCCACCTAGGCCATCTCAGGCAAATACAAACACCACGCTGCCTGCAAGTCAATTCATAAATACATGCATGTCTTACGTGGTAGGTCAGAAGTTGGTTTTAATACTTCCTTTTCTGAAAGGAAATATCAATAAAGGTATAAATGGTTATACTTAATTTCCTTTTATATTTCAACTCTCATACAAGCAACTGGCAAGCCTCTCTCAGAAGTCACATACCTTACTTTTGACAGCAATTTTTTACTTCAAACACCTCTGGAAAGATAGGATTATGTAACTTTTTTAATGCACAGAGAGATGCAATATGAGGTTCTTGAAGCTCATTAGCAAACATTATTAGAAAGACTGAAAAAGAAAGGCTGTTAAAAAGTTTAACAAGGAAATAAACAGAAAACAACCAAGTCACACTTCCTGTTCAGACTGCAGTGAAGTATCTTGTCCAACCAAAATGAATTAGAAATGCTTCTACTATGCAAACTAACATTAAAGTTTATGGTTTGGGAAACCAAAGATTTCCTTCTGTGTTCCTAGTAGCTGGACAACTAAACTAGGTTATTGTTTACTTTATGATGCCACATTCATGATATTACATAGCCTAAACGTTTGCCTTAAGAAAATGAGCCCTAATGAGTTAACCACACACACATACACAAAGCCTACTACCTGCCAGACAACCTCAGGCCCTGCATTTTTTAATAATGAAATAGTTACCCATGCCATTGCATAAATATTATTACATAATATCCCATTTGTATGCAAAATGAGAGCTACAACAAAATAGACCCTACTGTTTCAATATTGCATCTATCAAGCCTGCTCATCCACTTAATAACTTGGGAGCTGCAGACACATCGAGATCACGGCAGCTTTTACAGCTCACATTCCTCTGTGCCTACAGAGAGAGCAGACAGATAATCCTCACCGCACGTAAAAATAATAAGGAAAAAATAAATAAAGAAAAGCCTTCTTTCTGAGGCAACTGGGTGGAGGGAAAAGATAGTGTTACTAGGCTTTTATTATTATTACGTGGTTTCTGCCCTGGCTTACGTTTAACGTATAGAACCAGCACTTCTCTCTCGACGTGCGAGGCAACAAAACACGCAGAAAACACCCCCGTCCCCAAGGTCGGTGCCGCACGCGGGGCGCATAAAGGGCGCGCAGGCCGGGGCCCGAGCGCCTCCCGCCTCAAGGGAAGGCTTCGTCCTGCCCGCTCCCGTTAGCGCCCGAGCGGCCGCCCCAGG
>NW_010583017.1:430356-444022 GCF_000705375.1 Tinamus guttatus | reverse complement strand
CGATAATTCCGGGGAAAACAGCTAGTGCTATTGCTGACATGTAGAAGTCATTCCCGCACCGCCGCCCCACCCCCCCCTCCCCAATTTGTTAAAAATCTCGAGGACTTGAGGGCTCACTTGTTTGGTCCCTGAGCATTGAGGGTGAGCTTGCTCCACGTTTTCAAGCCTTTCTGTGCAGTTTTTTTGAAAGAAATATGACAAAAACCTTGCGCTGAGGATGTGCTTGCAGTCTCTTTGTCTCGGAGCTGGGGTTTTAGGGGAGAATAAAAAAATAACCAATTATCGAAAGAGTTGGCAGTGTGGAAGATTTGCCTGTAAAAAGGCTGAGTGTACAAATACCTACTTGGGGGTTTTCTTAACGTATGCGTGCAAGGCTGCATGATATGAGACAAATCTATAAAATCTGACAAAAGTCCAATATGTAGAACATATGTTTCGTGTTTCACTTACATATGTTTTGGTTTTAGATTTAAACAAAAGACAGGTCAGGCAGTTGCTACCCTTTTTCTTTTTTTTTCATTGTAACGAACAGGAAGCTTGCCTGTCTACTCGAGGGTAACTGCTTTTTCTCTACTCCTTTTCTCTGCAAGCTGTTTATTTTCTCTAGCTCTCTTCTGTTTCACTTAAACTTGTTTTTATGCAAACAGAAGAAAAGTCAAACCTCCTGCCTATCAAGAAAGTGTCCATTAGATAGTTGAAACTGGGTTGAAACCTAAAGTATTTTCATAGTATTGAATGAATAACTGAGCTGTTCTATTGGCAGATATTTACATTTGCAAGGCTAATATTTGGAACACCTTTGAAATTAAAAGAATGCTTTCTTAAAGGTACTTAAATTTCATAAAGGCTAATAAATTGCCAGGAGGTTACCAGTTTGGTTACTACATTACCAAATAGCATCTATAACTCTTGCCGAATACAAATGTATTCGTGAATACATTTTTTTTATTGCATTCTAATACATTTCCCTCAGAATCCCTGAGACTTAGGTATGGACCCTGTTCTGCTCATGTGTTGCTTCCTTTCCTGTTCTGCTGTCTTTCTGATCATTTGATTGCCTAAATTCGCATGGTTTTGTCTCCCCACCACTTATGTTACTTCATTTAGCATCTTTATGCGCTGGCAAATCTGCTCTTCTTCCTTTTATGCCCTTCCTGTGTGAAGGGCTGCAACTGCAACATGAGCAGTACACCCCTGTGCTAGGGGATACCAGTGTGCTACCCTTTCCTGTTGTGATGGTCATAGACAGCAGAATATAATGTGTGATTCCATCTCAGCTTCTGTTATGTAATCAAAGTTCCAATCAAGCAATCCAGGAGCCCACTACAGGATAGTGTAGATAGCTGGAATAGCTAACTTCTAGAAGCACAAAGCGAAATTCACTAGAGCAAGTGATTCATGGTCTTGTATTTCATTACAAAAACTAATTTATGGAAGCAGAGAGGAATGTGTTTTGAATTAGGAAGAACTGCGGTGAAGGAAGGCAGCAGGACTGAGACAAGAATAGTTCAAAGATGGACCCTGGATGCGACCCAGTGCCATGTGCTTTAGGTGTCCCTGCTTGGGCAGACGGGTTGGACTAGATGATCTCTAGAGGTCCCTTCCAACCTTAACCATTCTGTGATTGTGTGTGATACATAATGTAGAGACAGTTTCCTGTTCATATGAGCTTATTCATCCAAATCCTTAAAATGTTGAAAGGTACCTTCAGAAAAGTTAAGCTCTTTTCCTGTTTTATATAAATAGCTTAGTCCAAATTGAAGTCTTTTAGGTATGCAGACATCTCTAGACTAGTAATCTAGTTTGAGCAGCACCTTTTCAGTTTCCCTTCATTTTTTGCAGAGAGCACACTTCTACTTCTCATATTATTTTTTTTTTGCAATCAAGTGAGGAAGCTAGCCTCCAGGGTCACACCCAAGGTCAGAGTATAATTTCAGATAAGATTTGAATTAGTGCTGATGCTGGAAGTCTCCTGCCCTTGCAGATTCAAATGCTTCCACTGACATGAATACAATTGGTCTGGATAAAAGTGGCTGAGGTAAAAAATTGGGGTTGGTTTTAACGTAGATCGGGTCCCTGATCTTTCTCATCGAGTAGGTGTGTTTGCTTGTTAGTGCCTGTGCTTCCACAGAGGAGCAGGCAGCACAGGGAGGGACTTTGAGCAGCAGAAGGAAAAAAAAGAATGGTTCTTCCAGCAGTGTAGGTTTGTGGTGGCTTTGGTTACAAATTTAAGTTGCCAAGGTCTAAAAAGCACTGACAATATTGTCAGTTTGGCCCATAGGGTAGATGGCAGTCATAGTCTTTTTTCTGGATCTTTCTGCATTAAGCTTGTGCATTAGAGTTTGCCGTTAACATATATTTCTTGTGTACACACACATTTGTTTATGTGTCTATTAAATATAAAAATAATTGTAGTTTATCCCTCATTACCTGAAAATGCTGATATCCATGGGGAGTTAATTGCAAAATGAAACATCCCGGTTAGAGCACTAACACCTATTTTCCTCGGTGTCTCCAAACTCTCTATGTATTCTCTCTAAGGTTTTATCCAGTTTTCCGATCTAAAGCAAGGCACCCCCTTTCTCTGCTCCTCCAGTTGCTAAGCAGCAGCTGTTCTCCCCATTAGCCAGACATATATTTGCATGAAAATAATCAAGCTTGAATATATAACTGCATCTAATCATGCACAGTTAAACAGCTGTACAGTAACATTTTGAGTATTAATAGTATTAGCTATCACTGTGACTACTTTCCAACTTGAAAGTTAGAAATTTCCTATAGAGTAAAATCAATATAACTTTTTATTTTTAAGGCAGGCCTGGCTTTTCTTTCTCTTAATCCATTTTATGTACCTATTTCAACTGATCTCAAAATGCATACCCAGTTTCATCAAAATTATAAGTGCCAATCTGAGCAGACATAGGACCATCCAACAACTACACATGGTGAGGCATCAGAGAAGAGCCTACTTTTTAAAGTCTCTAATTATAGTAGGAAAAATCCAAAAGAATTCAGTGATAAAAGATCAGATTCTAGCACAGCAGGAACAGTTTCAGTATCTTACATTCAGAACTGACTTATATTCCCACTGATTTTTGGGATGTTCTGCATTTCTAAGGTCTGTATTGTGAAACTTCGGAGTGCTCTGGGTGTATCCCAACTGCAAGTCAGAATGAGAGCTGATGAGGACTATATATTCCTGTGTGTTGAAATTTTTACTATACAAAAACTTGGATCCTGTAAGGAGAAAACCTGGACACATGGATCAGGAATAGCATGTGGTACACGCAGTTGGTATCCCAGTCTGGACAGCCGTGCTGTCTGTCTTGTAGATTATGTGTATACTACAGCCTGCACAACAGACTAAGTGAGTAGTGGCAAATCTTCGTACTAGGTCTGTGGTGCCAATAGTGTTAGACTATCAAACCTGTACATACTTTACCACATACTAGAATTCATTGTCTCATGTCAGTCTGATAACCCTTAAAGACTCCATGTAAAAATGTAGTCCTCTATGCACAGAAGTAAATACATTGAATGGGGAGTTGCCCATGAAGTGCTTGGGAAGGAAGCACAGCCTAAATATTTCCCTGTCAAAGGGAGTAAGGCTTATGTCTTCTCTCAGATCTGTCAGTTTGGAGGCCTTTCCTACATTTAGATATCTAAGCCAAGTAAGCCAAAGGGCTTATTTCCAAGTCCTATTTGGAAGATAAAAGAATAGGGGAAAATACCTGCTTCTTCCAAGTTAGGCAGATCTGAGATTTGAAAAGATAAGCATTTCACATGTGAGCGGCTTAACAATGGTTAATGGTTAATGGACGTGCATACATATCCATGCAGAGTTTAATTTCTGCTTGTCTTTTATGTTATAAGAATGCTTATTTGTCTGGATGTCATATGCAAGGTAAACAGGAAAATTCATCATCTGGAAGTCCTGACCACTCTTGCTTATATACCAGATGGACCATTTATGCTGGAATTCAAGGTAGTATTGTGCATACCCATGATGCCAGTGGCAAATGAAGCACTGTAGGGATGTTATCAGTTAAAAATCTAGGCACAGAATATGAACAACAGAGAATTGAGCAATTCCAAAGACAGCACGCTGGCTTAAAGTGGCATTTAGGCCGCTGAACACATCTGTGGAACTAACTGTGCTCTGCAAATACCGCTTAAGATCCTAATTCTTGAGATTGAGTTTATTTTTCTTTTTCCTCTTGCCTCCCTCCATGGATAGATGCAGGCCAGGCAGTTGTCTCTGAGGTTTGATGCAGTTGAGCTCAACTAGAGCTAAAGCAATAACACGTTTAAATCAATGGCCTTACACCAAGCATGTCTTGCCATTAGAAATCTAATAGAAAGACTAAACTAGGTCTCAATTATGAAAGTGTTAGAAATATCAAAACAATCCTAGGAAAGATTCTTAATAAAGCTATGGGGGCAAGAAGAGTGACACACAATTGGAAAACTTTAACTTGTACTTCAGAAAAGGATTCAGTATAGTGCCATATGACATTTGGGGTAAGATCATAAGTTGAAGAATTGTCAATGGGAAATTATAGTGGCTTGTGGGGAAAGGGGAGACTCTAAAGGTGAAGGGAGGCTACAGTAGAGTCCATTAGTTTTATTTAGTGTTTTTATGGTAGTCATGGTTAAGTATGTAAATTAAATTTGCTGGTAACGTTAAGTGTGCAGGCACTGTCTGACATAGGAAGAATTGTCTGCCTGGGATTGGAATACTAGCAATGTCATGCCATCTTATGTATGAAATGCAAGACTTTACATGTTAGAATTGTTAAGAATTTTCTGCTCTCAGATGGAATGTTGCTAGTCAGAAATGACAGGAGAAAGATTTGGGAGTCAGAGTGCAGTGAATGTACCCCTCTAATGGGCTCTAAAAGCTAACTGCAATCCTAAAATGAATCCAGTGAGTGATTCCTATCAGAGCTAGTGAAATCCATGTGTGACTATACCAGACCTTAGTGGTATCTCATTTGGACAAGTTTCTAAGTCATCAAGAGGGATAATTTTAAACTAGAACAAGGGTGGAGTAGGATTATGAAAATAATCAGGCATACGAAGGAGCTAAAATTCACTTGGCTTCCTCTAGTGAAACAAAAGCTGGGACAGAAGTGATCTTTGTAAATATATTTTTAAGTATATTTGTATGCAAGAAAAAAAAGCCATTGAAATAAAAAACAATATTGTTATAAGAAATTTAAGCAGGAAATTAACTAGGCTTGGAAAAGAGGCTTCTAACCAATGGAGGAATTAATTTCTTCTTTTAACAAGAATAACAGAGCAAAACATCTTAGCAAGTTTTAATATAGAAGTTGATGGGATTACAGAAAAGGTTATATAATGATCTTCCTTCATCACTGCACATGAATGCATCCAGTGATCAGGATTTCCAGAAAAATGACCTGTAGTTCCCAGAACATTTCAGTAGTGGATTCCTCTAATTGATGCAGACAATTTAGCCATATAATAACGTAGGTTTCGTTATTGTACAAAACACAGCACACATTGTATGTCCTGGATATAATATGGTTTCTCATGTAAGAAAGCCTTGACAGCAGCACAAAATACAATCGTGTTACAGCACATTATATTGTGACCTGATACATATATTCATATCTGTAAATGAGCTGTGCATACAAATTCACATTAATGATACAAAATGCATCTTTGAGCATTTTTATTTCCTGGATTGTGTTTGTACTTAGCAACTTAACTTTCAAATGAAAATTGTAATTGAAAGTGTAGATATTCGAGAGTAACAATTTCTTTTTCAACATTTTCAGGTCTTGCCTTTGCCTCCCATGAGAGAAAAAAAAAAAAAAAAAACTACCAGTGAACATGCATGCAGAAAACGCTTAAGTATTCAACCAAAACAAAGTATCACCTCAAATGTAGAAAATGAATAAAGATTTACACATGTAAAAATGCAGAAACACACCACTTTAATTACGAAACAATCTATTTAATTGAACAGCACACGAATGATACAGAAAAATGGAGAGTAAACCTTTCATGATAATTTGAGATGGAGTCGGTTTCCTGATCTACTCTTTGCTATAAGATTTCTACATGGCAAGAAGGGGTTTGAGCTTCCTATATGCTAGGAGAATGACTTATTACTGAGAGTGAAACATTTGTGTGATTGTATAACAGATTAATGAAATTTGCACTTAAGACTACATGCACAATTGGGAAATAGCTAACTGTATAGTGATAAGCAATGTGTAGTGCCTAGCTATATGGCAATGAGAAGTTGATAGATGAAATTTGATTAAGATGAACTGATTAAATCTTGGATAATTGAGTAGTGCTAGAGCAATATTATGAATGGCATTGTTGAGTCAGAGTGATAAAAAAAAAACTGTCTGATGCTTGGGTCTAATGACTGTGTAAAGTTGGATATGGACATAAAAGAAAATTGGGTGAACATTGTGGGAATGCAGTGAGAGTTACTAGCAAATAGGAGCATATAAAGAGAAAAATGGTTGAGTGCATAGTGTTTGTTGTAAAAATAGTAGAAGTAATTAGTTTACTTTTACAAAAAAAAGGTGCCAGTTGAACCAGCATGTGATTGATCTTTCTATCCTCTTCTCAGGAGAAAGGCTGTGTTATTGGGTGGAGTTTTCCTAAGATAAAATATATATGCTTTATATGTTAAGGTAGGTATATGTGTATGTATCCTTGACAAACTCTGAAATTGCTATTCCCTACAATGAAGCTCTAGTAAATGATTTTAACAATTATTTTTAAATAGGCAAATAGAGCTTTCTTTCATACTATTGTTTTTCAAAATAGCTGAAGCATTTGTTGAAACCCTCCATTGAGAAATCTCCACTGTGGAGAGAGGTCAAGTGGTACAAATAGTAAGTAATGGAAAAGAATTTAATAATGAAAAGATTTAATAATAAAAAGAAAAGATGTAATAATGTTTTTTTTTCTAGTACCTTGCCTACCAAGATCCTTATTAGCTTCCTATAATTGCAGAAAAATGTACATGTATGTGTTGTTATTAGTTGAATTTTTGCTATTTTAAAATTCAAAATATTTCTGTGAATGAATCACAGGAGTGATGAGGCTGGATGGTGCAGGTGAGATCCATTTAATTTTGAATACAATATTCCTCCTCCCCAAACATATAGGCTGACTTGTGAGAGGTAATCCCTACTCATGCATCAGACAGTGAAAGATGCCTCAGTCCAGTATATAGATTGCCAAAAGCCATCTGTTATCCACAAACAGACAGGAATCTGACCTTCAGAGTAAACTTAAAATGCTCTTAAGATTAAATTAGAGAAGGCAGATATCAGTTAAGGCCTTTTTTTGTTTGTTTTTTGTTTTGTTTTTGCTTCTTGATGTCTTGGTGCTTTTTCCTTTAAAAGGTATATCCAGAACAGGCTCAATGTTATGAAAAATACTATCTTGGACTTCTTAGTTGCTTACCATAGGCTGCACTTGTTCTGGTTTGTAACCTTTCTTTTGAGTGAGTCTTTTTTCAGCTCCCAAGTAGTTTCTGTTATTTTTGTCTGAATTCCTTCCAATTTGCTGAGATCTTTCTGGTGATGTGCCCAGAACTCATGGTGACTTCCAGGTGTGGTTATAACAAGAGCGTGCATGAAGAATTTATGGTTTATGTCCAGATGGAGTCTTTTGTTTTAATCATCCATGTGACCTGCATGTGTAGGATGGAATGAATTACTTAAGGGTGTTAATGTTCAGTTCACCAAGAAGTTTGAAAGGCTTATTTGGTTGTCTACAAAGAAAATGTTCTCCAGGCTGCCCTAGAGCTGTGTACGGAGAAACTGTTACCTTCCTGTTCCAGGATACAGTATTTCCAAGTATGCAAGTCTAAACTGAATTAGGCTTTTTGCTAGTAGTCTGCTACAAATTTATTTGTAGCTTCGGCTTGCTTGTTATACTTAGATTCTTTGCAAGTATTGTGCCTTCTGTGTTTTCCCCTCCCTTTGAGTATATTCCAGATGTATTCCAGAATAGTTTTCAGTCCTTTCTGTAGGAGTACCTTGCTTTTTCCAGCACTCCATTTCATTTTACTATTTTCTGCCTGTATTTTAACCACACTGAGGTGCTTTGAGACATATCTGCATCCTCAAAGTTGTCCACACTGTGGCCTCAATCAATTAAGATATCCAATAAAACAAGTCTCATAACAATGCCCATGGTATCACATGTATATAGATACATTCCTGTTCACCCTTTATCCTATGGTTCATTAATATGTTGTCAGTTTATACAGTTTTATCTTGAGCCCTATAATAGTTGGTGTTTTTCTTAAATTTACACAGTCCTTGCTTGTCCTTTAATTTCTCAATTTCTGGGTATTTACTGAGTTTTAGTCAGAAATTGGTAATATTTTATTTTACTGTGACATCTATCCGTTAAACACAGTTGCACTTCTTATCCTTTCCAAGATCAAAACTATTTTATTAAATTGAAAGTTGCAAATATAAGTACGTATGCTAATTAATAATACTGTAAATATTTCTATAAGGTCACTTTATAGAGTTTCAGTGCAATACAAAGAAAATCCTTCAGGCGTTACTGCACTAATGTACGTGAGGAGAAAGGCAGTGCAAACAGAGTAGCATACAGATCATCTCAAAAAGGTATGACTGGAGCTGAAGTGCATTCAGAATATGGTCTATCTAGATATTTATTGCCTTTGTAAATACTTTTTCCTGTGATTCATATACATATATGTGTGTGTGTGTATATGGGGACTATTCTGGTTTACCAATTCCAGTAGTATCTACTAAATGATGACTATGAAAATGCAAGCCCCATCAACACACAGATCTACCTCACCAATTTTGGAGTCATGCAGCTAATACTTACTTTCTTACCAGTGAATTGATGATTATGTATTTCAAGGCATGAGGCAGACTTGGAGATACAAACTTTCAGAGAATACAAATTTACTAATCTAGTGTGATCTGTTAATTAAATTTAAGAAAGATTAAAAGGAAAGATGATTGTGTTCAAGAATCTTGAGGGGGAAAAGTTTTGTGTTTTGGTTATAGACTTCTAATCAAGTTCAGAAATCAGATACTTTCAGTCTGAAAGCTGTGCAGTTAAGTGATGGAGACCTGATTCTGCTGTAGTATGGTCTGTGTTTCCTGCTGTCTCATGAGTAATCTTGCAGCTGCCTTAGTTACAAAATCAGTGATAGTTATTTTCCTCCAGATGCAGGCACATAATAATTTGGCTGAAAAGATTAAAGAACAGCCTGTGAAAAGATCCATGAGTAGCATACACTATGCCATATTCCGGTCTCCCCACCCTACACCGTCACCTTTTCTCTTCCTATTTTTAGGATATTCCATGCAAATGCTATTGCGAGTAGCTGTGCTTCTCGGGACAGAACTCTAGGCTTTTGACCCCCCCCTTTCTTTTTTTTCCCCCCTCTACTGTACTAATACTCAGGAAAGGTAAGAAACGATTATGCTGTTAAAATGGCTTAGAGATAGAGGTTGCTCACAGAGGGAAGAAAGCCTTCCAAGAAGTGATCACATTCTCACACCCAGCTTTAAACACATTCTTTATCTTTAAAAGGAAGTGGAACAGAATCAGACAGTAAATCAAATGTAGTTGTGGTCTTGTCTGCACAACCTTACCATTATAAAACAGGGCGTTACCGTTGGACATCTGAAACAAGAGTTGTCAGTGCTAAGGCCTCTTGTGCTTAGAGAAGAAGTTGATAGATTTTTTTTTTTATGAGACAAAGCTGTTCCTTTTGGGCATCCCTGAGTTATTCTCTTTATCATTCTCTGAAGATAGCAGTTATGGTGACTATTCTGGAACGATCTTTAGCTAGAAAACAAAGTCAGGCTGTATCTATTATGTACTCTCATGAGTACGCCCTTCAAAATCACCAGAAGTTTTATTTATTCTATTTGTTTAGAAAAGGAAGTTGAATTCTTACCCCAAAAAATCACCACCTTTTCTTTGATGTTGTTGGCAAAAAGCTATTTAAAGGATATATGTTCTAGCTGCAGCTTCTTAAAGATGCTCTGTGATCAAACAAACTATAAAAGCCTTGTGAGTAAATGCTTCATGCTTCAGAACATATATATATTAATGTTTAAAAGTTCCATTTAGAAATAGATTTTGCACAGGTGAGGAGAAAATACAGCAGTAGGTGCCACAAGGAATGAAGTGCTCTACCTGGAAACAGACCCTTTTTTCCTTGTCTTCTGACAGAAGAGAGGAATGCGTATGTCTATGTGAATATATTACAGATATGTAAATATGTGTCTTCTGTTCCTAACAAAGGCAAAGCATCTTTATTTTAACTGTCTATAAAAAGAAAACATTGTTAGTAAAAGGGTTAAAAATCAAAAAAAAAACCCTTAGCATTAATTGTACTGTGACAGTAGAATTCATAATTTTTGCATACTGTATTTTACATCTGCACTGTAAAATAATACGAGAGATCACTGTGTCTCCTTGTGTCTAAATGCTGTCCCCAGAGCAGTGGGGGAAGCGTCATTTCTGTTAGCACTGCTCATTGCCCGCAGACCCTGTGCCAGCAGTTTGGCAGCATGGTGACCAGTCCAGTATTAAAGCTTATTGCTGGCTACCATTTTAGTAAATAGTATAGGTAGAGCAACATTTTTTTTTCTTTTGATGCCTATCTGACATAGAGAAAAGGAGGAGGAGGTCTCCCTAACATTTCATTCTGGAAAAGCTCTTAACCAGCGGATGTAAACTGGAACCTGAAGACAGACCTGTATCTCACCAAGGCTGTCGCAGCAATAAATGGCCTTCGGTAACGTAATTTATCAGCTATCGTAAGCCTGTTTCTGATTACAGCTTGTAAGAGTTCAGGACTTGGTGTGCATTTGTGTTGCTAGGGACAAATTCTGTTAGGAGAAACCTCTAGCTTCATACTGTGGTTGTTCTCTTGTCTCTGTTGTCCACATAGAATGCTGCAAAGTGAGAATTAGCAACATGCTGTCATGCATGGGCCTAAGTGAATATGCAGAGGATGAAGTTTTTTTAAAACAGGTCAGTAGGCGTTGCATTTAATTAGGCCTCTAATCCTGCACGCTACTAGTAGTTTTGCATTTTAATATGTTCATTTTGTCTTAAGTGAGACTGCTCATTTGAGTGAAGTTACAGATGTAATTACATGCAGGATCAGATCTGGGCAGTCACATTTCAGCTTATTATTCATCCTGTAGCACTGTGTTACAAATTAGATACATCTGATGTTACCTCTTGCACAGTCAGGGTAAAGGAGTACCTGAAACTGAGTATGTTTGTATTTAATGGCTTGTACTCCATTTCCATGACTGTCCAAGCTGAGCCCTTACAAAGACATGTCATACCGAGCATTTTCACTGTTAGATTAAGAGAGCCATAAGGCAGAGATTTTCCATGCACAAGGTCACGAGGCTGCAGCGTAACTGAGTATGTGCTGTATTTGCATAGACTGATATTCAGGCGGTTAATGGCAGTGCAGAATGCCTTAATGGTTTTCATTTGCATCAAGCTGTTCTCACCTCTTAGTAACATAATGGATAAATAAAAGAGTCTTTTTGTTTGCTCCTTATGAAAGTTGCAAATGATGATTAAGTGGTGCTGAGGGAACAGACTCCCGTTCTCATTGAGGGGGAGGGGAAAAAAAAAACCCACAGTCCAACAAAACTGATTTCAGAGTGACCTGCTTCATTTTGATTTGGAGAATTTTGGATAATTTTCTTTTTAATGTTATGCATGTTTCCTAACTCAAAACACAGAACTGGTCATTCCTAAGTCAAAATACAGAAATAATTGTTAATGTCAGACACAAAATGCTCATCATTCTTTACAGTGAATTGCAGAACACGTATGTTTAAACCAATAGTTCTTCCTAATAGATTCAGCAGTCACTTCTATATTATCAAAACTTTTGCCCAGGGTGTAGATGCAGGCAAACTGATACTTTTGCACTACACTGTGGTATTCTATGAGAAAGCCTGTGGCAGAGGTTTACTGGAGAAACCTTGTTGTGACTCTCCTTAAAAAGTTTCCTCCGAGATTCATTCTTAGATGTAGAGTCTCCATGTGGATAGGTAGTTTCTTCAAACCCTACGTGGAACGTAGCATTTTCTTGTCTTTACAGGAGACTTCCAGACTATGTCTTGGTCCCTGTCTTGGCTCAGCATCAGTTTCTTGGGCTTCTCTGCCACACATGTGCTCAAAACCTGCTCTTGAAAGAGGCTCAAAGAAAGTTAGCACAATCTCTAGCTACAGTATATTTTTAGGCATTTTCTGCCTAAAGTTTGCTTCCATTTTGCCTTGACAAGAAGCTGAGTGTTCTCCACAACACTTGGAAAATAAATCTCTGTTCTTAGAAACATTTGTGTCAGAATGGTCATGTTTTTAAAATTTTATTCTTAATTTATAGGTGCACACAGTCCATCCTAATTCCATCGGTTTGTTTAACTTTGGCACCTCCCTGTGCTAATGTCAATATTTCTCAATTATATTTTCCTAAGTGCATTAAGACTTCAGCTTTGTGTGCCATATTGAGAAGCACAGCCAAGGCACTGCTGATCCTGAATACCCACATTTTAGTAGTAGTACCCACATTTAGAGTAGAAGGAATTTTAATATTCCTGACAGCAGCTAGGATAAACAGACCTTCGAGTACTTGCGTCTTTTATTTTCAGCTCACAGCTTCTAGTCCTTCCAGTTTCTATACTATTGCCTTCAAAATAGTTATCATGAGTACTTATTGTGACATTCATCTTCTCTCCGTCAAGCTTTACATTTTTTAAATCAAGATGCAGAATGGAACTTCATAATTTTTGAAAATGAATAGAGCATTTGGGAGCACAAAATAATATGCAGGTTCAGATGTGACGAATCCACAATTTTGTGGCCTTGCTGTTTTGCATGGCTTTATAATTTGTCCGGGGTTTGACTGGGGGCTAGTTAAATTACTGAATTTAGAATGAGAAACTAGTAGTTGGCCCTTGTTTTCGCTAATTTTGATTCCTGTGCTACTACCATTAATTTTCTTTCAGTGTAGCATAAAGGACCAGTCACCAGCGTGCATATAGGGACAGTGAAGGGAAATTTCCACCTGCAGGCAGTATCCCCAGATGTGGGCAAAGTGCTGTGTATTGTTACCCACACGACAAAGATGTCTGAATCCACTGACCATTATCTGACCCAGGAGTGTAACGATCCCCTGGCAATTTATTGTGAGCCGGAATGGGGAGGGCGTCGGGATTGCCCAAGAAGGGATCTGTGCACGTAAAGATGTGGCTCTTCATTTGGAGGTTATCACAGAATCACAGAATGGTTAAGGTTGGAAGAGGTTATGATGCAAAATTTATTCACATGTGAAAATAAGGTTAATTACTGGCAGTCTACTGTAATGCATGTGGATAAAAATGTATTCTAGATAGACCAGCAGTACAGGAGGGTGGATGTTAACCACCTCACAGTGACCATGATCATCTTAATCTTGTTTTTCAGTCATGCTTGTTTTTCAGGCTTCATTAAATGTTTACCACTAAAGAAATATGTCAGGAACAGACCCTAAAAGTGAAGCATTGTAGCTGGTTCTGATGTAGAGCTGCAGCAACTCTTAACCGGTCGTGCTATAGTAGGAAAACTGTGTTCAAAACCAAAATTG
>NW_010583017.1:397512-414920 GCF_000705375.1 Tinamus guttatus | reverse complement strand
GAGCACAGCCTTCTTGGAAAGCTAAATATTTTGAATAATGTCAAAGGAATACCAACCTTTGAGTTAGTTTATTTTTTGGACCACTAAATACATTTTTTTTAAAAACGAAGCAGTATTTGAGTCATTCCGTAACGAATAATAAAGTTGAAGAGGGTCTTGGATAGAGCCCGTGTTGAGCGTGCATCCAGTTCTCCAGGCCACAGTAGGATATTTTCATGTGACTACTCTAAGGGCTGCAGAATTTCAAGCCAGTAGGAACCAAGTGTTATCTGGATAGGGTTAAAGCAGCAAGAGAACCTCAAACCTATCCCAAATAGTGTTTTGCGTGTAAAAAAAAAATCCCAATTTTAGTTGAGCTGGTGCTTTTGAGCCTTCCTGGTTGCCAACACCCATGGCTGCCCAACAGCTTTGCTTACTTTATTGTTCCCTGACACATGCAAGTTGTAGAAGCCGATGCCATTTCTCCGAACAACCGCTGTTCCCAAGTGGCAGTTGTCCTTTGGCACGTTCTGTGTTCAGTCAGGGATGGAGAGCAGCAGGGAAGCTGAGGGCCCGCCGTGAGCGCCGCAGCTCCCAGCCCCGCGGCGGGGCCCTTTGCAGACTGTGCTGCAGGGGCTGTGCCGCCGCGTTCCAGCTCGGGAGCATCCCCATCTGGGAGTCCCCGAATCCAGCACGGGGCCTTTGCACGGGACACTCCGAGGAAAGCACATTACCTTCACTGCACCAGCAAAAACTGAAGCAATACCTAAAGCAGCCTTAGCAAAGGGGGATGTATTTAATAGTGCACACACAAGTTAGCTGTTTGGTAATGCTGTACAAGGCAGGAATGTCTGTAAAGAAACCCTGAGCAAAAAGGAGGATGCAATTTTTATTTTACGCTTATTGCAACATTATTTCTGGTATTTGTTTGCTATATTGACCAATAAAGGAATATGCTAAAAACAGATGTTAAAATAAAACTGGATATTCTTTCCAGTTGCAGCTTGTTTAAAAAAAATCTAGAGAAAGGAGTGTGCCCACCAGCTCCAGCAAGAAACGTTTAACGTGGTAGAGAACAAGCTGAGCCTGAGTTACCCAGGACAGCTAATTCCTTTAGCAGAAAGAGTATCTTCTATCATCAGAAAGAGCCATCTGGAAGAGTGCTGGCTCCCCGCCAAGAACAACCCTTTAACAACTGCTCGTCATGTGCTTTAAGTAGTAATGTTCATAACGGCACAACCTGGAGCGTTGGTAAAGGTCCGATTGGAGGGGCGACGTATTCCTCCTCCCTCAGCAGCCGCAGGAGGATGTTCTTCTTATTCTTCGGCCAGTTGTAAATGTGCGTGTTCTGCAGCCAGGTGGGCACGTGCTCCTGAAAAATGAGGAAGAAAAGAAATGGGAAGCCCATAAATCCCACAGAATCTGTAGCAGAGCCCTGCAGATTCCATTAAACTCTGCCAAGCAAGCATTCATTTTGTCTGTTCGAGATGTTTCCTGTAACAACAACAAGAAATTTTAATTTGGCTTCAAAATTGTATTTGGGTTCCTAAAGAAATGAACTTGGTGTGATCTCACAGCTTGTCTGTCTCCCTTTCTCCTGCTGTCATCATGCTGGCTAATTTCAGCCGTGTTTCAGGGAATCTGGATCTCAAAGACAGGCATCTAAAGGCTTGTGAAAGTCAGTCCTGACGAGCGAAGGGAGACTGGTGCCCCTGCCAGGAAAGGTGCCCTCCCCTGAGCAGGAGGCTGGCGGCTGATGCACCTCCAGAGCGGCGCGCTGGGTCGGACACCCGGCACTGCCCACGTCCCGGAGGAGATGCAGCCACTCGAGAGCTTTGCTGTTGCCCTCAGCGTAACCAACCTGGGGCGCAGGGGGTGCGGGAGGTTGCGGCCTCATGGCTCCTGCTACTGCCACTGGTCGTGTTGCTGGCGGCTGCTGCTCTGTCAGACTTACCGCGTTTCCCTATGAGTGCCCTATGTGCCTGGTGCCCCGGCTTCTCCCCTGGCCAAGGAGTCCAGGACTTCAACAAAGGGTCTTCCCAAAGCAGAGGATTTAAAGTGCTGCTCCTGCAGCGTTTCCTTTGCTAAGGGTGTGAGTAGGATTTCTTGCCTCTGCCTGTAAGTCTGTCTTCACTAATCTTACAGGAATGGATTTTAATCTTTGTGAACTTTGCTCCTTTGACAACGTTGTTTGAAATTGGCCAAGAGATTCAAAAATTTCTGAGAGAGAGGAGCAGACAAATATGTTTGCATGCACAGGCCCACACTTGCATGCACACATACCTCACTACATAAAAGTTGTCTGTCTGATAGATCTCGTTAAGAGCTACAGAAGGAAATGTGATAAAAGTACAGCATGGGTTTACCAAACCAACCCTCTATCTGTCTTTGATAAGAAAATACATTTTTTGGAGAAAGGAAGTGCAGTAGACTTGGCCTGTCTGGACATCAGCAAAGCATTTGACATGAGTCCACTTGGGAAATGATTAGGTAAGCTAAAAAAGATGGAAGTTAGTGTGAGAAACGTGCCATGAGCACGCGGGTGCCTCCTGGTAGCGGTACTGCCGACCCAAAACAAGGTGCCTGGGGGTTCCCTCTGGGACTGCTCCTGGGGCAAATTCTGTTTGGTATTTTCATTAGCCAAAAAAGTACCCAGATGCTAGTCAAGTCTGGTGATAATTCCAAACTGGGCAGGTGAGTAGGACAGGAGGTGAATGCAGGAGGCCTGTTCTGAACCCGAAGGGGAGCAGGAAGGTGAGAAGGGGACCTGGGGGAGCCGTGGCCTCCTCCTCACCACACGGGCAGGCTGCGGGTCAGGCAGGTGGGAGGGAGGGGGAAAATGGTTCCAGCCCCTTCAGTTCTTTTCAATCCAGCCCCATATGTGTCCGCAGGGAGGGAAAACGGGACGCGCGGCAGCTTGCAGGCCGGCAGCGCAGGAGGACGCGGCGGCTCTGTGCGGCTGCATGGGGGTACCCTGTGCCTCTCACCCGCGCTCAGGGTGAGGCTGGAAGTGCCAGGGCCTCTCTAACCGCTGGTCATGGGTTTTCCTCTCATTATTCAGTTTCCTGGTGAGCACTCGCCAGCTAGCACAGATCCTTTTTCCTTGGAGGTCAACTCTCTTTCAAGTACCCGCAGTGCTTTACCTTCCTTCTGATGGGATTAACTCGTCTAAGATCATGTCCCCAGATGAAACCTTCTGAACCTTTCCCTCAATCCCTGCATTTTTCCAGTGCAGATACTGTAGTACTTCAACACAGACAGAAAGGAGAGTGTAAAAAAGACCAAAACTTTATGTATACATACATACATATATATATATACCTCTATATCATATTTGCATCCCTAGGATAGTTGTGAGTTTTGGAGGCATTGATACCTCATCTCCTCTGAGATGCCTGCAGACTTCACTACTGCAGCCTGCCCGGGCTCTCCTTCCACCCAGGATATCCTCAGTTAAATTACCATTAACCAGCCTGATGAGGGTCGGTGATGTACCAGAGAAATGAGGAAACGGAGCAAATCGCAACAGTCACAGAAATGCTGAGCTGCGTAAGTGAGGCGAGGAAGGAGCCTCTTGAGAAACTGAAGGGAGACCAGGGCTGCCCAGCAATCAGCAGGGAGGCTGCTCGGAGACGGCTGCTTTGACAAGAGCAGCTGAATAAACCAGCCCTGGAAGTTCCTTATAGATCCCTGCCTGCGAGCTGCTGTATGCTAACCAGCCCTTTGATACACAGAGTCTAGCCTGAAATTGACCTAATTTTACTCTTCTTGTGCGTGCCACAAGGCCCAGAGCAGGCGCTGGTGCCCGCGGAGCCGTTTCCCTGCACGCTGCGCGTGCTGCGCAGGCTCCGAGCTCTGTTTGCACCGCAGGTGCTCGAGGGGCACCGCAGGGTGGGAGCAGCCCTGCCCTGTGCCCCTGCTCAAGCTTGAAGACCCCCGGAAAACACACAACAGGGCACTGCCCCGTTCCCAACCGCCCAGTTACTCAAGGCAACTAACAACACACAACAGGGCACTGCCCCGTTCCCAGTTACTCAAGGCAACTAACAGATCGTCCTCCTTCGTGCTAAGGTCATTCAGAAAGCTGAGTGATATAAAATACCAGAGGCACCACCATTCAGCCCTAGGAATCTTACATATTTTACAAAGCCAGGGACATGTTTTCAAGTTTCTGGACTGATACTAAATCAGTGCTTAAGTAAAGAATTTTGCACTAAAATCCACAAGTGCTATGGGACTTCACAGTCCTACAAAACATGGATAGAGTTGTTTAAATGTCGGCTTAGTTTCCAAACGCTGGGCACCCAAATAAATATAAATAATCTTTCCATCCTCTTCCAAAATGTGGCTGTCCCTTGGGGTAACATGACAGCTACCAAGCAGAGCACACAACCTTTAACGATGAAAAGTGAATGTGAATATAATACATCCATTCTAAGTTTGGGGGAAGTGAAAAATGAGGCCATTTAACTTTTCCAGCCATGTAAAAATCCAAGAGATTCTCCCAGCGTGAGGAAGAAAGGTAAGGGATTCAGTCATCTTACTTATTCTCAAATGAATCCACAAAACCAATAAGGAGGGTAGATGAAATTGCAAGTCCTAAAAACCCTTAGAGTTTGCCTTTGATGAGCCCATCAAAGTTCAAGCAACAGCACGGTACTTTAGTATTTATTGTCCTCTCTATTTTTATATTCTCAAGCCACCCCCTTCCAGATCCTCACTTCACATCAGTCATAAATCCCCCCCATCACACTCATCAACATTACATCTGCACAAAATTATAAAGGGTTAATATAAAAAACATGCCTGCTGGGTAGATCATCTCTCTCCATTTAAATTCTTTCAGTGCTCAAGACAATATGAGTTTTAGTTATACCCTCGTCATGAAAAATACATCTATGTACTGATATTTACATGGTGGGTGTTTTTTCCTTATTTATTGTACATAAAACGGTAAACTTTTCACGTAAAATGCAGCTTGAAGTATTACTAGCGGGCTACTAAATGCTGAGAAATTGAGATTTTCATCTTCAAAATTTCATCAGGTGAACTCTAATCAAATCATACATGCTTAATTATGTAACAAATATATATATATGTTTTTATGTTACCTTTTTCGCATTTGGAAAAAGCACAGGGATGAATCTGAAGTTCATACTTCCTTGTTGTATAAACTCAATCTGCATCTAGAATAGAACAAATCATCGTGTTTATTGTGATTAATATTTTATTGCTTTTTCTGTACATGCATCTGAATCCTGAATACCTAAAAGCAGTCACTGCTGACTTAAACTGCTCTTCGGTTCAGTGCTTTGCTCTCTTGCTGGTGGGCTCTAGGTATCATTTTGTTGGGCCGTTTACCTGATTCCTCCTTCCTACTGAGCGGATACAGGCCAGGTTTGTCAGCGTTTCTGCAGCATTTGCGGTTCTTTAGGACTAACCGGTTGTGGGTGTCGCTGCAGTTGCAGTCCCATGAGAGCCATCTAGAAGCCGGACCCGACTAAGGGCCTGGGTCAGTCCCCAGGGATGCAACAAGTCCCAGGCGGAGGCCGGGAGCCGGTGCCAGGCCCGGCCGGTGCTGCGGGGTGGCTGGGCTGGCCGCGGCTTCACCAGGTTCAGCGGGAGGATAAGCCGGGGTTTGGCAGGAGACGGGGCGAGAAATGGGACAGAGCGAGAACTGGGGGAGAAGTGATGAGTTTCACAATCCCGGCAGCTCTTCTGGACTCCATGCCCAGCCTGGGGCTGGCGGCAGAGAACGGCCTCCGGGCCCCCAACGCCGCTGCCACCGCAGGGGCCCGTCCCGTGCAGCCCTCACGTGGGCTCTGCAGTGCCACCTTCCAGCTGCCTTTGCTGCTGCCTGTCCCTTGGCTGATGGGGACTGGTTTATAAGGAGCTAAGTCAGGCTGCTTTGGGTAAGGCCGTGCTGAGGGCTACGCGACAGGGCAGCAAGGGCTCAGGAAGGTGAGGGAGGGAAAAACATGGGATAAGAAAGAATACGGAGGAATAAGACGAGCGTGTTTAATAGGATTTTTCTTTCTTGAACCTCTTAGCAGATGTTAATGAGCGCACAGAGCTGATGAGAGGGAGGATTAATGAAATCCAAAGGGGGGTGTTTAACTATGGGGATTAGTGAAAACAAAGCTCAGAACCTGCCACTTGGAGACAGATTTGTCTTTGGAGAAGAGACAGAGCCTTTCTGAACCGGCGAGTGCATGTCCTTGCTTACCATCCTGTGGATGTATTTAGTATGTAAGCCATGTTCATCCCTGTCCAGCTGGGATTCAGCCCCTTCCACATCCTGTTTGTATTTTGGACTGATTGCTATGATTATCATCACGGTCTTCTGTTAGGGAGAAAAGCACTTTTATGAAATTGGGAAGTGCAGCATGTTTGGTAGAGGCAGATCGGAAATCTGCCAGTTTGTATTTTAAGTGATCTTTATGTTCTTGGCAAACATGAGAGGATCTCATTCATTCTGGCAGGAAATGCAGGAGAACTCGTACACTCATTTTCCTCTTTATTTCTCGAGATCTCACAGTATAGAATATCTAAATGTCAAGAGATATATTAACAGCTACCAGTTTGCAGTTGGAATCCCTCTAATAAAAAGCTACTTTTCATCAGTGGAGAGCGCATATGTACATACACAGAAAACTTACCCTCAAATTCCAACCTAAGTGTTTTCCAACGGCTCACGTGTAACCCTGTGGGGCGCCTGCAAGCCCCACAGTGTCTGTGTCTGTGGCAGCTGCAGGCAGGGCCAGCCCCAGGGCCAGGGCCATCACGGCTGCCCCCTCAGGCGGGAGCAGAGGGACCGTGGGTTGGAACAGAACTGTGGGAGCCGGGGGCCTGGGGTCAGCTGCTGCCTCCCTCCTGCCTTGCCCAGGGCGCCGCCGCTCTCCCCACAGCTCAGCCACGATCCCGATCCCGCTGGCGGCCTCTTTAATCCCGGGCCCTGCCTGATCTCGGGTTTCCACCAAGGGGCCATCCTTCGTATCCGGGAAATCTCCCTCCTCCTTTATGGTGGCCCAGGGAAGAGGTTCCACAGATTAAAGCCTCCTATTTGCGTTTTCTTAGGGCCTGTCTTTCATCTCTGCCACATCAGCCTGTGCAAGGTTTCCAAGTATGTGGCTTGTAGTCATCCTGGCACCTAATTAACTCTTTCCTTCTGTGCAATATCAAGGGAATTTGCCCCACTACAAGGTCAAAAACTGTAAGGAAGCACCATCCCCTGCACTGACTTAACATACTGCAGAGCTGCTGGTGCTCGCGCCTGACGCACACTAAGCACTTACAGATGTTGAGGGCTTGCAGAGCCGGGCTCAGCTGCGCCCGTCCCCCTGCTTGTGTGTGCGTAAAGGTTTGGAAATGAGAAACTGCTTCCACAGGCAGTCCATGGAGGCAGACAAGCTTCTCCAGGGGTCAGTGAGAGAAGAACCCACCAGTATTTTAACCAGCAACACAGAAACTGCAGGTGAGAAGCAGGACAGACATTGCTGCTGTTTTGCAGCTTGGGATGAAACACAGATATCTCTCTATTTTACCATACAGGGGTAAAAACAGACACTATTGAAAAATGAGACGGATGAACCAATGGCAGCTTCAGGCTGAATATAACGGCAGCCACCACTGGAATTTGTCAGAAAGGGCCAGATTAGCACTTCATTTCTTAAAGAAAGATTTTTGGGATTGTACAAAGCAGAAGTGAGTGCGGTTTGGTTATACCTTCTACCACCGACCTCTGCTGTTTCAGTAGGGGCAGGGAAGGGCACATCTTGCATTTTGAGTCTGCTCCCGTTACTATTTGAATAATTTGACAATTTTCCCCAGGTCACCTCTGCCGGGGAGCAAGGTGAAATTGTCTTTACATACATCACCTAGGTAGCGCTCCATCCACTTAATGATGTCGATGCCTCGTACCGTGTCCTCGAATATATCAATCTGCAAGAGAGGGCCACTCTGTGGTTAGCAGCCACCTTCTCCCCCCAGGCCATGGCTCCAAAAAGGTACTCGGATGCCAGCCCTTTTCCCTAACTCCTGACATCCATGCCTGTTTTCCTTAGGAAAGGGGCATCCCCACCCACATAGACGTGCACATGCACAATTCCACCCCACAATTCCACCCCATTTCCCTGTGCTCCATAACTGAGCAGGACGGCACCATGCGGAGCTGCAGGCGGCCGTCCCAGGAGCCCTCTGGGCTCCTGCAGCTGCAGGCAGCTGTTCCGGCCGTCCTGCCCGGGCAGCCCTGAAGCCCTCCCTCAGGGAATTTGCTGGTTGGAGACAATTGCTGCTGGTGAACACTGGATATTCCCCGCTTACAAACTGGCTTCCTTTGCTTCCATTAATGCCTCAAGAAGGCATTCTTGCCCACCTGCTCTATTTGCACAGCTGACCCCGAGTGGCTGCATCAGAGAGCTTCCAGCTGCAAGAGCATATACTGCGTGTCGCATTTTAGCTTAATCTTGCACTAACTTTTCAGGGCGTGTGGTGGGAAGTCAGCCAGGTTGCTGATCCTGCAAGCAGCAAAGCAACCTTCAGCAAGAGGGCGAGGCGGAGGACCTCACGGGACCAAATATGACCAACACGGCTCTCCTCCTGCGCTGGCTGGAAGCCAGGAAAACGGCAGTCAGTGGCCATGGCCAGTGGAGTAAGTATTAACTTCTCCAAGCTTTTGACAGAAGAGTCACGGTCCTTTTCCCCTCTCCAAAAATAAAGAACATGTTTGTTTTCCTGTTTTGGGGGCATTTTACTGTGTATATTGTTCTGCAGCAATCTCCAAGAGTTGCCTGTTAAGCAAGGATGCTCTTAAGGAGCCTTCTACCCTTGCACCTCTGCGTGTTCATAGCTTTCTCAGGAATTGGTCAAATGTAGTAAAGAACTGCTAGAGAGGAGCATAACTCCAGGCTTTGGAAAAAAAAGAAAAGCCTTTGATTCAGGAAAATAAATAAGCATGTGCCAAACTCCCACTGAGTCCCCTTCAGTCTAACGATAGCCACTTGCTTAAATGTTCTCCTGAACTGAAGCCAGAGAATGAAGGTGGAGGGGTCACACAGCACATGTGCTTGAAATAGGGAAATATGAACCAAGCTGGTGATGGGCGCCGACTCCGAGGGCCTCTGTGGCTGGGTCCCCTTGAGAGTGCTGTGACGAAGCAAACTCAAAAGTTAAATGAAAACCTGGACAGCTTATGGGATTAGACAGTAGGACACAGACCTTTTCCAGGGATTTCTGAATCCTTTTAAAAAGTATAATCAACCAAATGAAACTACAAGACAGGCTGATTCATTAAGGTGTGTGAAATACATTGGGTTTAGATCTTTAGGTTTGGTCTTTAGTAGAAAGATATTCATACCTTTGAAGAACCAGCAATGTAACAGCATCTCAGAAAAGAAGCTAGGATGGGATGATCATGAAAACTGACCTTTTTTAATACTGTACATCAAATACGAAGCACCATTAATGGAATAGCTCATAAAAACTCATACGATTGCCCATCTGGCACCTGGTGCCACTAAATAGAATTTCCAGGGTCACTATTAAATCCTATTTCAAAATATAAATTTCACTTAAAAAGCATGAATAGATGAAAAAGTCAAATCATTTAAGGTACAACTTTTACATCCAAAGCCCAGTTCACTCCACTTGTATCTTATTTAATCTACAATGCAGCGATACAGAAAAATATTTGATAGACTGTGTGTCTCTTCTCTCCTGGTTTCCCGGGAGAGGATACTTACAGCAGTCTGAAATCCATTCACAAGCAGGAAGTTCACAAATTTCATGACCTCCACGGCTGTATCCACAGAGTAGGTTATGAAGACCTTGCCTAGGAGAGAGAGTCCAGGTGAATGAGAAGGGCACCAAAACAAGCAGCGCAGGGAGCGAGGCTGCCTGGGCTCTCCTTTCATCCCACGGTGGCTGCTGCCCTCGACTCCGCTCTGGTTTTGGGGGTGGCCGTGGGGCTGTGCAATGGCCAGGAAGCCCAGCTCCCCCTCCGGCCCTGCCTCTCGGTGCGGGGGAAGGAGGTTTCGTGCCCGTTAAAGAATTAGACACTCATAGGTCAGAAGCAGCCAGATGGTTCATCTGCTGTGGCCGGGTGACTGTCACAAACCATGCAAATTTATCCAGTAATTCCTGCACCCAGCCCACGCTAACGGATAAAGCCGGGCAGGTTCAGGAGCGCGCTCAGGTGTCACAACTCACTCCTCAGGATGGAAACTGCAGTGCAGGACTTGGAAAGGGGATGCACAAAACAAAGAGCAAAGGACAAATGAAAACCACAGAGGAGACGTGGGGGGTATTTCCCTCACTAGCCAGTACAGCATTTAAAAGGAAGCCAGTTTTTCCAAGCCTCGTTTCCCATTCGGACCAAAGGGTGAGACTGGTTCAGCGGGGCTGTTGCCCCTAGCAGGAAGAGCCCTTTGCTGCAGCTGGTGCCACCAGCGGCGCCTGCGCTGCCCTCAGTGCTCCCTGCCCAAAATCCATCTCCTCTGACCAGCTCCAGGGCAAACTGACTGGACATTTTTGTCTGGTTTAGGACAGGCAGAAACATTTTACCCCAAGGGCTTTGTTTGTTATTAGTCTGTTACTGTAAGCTTCAGTGCCCCCTGCCTCAAAGGGACACAAGGAGTCAGGAAAACAATCCTAGCAGTATTTGTTTTTTTGTAAACAACATAACAAGCAATTAATGACAATTATCTTTTCAGGATCGGAGGGAATAATTCCGTTCCTCCAAACACGAGCACCCACGCCCTGCAGATGGGATGACATTTTGCATTTTCTTTCCTTGTTGCCTTTGTGCCTTGCTGCCAGTGCAGCAAGGGGCCTTCCCCCCTGCCCGCGGCTGCTCTGCAGAGCCCTGCAGAGAGCACCTTTGCTACCCACTTACGCAGCTCCTCGGGAAGGTTGCTGGTTTTCAGCGTTCCCTTGGCCGCAGGGCTGCTGAAGGGCCTCGGGATGGCGGCTGGACAGGGCGCGTGGCCGGGAGGATGGCAGCGGGCGGCGTCTGCCCCGCACGCCGGCGCCGAGAGCTCGCCGCTGCGCGGCTCGTTGTAGAACTGGTTTCTAGAAAGAAAAGCAAGTAAGGATTTTAAAAATACTTGTTTGCAGCTAAAATTCCTTTCTTCTTCTTCTTCAGAGCATGTTAAGAACTTTATCTGTGAAGTAGCTAAGAAAAGTTCTTGAAAAAATTCTTGGCCTGGCATTTATTTTTGGCTACTGCAGCACCTTTTGACCGGAGCCCTCTGGCTGGCTGGGTTAGAGCCTACCCCAAGGCATGCTCTGGGGCAGAGCAGCATTAGCCACGGGAAGTGAACGCCTGTCTGGGCTGGAAGCTGCTCACTTTGCAATTAGAGCAGGGAAAGACATTTCTGAGTGACAAATAACGCGGTGCAAGGACATGGCTACACCTGGGCATCTGCTCCCCCATCCACAGGCCCCGCTGTGGCAACTCAGCCATTCAAGGCACCACCACTCTCAGGAGGCCACACAGGAGATGTGGCTCAAGGAGGGAAGACACCTTCTAGAGGAAAACGGGATGTGGGGACTCACAGCTCCCCGTGTGTGCTCTGGCACGACCTGAGGTGTCTCTTGTTTTGGGCAAAACCTTCAAGTTTTGCCAGAGGGATAAGCTCTGATTCCTGGCCCAGCAATAGAGGTCCAGTGCAGCTCTCCCATCGTAGGGATCTACATCCAGGACCTGCAGAAACCTTGCATAATATCTGTTCTCCCTTCAAGACAAACCCAGAGAAAGGGATGGTTTTAGGAAGCTCAGCAGTTCTGTTCTTAGCCTGCTTTGGCTTCACAGTGTGAGCCAATAAGAAGGGCAATTTATAGAGACTTTTCAATGAGGTGTGATCTGAATCTGTTGGGCTGAACCTCAGGCCAAGGGTTGGGTTTCCCTGGAAGCTTTTCCCCACAGAGCAGTGATGCTTAGTCAATGAAGCCCCCTCTCTTTTTTCCTTTGCCTTTCTTAAATGAATGATGACAGGCTGGTCACAGCATGTTTTCTGTTGTCACATTAAGATTTGGTTTCTTCATTTTGGTACAGATGTTTTTTGTTACAAAATACTCTATAGGCAAATATTACCAACATTTAACTGCTGTTCCTGGAAGCAGCATGCGAACACCAGTACCCCAGCTGCAGGACAGGCCCTGGTTACTGTGAAGGTCATTTAGAGGAGCAAAGTACCAAGAAAAGCAACCCACACCTCATCAAACACCCCAAAATTACCCGGTGGTTTGTTTACAGATCTTCCCAAAATGTCACCTGATGCAACAAATGTCAAAAATTAAGAGGCCTATTTTGAATTTTACTAATTCTTGGGATACCAATGGTTCCTCAGTGTTTCTACACCTTCAAACTAACTCCTCAGCATAACCAGCTCTGCTGCAGCTACTGCCTTATCTTCATCCTATTTTTCTGTTACAAACCATAAATTTTGGGGCCAGGGGAGCGCAATGTTGCTGTCAGCTGCCCCCTTATGTTGCTGGTTCTGCCTGTTGCCTCCATTTGCTGCCAGGGCTGTGTCACTTGCGTGAACACTTGCAAACACAGATGCCTCTAGGTTTATCCCCTTTGCAAATATTTTGGCACTCCAGTAAAACAGCCACCTTTTCAGATGTGCTGAACACCTGCAGCTTCAGCCTGACTTGAGGCAGCCGAGTGCAGAGTGAGCCCTGCACAGGCAACACCCCCCATCTGTGAATGACCTGCCTTTATCGGGGAGCAGGTAGGAGGCCTGGCCAATTAACCTGGGAAAAGCAGGGGCAGCCCCAGCCGAGCCGAGCGGGGCACGGGGCGCTCTGTCGCTCCGTGAGCGATCCCAGGGAGCGCCGCAGGCTGCAGCACAGAGATACAGCAGCCAAGGCGGGATCCTGGTGGGAGAGATGAGGAGGAAATCCCGGAGCGCTGGTAACAGAGCGGTGCGAGGAGGCTCGGCCGCGAGGCCAGGGACCGAGCGCAGCGCCCAGCCGGCCTGGGCTCTCCGCAGGGCAGCTCTAAGGTTTCAGCTGAGATATTTTTCAACCCTCATCCCTTTAACCTTTGAGTATCTGTCTCTCTTAACGCGCGCGTTTCAGAGCGCGCTGCAACAACATATCAGGTAACCAACTTTCAAGTTCCTTGGGGTAAGGTCAGGCGCCTGCTGCGTGTGAAACAGCAAATAAATAAAACAAGCCGGTATTTGGCATATCCCTCAGCAAGCCAGGTACAGTGACATTGCAAAAGCTTCAGAATTCCTGGGTAATCCCCCCGCAACATTACCTAGGAGCTTCCAGCGGGCCCAACTTACGGAAATGGCGGAGGAGCCGGGGAGGAGCAGGGCCGCGGGGCCCGGAGGCCGGAGTAATTGGGGACGAGCTGCTGGGCTGGACGGATGACCCTCACACACGGCCCCGGCACGGGAGGCAGCGGCTGGGACACGCGGGCACCATGTGGGTAGGGGCTCCTGCCACCTGCGAGGGCGAGAGAAGCAGAGCAGCAGCCATCAGCTCGGCCAGTACGTTTTTGCCTCAGTTTAGGCTTAGCAGTTTCCAGGCACGTCCTCCTTTATTTCTAGGGAGGCTGCAGCAGTTCGGAGGCATGTGCAGGGTGCTCAGCTTGAAAGAAACAAGATTAAGGAAAGGTTTTACAGCCTGAAGTTTCCTATTTCCCTTTCGCAGATGATATGGTTCAGCTTCCCACTGTGGGTTGGGCTGCTGGGACAACTGACAGTTAAATACTGAGGGCTGCTTTGTCCCCGCACTTAGCATGCCTTGTTTTTTTTTTTTTTTTTAATTTCTTTTTTGGCAATAACTCGAGAAAATGAATCATCCTAACATTCTCATGAAAGCAGATGAAAAAACCTGGAACGAATCAGTTTGCAACACCAAGGCTAAACAGACGGAGATTACTGCAAATGAAAAGAGAAAAAAAAAAAAAACTTGGTTTGTGACTTCCCTCTGCTCGGATTTTCTGCCTAGGTGACCTTTTAAGGCCCTGCTGCTGGTGCTGGTGCCCAATGTGAGAGTTTAGCTGAAGCACCTCTGAAAAATGTTGCTGTCATCGGCATCGCCGTGCTGTTTATCAGCTAAGGCACGGAGGAATTCGCTGAAAGAGGAGGCAGCCTGGGCTGCTGCTTTCCCAGGGAGGGAAAACTCTTTTCCCCAGTGTTTCTGCTTGCAGTTTTCATCAGGCGGCAGCTCTGCTTGCTCGCAAGCTGTTGTGCAGAGATCAAAGTCCAGCCTGGCAGGGCTTTCCAGCCTGAGCACTGCTGGTTATGGCGCTAGGAGCTGGCTCCAAATGCGGCAATACTCAAACACTCTTTTTTTTTTTCCCACAGTTTGCTTTTTAAAAATCATTTTAGCTACTTTGGGGGCATATTTTCCTTTTCCTAGCAGCCACGAGGACATTTTTTTTTAAGTAAAAAGGTAAAAAGAAAAGCTTTAATGCAATCATGCAAATCCAGGAGGCAGAGGTTTAAAGGGTGTAGGCAGCCTCCTGTTTGTTGAGATTGTTGTAGGAGATTTTTCTTCCCCTCCCTATCAGCTATTTGTAACTGGACGGGTTGAACACAAAGATGGCCATTGATGGTGTTCCTCAGGCCCAGGCCTAGGAAAACTGCCAGGATGGGAGGATGCAGTTTGGCTTAAGGGTTTTTAGGCTGGCTGCTGCTTGGGGGTGTGTGTGATGCTGTAGCATTTAGTAGACGCAACCACCGTGACCAGGTACAAGGCCGGGTTATCTGCCCGGCCTTGCGCCAGCAGAGCAATGCGCTGAAACACAAGCTGCTGCCAGCAGGGGATCTGGGCAGCACCCGGCACGTGAGAAACAGGAGGGCGGCTGCCAGCTCCTTGGTCCTGGCCACATCTGCTCCAGCCATCTGAGTTTCTGGCATTCTCTTTGCCCTCTGGATGTGCTTGGAACACTATGGACTTTTTCTAAAGAGAGCCCCTCAGAGCGTCCGCTTTAAAACAAAGCTCGTTCTGTGGGCGCCCCGTTCCCCCCGGCGCCTGCGTGCGGAGGAGGCGGATAGTGACGGGTGGCACCGCGCAGGCAGCTGCTCCTCTGCGCAGAGCTCGGCCCAGGCTGCCGCGCGGAGGCTGGTGCGGGAGCAGGGGGACCCTCCGTGCGCGCTCAGCACAAGGATCCCCTTCCCCAGCACAAGGATCCCCAAGGTCAGAGGCGACCGCCAAGGCTCTGATACTCTGACTGTCTTAAACCTACTCACAGCACACGGCGGGCACGGCGAAACCCTTTAAGCAGATGCAGTATAAATGCTGTGGTGCCCGCAGAAGGTTAGAAAAATAAAAGGCCTTCAGAACAGGCCTGCAGCTTTTTATTACAAAGCGAGCCCCAAACTGTCTGGGGGCCCCCTGAGTCTCATGTAATATGAATTTTATTAAAAACAATGATATTCCGCTGAATGTTCAAAGCTCACTTCATAACAGATAAAAATCTCTGCAACTGAAAAGGAATACTAATTAATAGCAGGCTGTAAACTGCTTCATGGGCTCCAAGAGCCAAAAACGCTCCTATTGACCGAGTCACATCAGCGCTCGGGGACACGGTCACCAGCAGCTGGGAGGTGTCCATTTTAAGCAAGGAGCTTTCATTTCAGCTAAGACGAGAAAAAATGCGGGTGATGGATGTCATGCTTTCCTTTCTTCTTTTTTTTTTTCTCAAGTAGAAATAAAATACATGGATTAGTTCGGTCATAATGTGGGTAGATACTATTTACAGAGATCAAAGGTAGCTATCCATCCTGTTTTTGGCAGGAAATGCTCAACTTTCTTTGGAGATCCAAGTGGGAGCAAGAAAACCTATGAAAACAACAGGAATTCAATCAGTCTAGGAGGCTGCTGAATGACTGAGGCAAGGAGGAAGGAAATGACTAGAATATGAAATAACAGCAGGAGAAGGCTGCGTATGCTCAGTGTGGGACTGAAAATACAGAGTTTCTAGGCAAAAACATTAGCCTTCATCTGCTGAGTAACTGTGAGCTCTTTAACCTCTGATCTGGCTCCGAGGTTCTGCATCAGCAAGGCCCTTAATTCTGGAATTATAAAAAAAAATACTGGGAATTGCAATATCGCATAATATTTGCAAATAAATATTTTGAAATGCTAATAATTGCACACTGTGAAGGAGGTGCAGCAGGAAAATGCCAGCATGGTGAATGATGGCAGAGACATCCCAGGAAAACCCCGCGTGGGGGTAAGCAGTGTCACTTACATGGGTGCTGTGGGTGTTGCTCCATGGGGCAGTGGTGCCCGAAGCAGCCGTGAACTTGGGAAGAAACATTGGGATGGGGCGAGTGCTGGCACAGAGGATACTGCTGGTGCTCAGGTCCAAAAAACTCTCTGGAGATCAGGGGTCCCGGGAGGTCCTGGGGGTTCAGCACAGACACCAGAGGTAAGGGCGGCTCCAAGTGCCTGATGCCCATGATGTCTCGTGCCTGGGAATTGCATCCCGTGTCCACAGGCGCCAGCTCTGCTGGCAGTCTGTTTTCGGAGGGTTGCTGGGGCTGTGAGCTCCCTTGGCTGCTGCCCTCGAGCGAGTCCTCCACAATGTCAGACAAGCTCTTGCTCGATGTACTGGAATTGTGCCCAGTGTCAGCTGAAAGCTGAGATCTCAGATGCGCACCTGCTTTTTCCACAGCTAAAAGATGCGCCCTGGAGGGAACTATCCCAACGATTGATTCCCCAGGGGAAGAGAAGTGCCCGTCTTCATCGGGATCTGTGTATTTGGACCACAGCCTGCTGTCCAGCTCCAAGGCTCCTACATCAGGCAGTGCAGGGGGGTGACGTTGTGCTGATCCTTGGAGACACGACGGCCCGGTGTCGGGCTGCGGCACCCAGGCTCGAGGCTCCTGGCGCTCCTCGTTCTCCATGTGCTCTCCAGAAGAGTGTGAAGCCTCTTCCAAGGCACGTTCGACAAATGGGGACCACATCACCGATTCATCCACTTCAACTGGTATGCTCCGACTCGCAAAAGTGCCTGAAAAACACGGAAAGGAGAGGAAACACCATGGACTGACAGCCATGCAGACAAATCTGTCATCTTCAGCCATCACTCAACGACTGTGAGCCAGAATATTTGAAAGCAGAGCACCAAAAACCACTCACATTCTTGAAAAACACAGGTGGAAACGATGGCAGGTCTGGCTGGATTTTGGCAAAGCAAGAAAGCAGAGGGTTAGCCAGAGTGTTGCTGGCACAGAGTGACTGTGGGGACTCACCTGACACGGAGGCCATCTCCAAGGCGTGCAGTCTCGCTGGAAACAGGAGTCAGCTTTCTTAGCGCAAGGACAGAATTTTCCAGCAAACTGGAAAACAAGGGAGAGCACTCTGGTAAGCATAGTACGGTTTCACACAGTCAATAATCCCAAAATAACTCTATCTCAGAGACTGAAAAAGAACACTGGTTAGAGTTCTGGAAATCACAT
>NW_010583017.1:306873-386757 GCF_000705375.1 Tinamus guttatus | reverse complement strand
TCAGCAGGAGTTGCCCGGAGGAATTGCATCTAGAGCCTCGCTGGTGGGCTTGTTTGTGAAGGGCACAGCGACGCGTGGGCACCTCGAGCCTCTCAGCTTTGCACGGCGGTGGGGGCTCGCTGTTTATTTGCCATTTATACTCCGGACTCCAGGCTAAGATCCCAGTAAATGACAGCAACCACTTGCCTCTCCCCCAGGTAGCCGCAAGCCTGTGGGAAGAAAGAGGCTATGGCTGTGATCCCAGCCCTGGGCCTTTGCTGGGCTCTCGGTGCTGGTGTGCGGTGGAGGCTCCATGGGACACAGCTGCTTAGAAGCCGCAGGCTTCACCTGGCTGCAAGGAAATGCCCCTCAAAATTAATGTTGCCTCATTCAGCGTTCAATCTCCCGGGATTACTTCCGTCCGGACCACACGTACACATCTTTATTTGAAGTGGTATTTGTGGTGCTAAGGAAGGAGCGCGGAGCAGCCTGGCTCCTCAGGACACGATGCCTGGGGAGCAGCATGTGAAATCTGGCCTTCATGTGCCTGCTCCCGCACCCATAAATCATGCCTACAGACCTAAGGATATCTGCAGCTGAAGGACCAGCCCCTGTCCCCGCTTTAACCTGCCAGGCCCCAGAAACCAGCAGCTACTTGGAGTATTTCATCTCACTTGAGCTTCATGTCCTCAATGAGCCTGAGAGGCAGAAAAAAGCCTGCCCATAGCAAGACACTCTGCACAGCTGGCAGCGCTGCCTGCGAGCTGAGGGGCTTGGAAGCCGAGACAACGTCCAGCCCGAGCACCCTGTCACAACTGCTCCTTGCAGCCAACTGCTGCCAGTTCATTCATCTGGGGTTAGGAAAGGCGGAGAACAGCAATCTGAGCTTATTTCAGCGTTTCAGATACCTCTGCCCTTCCCCAAAACCACAGCCAGAGTAATCGCTTTTTGGAGGTCTGTTTTGTGTTTCTGAAGTCTTCCTATCGACTTCACTGAAAGTAGGATCAAACTCTGAGCTCTTTAAAGTTCATATCTCATCTGTACGCTCTTTAGAAGCAGAATGTGGTGTGTCAGATTGGGGGCCCATCGCAGAAAGTACAGACTAACATTCAAGCGCAGCATGACTGTTTTCCTTGGCAAGGCAGATAACGTGGAGTCTCTCTGTAGGAAGCATCTGATAGTCCTTCAGGGGTTGGAAAATTTCTTGTCTGTCAGGGAGTAAAAGTCAACGTTGAGTGCCGCTCCTTTTGTTTCCTATTGCATCTACTTATTCAGAAAACTATCATCTCAATCATAAATGTTTTGGCTTCCAAATGGCTGCTGGAAGAGAAGCTCCGTAATGTTGCTTGGCTTTGAACATCAGAGATGCAAGTTTATACAGACATGTTACAGGGGCCACTTAATGGCTTCTCCTAATGTTCTGGCCTCTCTTTCCCGAGTTGCCAGCTCTCTACTGGCTCCTCTGCCTGAGGGGAACTGGCCCTTCCTGGCCGCTCTTGCTGTTTAAAGTGCTAAGCAGGTGTTAACTTTTTTAGGCCTTTGCGATGGCATTTGTTAGTGACACCCTGGAGAGACACCTCAACGGAACGAATATGGTACCTATCCGTTAGCCTGCGCGGAGCTTCTAATTAAACCTCGCTTAATGACATGGCCCCCCTTGCCATTCGTTCAAGTTTTCCCCACAGCGTTACGCATGCTCTTAATTAAGAGCAGAAGCCAGAGGAATACCTGCTGTATCCCCCTTCGCTTGCAATCGGTCTCGCGCTGATGGTGACCCGCTCACCGTGTGGCGGCCGGCAGCAAGGCCAGTGGCTCCCTCTGCAGCAGCGACACGTCTGACGTGACCCGAGCGGAGCGGCGCGGGCGCGAGGCAGGGGAGGCCACCCACGTGGAACAAAAGCCGGGTAACATACGCCAATGCTCAAGATGTGGCATGTGTTGTAGACGCGGGACGTATATGAGGTCATGTACAAAGCTCGGCTGGAGGCCTCGCTGCCTTTGGAAGGCTTGGGAATTTGTGGGGAAAAAGGAGTTCTCATATGATCAAAAGTACCTAGCCTGCTTTCTTGAGGACGTACATCAGTTCCTGTTGCGGCTCTTTGCTGCCCCACGTGCCTCTTGGCCACTTTGAGGCTTGTGCTGCCTCTTCCAGGGCCTGCTGACCCCGACCAGCTTGCAGGGGTGTCCGGGCCGCTGCCCTGATCAGGAGCCTGCAAGGGCCCAGGGTGGGGTGGGCTCTCGGGTCTAAGGCTCCCACTGTGCTGAGGAAGCTTTTCCACAGCCTTTTCCTTTATTTCTTGCTGCCTGTGCACGCCTTACGGGCCGGCGGTGCCCGGCGCAGAGGTGTCTGAGCAGGCTGCGCTGGGCTCCCTGCGCGGGCTGGGCAGCCAGCGCTGCTGTTGCGCCACGGAGCAGCGGAGAGCCCCAGCGCCGCCGCTGCCGGCCATGAGGCCCATCTTGCTCCTGGGCTCCCTGCCCTTTTCGCTGTTCGCAGGGCTTGATGTCGAATTGCTCCCTACGATGAGCAGCACAATCAGACTCCCATCTGGCTTAGTCAGTCAGACATAACACTTTCCCTTCAGTCACAAACATGCCACCCTTGCTATTTCTTGACCTGCTTAAACACATACTCCATTTGCCCTCCCCCTGCCCTTCCCCCCTGCACCAGAGGAGATATTTACATTTAGTACCAGAAACTGCAGCGCAGCCTCGCAAGCCTGTCACAATCTGATCGCATAAATCCCCGTCCCCAGCGAAGCACAGATGCTGCAAGCACAGCTGGTGCCGCAACCTTTAGATCTCCCAGTGCGTGACATGACGGACAGCGGACAAGCCAACGACCTGTTTTTCCTGGAGGGCGCCCGTCTCCCCTTTCCTTCGGCGTGCTCACGCCCTGGGCCCCGTCAACAGCGGTGGCGGCAGCCGTTCCGTCTACAGGAACATTTTTCTTTTTCCTCCCCCACTTTGAAGTCAGCTGCAGGCTGCTCTCTGCATTCGCTGGAGAGACGCCCCATCGCAGGGCTGCGGCGTCTTCCGGCCCGGCAAGGACTGCGGCCCGTCAAACAGCGGGAACCCTTGAAGGAAAGAAAGGGAGAACAATTTTTTTTCGGTTGTTACAGCCCTGTCCCATTCCCCCCCTAACCCGCTCATGTCCTGGTCTTACGAATGCATGTTTGTTTAGCATTCAAGCCACGGGGAAGCAATAGAAAGATACAGATTGATGTTTATGTATATTTAGATGTTTTTGTGTCTGATATATATGCATACCCTGAATTGGGTTTTGATATATATATGCAAGCACACTGGTTTTATTAAAAGTCAAGAGGAAAATTCTCACAGCTTTAATTGAAGCTACAACTTCCCCTCTGACATTAAAAAGCAGCTCAGTAACGTTTTAGCTGTCAGAGATTCTCCTGATAAAATCAGGAGCCCTGGGAGGGAGACGCCAACATCCTCTACTGGTGGGATCCTGGCAGAGGCCCCTGGCTCTTTTGCTGCAGAAAGGACAAGATTCTGTTTTAGTCTGTGCAGGAAAATCCTAAATTAAATTGCCCCCTTCATCCATTCAGATGGTAGGGAGTACTCTACCAATTAAAACTCCTTCAGCATTAAATTGCCCTGCATGAGTCACTGGAGATTGTACTGACTGCTTAGTGAAACAGCAGAATTTCTGAGCTACAAACACCCTTCAATTTTTCTTGAGAGACAGACAGACCCTCAAACTGACATGATTCGGGAAAATAGATATCTTTTTGTCTGCACTGCTGCTGGCAATTCCCAATTAAACAGGAAAAGCCTCCCCCTTCAATGAATGCAGTGACACATCAGAAGAGGAGCTGCTGTACATACCCTAATGGCTCTTGCACACTCGGGCGCTCTCTCACGTAAAGGCTCTTAAACCAGTATGGTACCATAGGGCAGCATTCATTAATGCACTGAATTCTTTAGTGCAGCATTTGAGGGAAGGATGGTGCATATTAAAATAAATCTGAGCACTGTAGTTTATTTATTTCAAGTTCCACTCACCTTGAGGTTATGCAGTAAGGTCAAATACATTTAGCAGCACGTTCTTGATCTGCAGTTAGTCCCTTCCACTCTGGAGCCTTCATGAGGAACCAAGTGCATTGGAGATAAATTTTCCATTTACAATTACATTGGTAATTTCAACAGTTAATCAGTTTTCCCTTTTGTATTTACATTGCTTTCCTACCATGGTAATTAAAAAAGTGTTAGAGAGCACTAGGATGATGGCCAAGTAATATCATGTTAGTGCCTTTATCAAACTTCGGATCTCTTGGAAGATGGACTATGTTTCATACCATTTCCTTTCCGTAAAGAGATATTAATAGGAATTAACTGTATTAACAATCCCTTTCATGGCAGTTCTGCATTTCTGCCTGTCATTTTTCCTGGGACTGGTGTTGGATTAATCAGGCCGTGGGTATCTGGGTCTTCTCACTGATCACATTTAGATGTTAGCGGAAACTTCATCACCAGACCAAAGATTGGTTGGGAGTGAGATGCATTGGTGTGGGGAACACTTTGGCCATTTGCTTCTAGATAACGGGGTATGATTTATTTAGCCTTAGATTGAAAAATTACGGGAGGGATCAGGAGTGTTTTAAGTCTGACAGTTCTGCCTTTACCTCACTGCACAGCTATGTGTAGTTTGTACCCAGTGTCTATGAATAGCTTAATATTAATTTATAGCAAAGATGCTAACAACCTTTTGTATTTTTTGCTAATGTTTTTATTTGAGAGATTAAAAAAAACAAACAACAAAACTCTCAACATAAAGAAGCAGAAGAGCTACTGATGAGGAATGGTTTGGGTTTGCCACTCAGCAGTGGCAAAGTCTGCACACAAGACAGCTGCAGAGGTGCAGATGCAGCAGAGTTACTCAGAGACTGAATGTGATACAAGAAACAACAAGCCCAAGGATCAGAAATAACGCCTGTAAAACCCTAGCAAGTCCCCATTGGAGTCTTACACATATGCAAAAGCAGTGCTATAGCCTCATCCCACATTATGGACGGGAGCTGTACTTAAAATTTGTCGCTCAGCAAACACTGCGTAGGAACCGGGCCGAGTTACAACACGTTGCTACCGAGCACTTGTCCGAGGATGGTGCATTTGGCTTCACAGCCAGGTATGTCCCTCTGAAGTGCTGGGATCAGTGGATTCCCTTTTAAGGCAGGGGGTACCATGGGAAAAAAGAGGACCACAACTTAGTTTGTAAGTACTAAGAAAAGGCTGATTTAAAAAAGTCCAAAAGGGTTCTGTCCTTTAAGTATTTCAAAGCCATAGGAACAGTAATATTATATATATATGTATATATATATATATAATGTACATAACATTACATGTAGTCTCTGCAGGTAAATGTTAACCAATTTAGCGTGGAAATCTGGCAACAAACAACAACTTTGCCACATAAATTCATGCTTCAAGGAAGGTTAAGTTTGTGGGATCCTTCTTTGAAAGATGGTTTCAGTCAATGTTTTGTATAGAAAATATGAAAACAACTATGACAACTCATTCTCTCAATCACCATTCATTACTGTGTTAGACTTCAGAAACTGAAAGAGGTCCTCTTTATAAAAGGTGAGAATTTTCAGAAAATGAATTAACCACCTACGTGTTAAATGATTAGAAATAAGTTTTCAGTGTCGGAAGGTCTTACTTGGCTACAACACTTTAAAGCAGTAACAACAATAAAAGGCAAATAAACCATTCTCCTGTAACACTTGTAAATGCAAAAGTATTCACATTAAAAGCAAGGTAACTCTTAAAAGAATAAATTGCTCTTTAGAACAGAGAAATGGGAGACAATATATGCTTTCACCCATTGTCATTCAAGTTCAACTCCAGCTGTTGGAAAACATAATGGCTTCATAATTTGGAAAACGATGCCCCATAGGTACCTGGTCTGTGTACTCCGATTAAGTATGGTGCCTAAAATGGCAAGATACCCCTGCAGGTAAGGTTTTCATCTCTTCTCCACCATTACCTCTACCATTTAAACAAAAGAACAACTATCCAAATGTAAAATGCTCTTTTTTTAATTACTAAATTAGGAAAGTTAAACAGTTTTAAAATGTAAACTTGCAAATAAACCATAACAAAATGTAATTAAGACTTTAAAATTTGCAACTCAGTATTAAAAACTCAATAGAAAGGAAATTTTTTTTTTTGGTTAAACGTAAGTAATTCAAGGCTGGTACAGACAACTGAAAAGGTAATACTTTGTTCTGTGCATCCCCCATGAAATGTAAAGAAGTGCATAGTAATTCCACTGGAGAACTTGCAGACATAGAGAAAGTAATTTCATTAGCAGTACAGGACATTTAACACACTTATTTTACAATGGAAAATGTTACACATAAAACAGAAAAATCCTAGTTGCATGATCAACAGTTTAGCAGGTGGACATGGCTAAAATGCTATAATTTTAAGACCATTTGAATGTGGTTACGCTGTTTAATAAATCTTTTTGAAACATTTCAGTATACATGTTCGGATACAAGAAGTCCTTGCGATTTCAATTTTCCAGTTCAAACGGTGATGGTGTAGTTTTCTTGCTTTAAATATGTTCATTTTAATTTCAAGAACAAATCATCACACACTTGTCAAACATTGGAAACATTACTGTAAATACAGCACATGATTCCTGAAAGAGCAAAGTTACAACGATCTACAGGTACATAGTCATAAACAAAAAGTGCAATCCAATTTAAAAAAATCATGCTTGGCAAAAGCCAAAAATTAGATCACTGGCTTTCAGAATCCCACCAGTGTTTTCATGTCTGCAGTAAAATTATCACTTTCTGGGTACTGCTGCATCAGGATTCATTCCATTCAAAATGAATTTCCTCTGCAATAGCACCCATATACTGTATGTACAGGTATGTATATATATTATATATATTTTATATATAAAAAAGCAAAAAACCAAACACCTGTCCTGATTTTCTTTTTTTTATTATTTGTTAAAACATGAAAAAAAATGTTTTAGACAAAGAGGCCACTTCTGGAAAATAACACTTTTAGTCGAATCAGGAGAAGACTAGTTAAAATCACATAGGTTTCGCGTTTTAAAAAAAGGAAAGCACTAGGATCCGTTATTGGCACTGAGTTACTATTTACAATGAACAGAGGTTTTGCAGTTTACATAACATCGATACAATGCAGTTTAGGAGTCTCTGATTAAGAAAAACCGAGTGTTTTTCCCCCTTTCGTTGCGGACATTCAGGCTGTTAGGACGAGTGGTCACGGGCAAGGGCTGCGGCGGTTCGCTACCACGGCCCCACGCGCTGCGGTGCCGCGAGACGCTGCGCTCCGGAGACGCCGGTCGCCGAGCGGGAGCCGAAGGGCAGGCGGGACAGGGCTGGGAAGCGCCCGGTGGATCACGACGGCGACGACGTGTGCGGAGCGGGGCTCTACAGGTTGTCGCCGGGCTGGTACTGGGGTTCTGTTGCAGTGAAGTAGTCTTCGAGGAAGCCCTGCAAATATTCGAATGTGGGACGCTCCTCTGGGTCTTTTTTCCAGCAGTGGATCATAAGCTCGTGCAAGGAGATGGGACAGTCTTGAGGACATGGCATCCTGTAGCCACGCTCTACTTGCTCCAAAACTTCACGGTTATTCATGCCTGGGAAGGAACAGACAAATCCACGCTGTTAAGTTACAGAAAACCAACCCAAGTCCGGATGTATAACTAGATGTACAATGCATACAATTTTCTCAAGTGTACTCATTTCTTTTGGTTAAGACAAGCAAAACAAAACCACATCAGATTCTTATTTCAACTCTCCACCTATTGCAAGATAACCTGGCTTAATTTTCTTTTTCAGCAGTGGGTTTTAAAAAACAGTGATGAGTAAAATGTTGCTCCCGTGGTTAGTTACCCTTTTAGCTTAGTCACAGCGAGTCCTCATGTCCTGGCTGTGTTTAATTCTTAAAGGTGCTTTGAAAGAGGCACCTGCAACATACAGCCTTTGTTGTCCCTCCATATCCTCATCTCATGCTATCGTTATGGAACTTTTCCTGGTTAAAAGCAATCTCCTTTGCTGAAATCCGGTCACCATGTCTCTGTCAGGATCACTTTCCTCGCCTGTGGCTTAGCCATCCCTCCGATGTGCTCGCTACTTGCTCCCCCTTGTCTGCTGTGTGAAATACAAGCTGCTCCTCTTCAGTTTCAAAGCCTCTCACAAGCTGCTCTGCTTCTCTCTCGGTCACGTCCCGGTGGGGTCACAACTGCTACCTGCCATCCGACCTCGGCCCTTCAAACGAGCGCCGTGGGCTGCTCCTTACTCCTGCTGTAGTGCACGGGGGCAGCTCCCCCAGCTAGTGCCTCATCCTCCTTTGATCCTCTCCTTGCCATCTCCTTTTGCAGTGATAATTTCAAAAACAAAGGTTTGTTTCCCGATTTACGGTATTCCTGATGCTGCAGACCAAGCACAGGTTTCTTGCCACCTGCATCCACCCACTGCATCTTTTGTCTTAGATGCTTATTAGTAGGAACAAATGTGTTGAATGGCACCTAAAGGGGCCCATGAGGAAGACTCCACAGAAGGATGAAAACAGAGTAAAAATGTTCTTCTGTTGGCATCGCACCCTGCCTAGAGTGGAAGTTCTTCTGTCTTAGCAGCTCCAGCAGACAGAGGGTGCAGGCTCAGAGCAGCAAAGTGGTGCTCCTCAAGAGCCAAAAAGAAACTTGACAAACATTTCACTTTTTCTTTTTAAATTGCAAAAGATCATAATGGTCTGTGAGGCATCATCATCCAAAGGCAGTATCAACCCAACTCTCCTGGTTTTGTTGCTTTTAGAATACTACAAGGAAAGATGGGTATTTTGTCAGTCATAATCTTTTTTTTTTTAATTTGCTTTTTGAATTAGCTCCAGTTTCGGAGTAAAAACTTTTGTGCTTTCCCTTCCTTACATAGTGAAGCCTATCAAAGTGAATGTTACCAATAACTCGTATATACCTAAATCACACACACTCCAGTACGGGCAAACTGCATTCCTTATTTCATTTTGGCAGCAGTCCTTTAAATACAACAGGAGCAGAAAAGCTCCTTCCCAACTGACCTGTTATTCTAAAATATCAAATATTTGGTATTTTTATCCAGTGCATTACTTAGTGTTGCAAAGCATACTCTGAAATTTGATGAAGAACTACATGCTGAAGAAAAACCCGGAGGAGATAAGGGGGGAGGGAAAAGGCAAACAGCTCTTCACTTTCTTTTTCTTTGAAAAAAGTAGAAAAGAGAACACAAAAGAGATGGAGTTGACTGAAGACAGCAATTTCTGTCTCTGGAAAATCAGTGAAGCTAGGTCCTGCAGTATTATCCCTCTTTTTCTTTCTCCTTTTCCTTCCTCTAAATAAATCCCAGACAAGAAACTAAATCAAGTGACTTTCACGTTTTTTATTGGAATCAATTTTTCCACTGAAAGCGGTAGAAGCCTGGATTCTCCAAAGATATTCTGTTGGTTTTAAAATGTGTTACTAGCTGAAAAAAAAAGAGTTTTGAATATATTTTTTTTCAAAATCTTAGTCAGACTTGCTAAAACAGCAGTATTTTAGGGATATGATCTTTTACTTCTTACAGGATCCATTTATGTTTACAAACCTATTATCTAGATTCACTTATCCTACATATTTCAGTGTTTCTCTTTTGATAGCAAGAGCCTGTTGTATCTGCACTTCTAACACCACAGAGAGAATATTTGAGCAGTTAGTAGAACTATCCTCTCCTAATGAATTCCCAAGAGTTTCAAATCTTTTAGTAAATAATAAATGAAATTCTGATTGCAGTACACTTCTAGACCCCTTAAAAGTTTATTTTATGAAACCTTAGATCTGTGGGATTAACTACTCAGCAACGTTCTCCTGCAGACTACAGCTATTTCACCTTCTTGAAAACCTGTTTGTGTTCACGATGTTTCTAGAACCAGCATTTGGAACAGAAAGAAAATATGCAATTTCCAAAAGGCAGCTTTTCTATTAGCTCCTCATTCTCCAAGAACAGCAAAAACTAATACTAAACTGCCCATACAGACTGGGGACAGAAATACAATACTGCTTGCTTTTTTTTTTTTTTTCCTAGAAAAGCTTCAATAGTAAGACATGTAAGCTTATATTTTATATGAATTACTTTGGGCAACCCAAACCCAGTGAGGGCAGTGATGGTTTTAAGTCGCTTTATTCTGTTTTCCTTCTTTTGGACTCAGAGTTATGTTTCAGGAGCCACCCCCTGCTCCCAGTCCAATGACCAAGCTACACAGATACAAACACTTAAAATAGGACCCTTGCAACCACAGTGTGTCTGCTGTGATTCAGACACTAAAGGTTCTCCAGGGACCCAAGGCTGGGCCTCTGCTCCTGTTGAAAGGCTCCTCAGGAGTATCTGCAGTGGGCAGCCTGGCACTTCTCTAATGCAGCTGAGAGGGTAAAACTGTTTGGCTCTCCAGAGCGGCTGGATCACATTGACACTGACAGCATGCCCTCAAAGACAGAGGTACAATAGAGACCACAGACTGATTTGTGAGTTTTGGTTAGTTTGATACAGAAACGGAATTCCTAGTATGTGTGGGTAACCCAAAAGAAAAGCCAGAAGCAAGGGAAGAGGGATGGGATATGGGACTCAGACAGGGCCAGGATTCCACACGCAGGAACAACAGTTCCTATAATGGGAAAGCTACTCTGAAAAGCAGAAAAACTTCGGGTCATAATGCTGATTGCTACAGCAAATAAGATGAACATTATTATTCCTATGGAAAAGCAGTAGTAAGTCATATAATTTTATTTAATAATTAAGAGTTAAAATCCCCCAGGAACACCTACAAGACTAGGTTATCGAAGTACCACTTGACAAGTATAATGGATGTGACTTTGAGCTGCAGCATTTCTGAGCGGAGCCCTCCTGTCTAGCAAGGGGCACAGCTGCGCGTGGCGGTGCTAGGCGCTAAGCGCAGACCCCTCTCCCCGGGCTGCGTGCAGCCCACACTGACGGCGCGCGCGGGTGGCCGCGAGCCGGGCACCCGAGCTCACCCCCACGCTCCCCAGAGCCTGCACAGGCCCTTGAGCCCGAGCCCCGAGCCCGGCCTGGCTGGGGCTGGCAGCACCGTGCCTGGCACCGCAGGGCTGTCACGCCAGGCTTCCCATGTCAATGCTCTCAATGTGACAAGCGCAGCAGAGTGCAAAGGGGCGAGTCAAGGGTGCCGCTTTAATGAGGCTGAGGTTTGTGTCTGTCCAAAAGGCAACATGTTGAAAACAACAATCTGGGCTACTGCCAGAGAAATGCAGCCTCCTACTCCTAAACACCATTTAAAAAAATACTAAGCCCCAAGAGGCATTTGTGAAAAGGGAAAGAAACTGAAAAAGGTTGACTATGCAGATTATTTTTTTAACTTGGCTCCTCTTCTGCCCATATCCGGTTTTTGTTTCCCCAGTGTGACAGTGTGAACCTCAACACCCCAAAAGACTGTGAAAGTTGCTTATTTCAATCAACTGTCTTGTGGGAAGAAAGGAAAGCATTAGGGAATGCTAGGGGAAGCATTAATAAATTAGTTATCACAGCAGTCCATTAACTGGGTATTATAGCAGCTTCTTATTCGTTTCAACCCTTTCCTGAGCTTGCAAATCCCCTTGCCGCGGGTGGCAGAGAGGGCTGGCAGTGCCCGTGAAGTGCAAAGTCTCACCTCTCGCTTGCCTGTGGCCACTCAGGTGAGGAGGGCAGGGTCCTGCTCTTCGGGGTGGCTCACCTCTCATTTCTCACCTCACACAACATGGCGCAAAGGCAGGAAAGGCCCTTCCCCTGTGCTGATGTCTGAGCCCTTCTCCTAGCCGCAGACAGCGATCAAAATTCATGGAACTTTATCCTTCCAGGATCCTTCCCTCCATGGTGTGAAGTAGGACATGGATGGTCCTTTCGAGGTCAGGCAGACACCATGTCCTCTCTGAGGGACTTGGCATGGCCATGTCATCCTGGGAGGTCTAAACCTGCTGCCAGTCAATCCCACATGCACACCCAAGCTCTGGAGAAGGCCACCATTCCCCAGCTGCCCTGTTGTCTCAGAATATAAAGGCCTTCTTGGTCAAGACCTGGAAATGAGACCTCGTTTAAATTTCTAAGGCCTAATACGAAGTTAAAACAGAGGCTGCCTTTAGGTAAAATGGAGTGAGCGGGGAGTGGTCATGGGAACTGGCCTGAGGCAAAGGTGGGAGTCACAGCAGAGAGGAAGGGTCCTGGTGCAGAGTTCACGCACAGTGGAATCAAGAGAGTACAAGGCCATCCATTAAATTGCTCCCTCTTGTCATACCTAGTTGATAAAAAGTTGTTTCCAGCTACTTGATCCCTTCCTAACATGGGTAGGGGAGAAGGAGCCAGAAAGACTGTCAGCATGTGGGGGCTTTGTGTAGTAAGGGGTGAAGGGGGAGGAGGGCGCTGAAGGAGGAGAGACACTACCAGCTGTCTTTGATGTGCTCAAACTGCCACGTAATAAAACTGTCTGTATTTGCAGGACACAGACCATGTCTGAGATTTCTGTCATAGATCCTACAAGAAATTAAATACTACAAACACTTAAATGCACATCCTCTGTCCTCATTCCCCTACAGGGAAGGAAAGCAACCCTTGGGAAATGCAGACCTCCTCTACTGCCCTGGCCAGCACAGCGTTCAATTATTAACCAGGGAGTTAATGAAGGGCTTAGGCATTGCCCACATTACTATTTCTTGTGTGTGTGTATGCATGTGTACACATGGTAAGCGAGAAAGAAGGGTAGTAGCAACTCTCCTCACAAATGCAGAGCTCTGCAAAAACACACAGAATAGACACAAAACAACCACGCACAACAACACGTGCCCTGGCTGGTGAGAGTCCCTGTACACCTACTCTACTAGTGCTGACCCAGAAATGTCTCTTCCTGAATCATGATCAAGCACTTTTGCTCACCCTGTGGAAATAACATTATCAGCCAAATCTTACACGTCTTTATAATTTCTTTAGCCTCTGCACACGGTGCCTTGCTGTGCATTTAACTCTCAGTAACTTCACAGATGACGCTGACCCTCCCCTGCCCCAAGAGGAACCCTCCTGGTAAGAAGCCCTTTGAGCTGCTGCTGACACAACCTGCGCTACAGTGGCAGGACTCCCCCTCCCTCCCTTTAACCATGGGCAGAAGTGCTGGGCAGAGGGTTTCATCCTCCTTCACACAGAATCATGCCGTCTTCCCTTCTGCTCCCTCTTTCTACTGTCACTGCCACAGCTTTGCTAAGCCGCCACCTGTTGATGCTGCCAGGATTCACCGCTCATCACTAAAAGCCTTCCAGACCCCGTGATCTCTCTCCATGTACCAGCTACCAGCTGCTAGGAGCTAGCAGTCAAAATTTCTGAGCAAAAAACTCTGGGAATTTAGTTTTGCCGAGCTCAGCGTTCTAAAGTGACATGAGATCCGAGAGGATGAACCCATTACCCCTGCGATCGGCCGGGAGGCTTTTCCTGCTCAATGGGATGTACGGATCTGGCTGCAGGGAAGCGGCACAGGCTGGCAAACTGAAACTGCACTTTCCATTGAATCAGTGCACACAAACAAAGTTTACTGGTGTGCATTTAGGGAAATTCCCCAAAACAAAGATGTCACTAGATGCCCTGTTGTTAGTATCTGTGGCGATAAATAGATGAAGGGCCTTTTTTTTTTCCATGTCATGCATGGCTTTCACCTTACCCTTTTCCTCTTCACCTGAATGCCTGCAGCCCTCAGGGGGCAACAGAATGAAAAGCTCTTTCTGCATAGGCAGATCCAATCACCTCTGCTACAAATCTTAATCCCTTGGATACTTGGCAGGGTTTCAACAGAGCCATGGGGCCTCCAGCTTCCCCCTGCAGAGAATATGGCCCTGCTATGACCTTGCCTTGAGCTCCGGCCTGCAAGTTACGGAATTCTTTTCTTTCTTTTCCATCCACATCTAAAACCAGGATTGAAATTTAAGGGTTTATAAAAAAAGAAATTTGGAAACACCAGACATTCAAGCAGTCATCAAACCTTGTACAGAACCAGACTGACAGAAGAAACGGGATAATGACACTCTAGGAGTTTAATGGTCGATACGTTAAAGTGAGTGCAATACTATGGAGAGCTATTTGCGCCATAATACAGTAATTTTACATGTGTGTCTCCTTTTTTTTTTTGTTGAAGAAAATTATACTATGTGAATTGAGATAATAAAAAGCGAATTAGAAATGCACACATTGGATTTTCTGCTTCGTGACATTTTCAACACAACTACCACACACTGACTGAATTAGGACCATTTTTAAGCATATGCAAAACTTATGCACGATAACCATGAAGCCAAATTGATGCATATGACTCATTCCCATTCGTTTCCCCAGGTGAAGGATGGCTCATATTAGTGACTCTTTTCTTACCTGGATAGGGCACTCTCCCTTTTGTAACCAGCTCTGTCAGTAGGATCCCAAAAGACCACACGTCTGACTTTATTGTGAACCTTCCATACAATGCTGCTTCTGGCGCAGTCCATTTGATGGGAAACTTTGCACCTAATGAAAGAATAAATTAGTTTTAATCAAAATAGGGACAGAATCAAAGCAGCAGTTCACAGGTGACTGTTCTGCTCTGCAGCACTTGTGCACTGACATGTGTTAACATACAACTCCCTGGAATACAACCACAGAGGATGGGACAGATGGAATGTGTAGGGCAGAGGGAAAGACTTGGCAGGAAAAGAGTGGATTTGTCCCAGATCCCAAGGGACTGGTAAGAAATTCTAATTCAGTCTTGAGGTTTTATGTTTGAAAGAAGTCATAAAAAACAGTAACCCCAATATAATATAAACTCCCCCCAAATGTTTTCAATTAACATTTCCTTGTGATATTTGCAACTCAAACAGCATTAGCAGGTATGAATAAAATGGAGATACATTAGAAGTGCACCTCCCAGTTTCCCTGCACAGGCTGAGCAAAATGTGGAACAAACAAACATGGTAAAAAATAAATTAAAAACAAGTATTTCATTAGAAACGTGCAGGGACTTAAAAATAATACTGCCATGTGAGTTGCTTGGAGTGCAATGATGTCAAAGCATAACTTTGGCCTGTGATTTATAACTTGACAGTGTACTGTAAGCTCCTGGCCCTGAAAAGCCCATAGTGCCTTAACTACATGCAGTTCTACTGTGCTCATCTATCATCAGAGTTCGCTGGAGCCAGTTGTGGTAAGGATGGTACAATAACAAGCCTTTAAACACTGATTTATTTGCTCTTCCAATCATTTACTGTTTTCTTAGGGAGAATATTTTTCAGTAGAACTTAAAAGAAAACTCTTGTGGTAATAATTAACTCATAGCATGTACGAAAAAACATGCAGACCTTTCCCTGGTGCCTTGTATTAGCATACAAGCAAAAGAGCTGCTTTGCCTATTACTAATCCCTAGAGACAAACACGCTCAAATTTTGAAACATAACTGACTTTGACTTCCCATTACGCTCTCATAAGAGTTCCCGTAGCTTTCAGGAGGAGCATAGAAATCATAACGTGGACAAATCGCTCTCAGAGAGTTAAGTTATGGCACTGTTTACAGCTCCCGCTGGCGCTGCTCTGCCATCGCATTCAGCGCTTGGTGTCTCGCGGCTTCGGCCGTGTACTGCAGTCTCATCTGGGCTCAGATGTGGTAAATCTCATTCCCTCACTCAGTGAAACATCAGGTGTGCTAAAACATTTTCAACTCTAAATACAAGTCATCCTAAGGCAGACTGCTACTCGGAAAGAAATACATATTTTCTTATGAAAGTTGCAGTTGCTCAAACAGGTCCTACTAAAATTAAAGGACACAGGACAACGTTTCAATGTTTCCATACCTGCAGTTAGGAACTTCAGTCTGGTCATGCATCAGCATATCAACAGTTTGATTTGCAAAGATGATGAAGCATTTGTGGATGTCTATACACTTTCAGCCTATTCTCTACTGACATTAGTCAATATGAAGGCAGGAGCTAAAATACAGGTGGTGCTCAGCTTTGCCCTCAATTTCCCTTACCAAGGCTACTTGTTCATGAGACCAATCTTAGTTTACAACACTCAGAACTGGCAGAGCTTCATGTTGTCTCGACGCCTCCGTTCGCTGTGATGCCTGAGAGCTCTGCAGCCGCCTGCCATGGCGAGGGTCCCCGTCCTGGAGCTTTGCCCACCCTCAGCATCGCCAGCAGCCACAGGGGCTTGGCAACTCCCTCAACTGCTGCAAGGCCTGGAGCAACAAGCCCCGTGCCAATCCCTGGAAAAAGTGCAAGCTGCACATATCTGCGGGTCACGTTCCCCAGGCCTGTGGTTCATGGCAGGCACGTTGTGAATATGAGGACCAATGTCCCTCTGTTCTCTCTCCCATGCAGCTGAGATACAGCACACAAACACCAAGTTGAAGGAAGAGCTCCTGGCTGGTGGTGTGTGAGATGCCAAGCATGAGGGTTTGTGTGTTCATTTATTGCACATGTTTTATCCAGCAAGTTTTTCAATCAATCATCAGCTGTGTTTCCCTGAGAAGCTGAACCGATGTTGATTTAATTCCCTTAGGCTTCATAATCAGGTCCATAGGTAACAGTCCCCTAGAGTTCATCTTTGGAGGACAGAAATCTCTTCAGTCTCCTTTGTGACCAGCTCCCCCTCCAATTTTATCTTTTTCATCTACTACCAGTGTGGCACCAGGCAGTGAATATGTGCTGTGCTGAGGGATCATGGGAAGGGGGTAAATTCCAGCACATCCACTTTCCTGAGTGCTAGAGCAGCACCAACCCCATGGGACATGGCAAGTGAAGCTGGAAATACAAGCAGTCTGTGCCATGGAGTTTCTGATGGCAGCATGACTACTGATGACCCTTCCATACTGCCTCTGCTACAGGTGGTTCTCCGTCTAAAACAACTCATACGACAGCCACGTGCTCTTTTTTTGCAGTGTTTCCTGAATGTTTGATTGAAAGGGGAGGTAGGAAAGCAAAGCTTGGCAGACAGGCCGTGGGCAAAACCCAGCATGAAGGGGCTCAGGGCCTGCGAAGCACTCTGGAGGCCCAGGAGAACCAATGCCCTCACACAGCAGAGCCATCGGTAGAGAGCAGGGACGGGTGAGGATGCACCAAGCTGCCTGCCTGCAGGTACAAGGCAAGTGCATCTGCCACAGAGAGATGGCACGTAGATCGCTTGAAACAAGGATAAGTTCCAGTTACTCTGCCTGGCTTCTGCTTGACACAGTCTCTGCATTCACTCTGTTCCCAGTGCACTGATTAAAAATACAGCTCTCCCTACCTCTGCCTAGGTCTTCGCAGTTTAGGAAACCAGCTGAATTTGGGCTGAAAACAAGCTTCAGCATCAGATCATCAGATAAAATTTGTATTGCTGGTAAGCATGTTAATAAATCTGATAAGACCAACTACCCCACCTGACAAAGCAGCCAATCTCCTACTTTGAAGGCATATTTTAAATCAGCATGGGGAGATTTGTCTCTTTTTTTATTTTTTTTTTCTGGAATGGCTGAATCCATTTTATTACAAACTAGCAGGTCAGTAACTCGATGCCTATAAACCCATCACGCTCTAAATGCAGTAGGTCAGGATAGCCTGACTCTGCCCCGGAGTGAGTTCTTAATCTATGGCTTTTATCCCCACCCCTTTTCAAAAACGCTCCAGCATGGGAAAAGCCTTTTTTGGATTTCTGCGCTGCCTGGAACCATCACACAATAAGCCAAACCCTCTCAGATGATTTATTGTTAGGGCCGCAGACCTACCTCTGAGGATTTTAGTCAGACTTAGCCCTGAAATCTCTGCCCTCCTCTGCCCGGACATTCGCACGGGTTATCTCCCAAGAGGATTGCTCTGGGAAAATCATTCAGTGCCCCCGGGTGCTTTAATTCTTTCTGGCCTCCAACCAGGCCGTGCAATGCTGAAGAGCCGAGGGCGCTGGGATGAGTGAGTGCCCTTGACATACAACTCTCAGCGTGGATACTTTGCACGCGAGGGAAAATCCCTCTGTGCTTTGTTTTTCAAACCTAAACCTCCACCGAGCAGAAGCCTCTGGAATCTGTGCCCCAGAGCCGCGGCCGGCTTCCTAATGACGCCATTTCAGGAAACGCTGTGAAGCTGGTACAGCTTGCTCCTTGAAACCAATCTCAGCTGAATGCCCCGAAGCCCTAGGAGCCATGAACTCGGGGAGCTTTCGGGTCAACATTGAATTGCTGGGGCTGGGAAAGTCACACGAGGTAGAAACTAAACGCTGAGGGAGGCTTGTAACAGGAAACGAGTCAGTGGTGGTAGGCGAGGACGAGTGCTGCGTGGGAGGAACTGCACAACGACACTTGTGTGTGTTGTGAGAACAAACACGAAATCACAAGCCTGAAGAACACCAGAAGTCGGGAGCAGGCTGAGTCGGCTGCTGCCGCCCCGCGACGCAGCACAGCAAGGGGCAGGTCGGGACGCGGCCCCTCTCCCTCTGTGCAGAGCAGAGGGCGCCGCCTCCGGAGCATGTCCGTGATCCGGCATTCCAGGGGCCTGCTCCTGGGGAGCAAGAGTCGCTACAGCCGGCAGCGTGGGCCGGCGCCAGCGAGACAGATCTGAGTAGCTGCCTGGTGGCGGCCGAGTCTCTACAAAAGGACTGGCAAGAGCAGGAGAAAAAGAAAATTCCCACTCATTTCTAGGGAAAAAAAATAAGAAGCCTCACTTGGTTTTGAGTAGGGCAAGAAGGAGATAATTGGAACTGTTAGGGAGGAAAAAATGATCTGAAAGTTTACAAACATGTACCAGAGCTCCCGAAATAGCTCTGACTTGTCTGGAAGGCATCAGAAAGATCCTTGTTGTTTCATGTGTGCTGGAGCAGCGCTGCTGCCAGTGCTGCCAGTGTTTGCAGGAGAAACGTGGCCTGGAAAATAACTCTGCTCCTTTTTTTGTAAACGCAATTTTAAATTCGTATCAGCTGCTACAACTGAGAATAGTAGCAGCTCTTCCACGGCAGCGCTGCGGAGCGCTCGGCGCTCTCAGCAAAAGCGCCACGTGCGTGGCTGAAACGCAGGAGAACCCTCGTCGGAGGTGACGGGGGGCTGCTCTCTGCCCTGCAGAAGAGCAGCAGGGGAGGCTTGTGTGAGGCCAAGGCGGACATGAGCATCCCCACAGACGCAACGAGAGCAGAGTGACGCCCCACTGTGAAAGGGGAAAAGATGATGCAAGAGCAACTGTCAGAAGAGCCAAGTCCCGGCAGCGCAGCCTGCAATACAACCCGCCACTGTGGCCTTCAAACTGGGTGTCATTTTTGTAGGTATGTTTTTTCCCTTTGATTACTCACTTCCTCTAAAACTAGAGGAGCCAAATGATCATTATGAGCCAAGAACTACTCTTTTTTTTAATAATATTTAATGGCAGTATATAGCTGTAGCCACACACTTTAAATCATTAGTGGTGTGACCATCTCTTTCCTTCCTGACAATTGCTGAGAAACGGCAGTGCTGACAACGAACTGCTTTTTATTTACCTCTCATAAATCAGGAGCAGCCAGGCCTCCTTTGTTCCAACCAAAAAAGAAAATAAACCAGTCAGTGAAATGTTACCACGAGGCTAAGTAATACCCGTGCAGGTTCAGGAATCCTGCACTCTAACCCACTGGGGCTCAAAGCATCCCCATCTGTTTCCTTTCAAAATATTTGAGCGGAGACAAAAGTGACAGTGGGGGAAGGGAGCAGGAGATGGAGCAGTGGAGAGAACCACTTCTCCTCTGCCCCGTACCAACCCGCTGCTGTGACACAGAGTGCTGTGCGCAGAGCGCGACCCGAGGCTTTGCTCCTGCCGTGTGGCAGAGCATTTCTGTGCTTGCCAAGGAGCTGCGCGTTGGCAGCGCTCCCTTCCCCCTTCCCTCTGCTTGCGAGGCTCTATTCCCGTGTTGGAATTCCCAGCGAGGCTCTAGCCAGCTAGATAAACAGCACAGTCCCCAGATGCATCCCCTCGGAGGCTGAAGTAATAGGTCATGGGAAACAAGCAGAGACAACCGTTTCCTCCTGATACTGCAGTCACCACCACGCCGCGCTCCCATTTGAGGCAAAACAAAACAAAACAGGACTGAATTCCACTTAAAGAAAGATTCCACTGGAATAATCGGAGCTGTTTTTCTTCCTTGGTAAGTTAAAGGCACTAAATAGGGCGTCCAGCTGGAAGCCAGGTTAATAGGAATGAAATGTAAACAGAGATTATGCTTTTTTTTTTGTTAAAAATAACCAACAAACAAACAAGCAACATATTAAGAGAGAGTCAAGAAAAATTAGTAGAAGTAGGAAAACCTTTCTATGAAGCCTGTCCATCAGGCCATGGACAGAATGATGCCACCAGAGGTACTCATTACAACTCTTTGGGCCTTTACTTGAAGGCATTCTTGGGTCCTGAAGGACTTCAGCCTGGCCTCGGGAAGGAAAATGTTTTACCCTTCCTTCTGCAGTACAGGAAAGACAAGGGACTTCTCAAGACTCGCACAGCAAGATCACACCAGTGGAAAGAGGATTTGGGTCTCCTACCACCAGCCACGCAGGTTCAAGGCCAAACCACTCCTCCTTCCCAAACCAGAATCTTTTTTTCCACAGTAAAGGCAATTTCCACACTGGAAGAAGGGCAAGGGATATCCACGTCTATGCTCCCTCTCCCCTGCCAGTCCCTACATTCCACATTTTTGCAGCTCACGGTTTTCTCATCAAAAACCCAGTAATTTTTATTGTCTTATAAAAAACAAACTTCTCCACAGCATCAATCAGGCCGGGTTTCAAGGATTTCTAACCTGTAAAGAGGACAAATCATTCTGAGAGACCTTAATCAGGAAGCCAATAGGGCATTAAAGGATTTCTTAGGGATCCTGAGCTTGAAGATACCTAGCCAGGAACAGGTTACCTACCTGCCTTTTAAAACAAATAGTCATGTCAAACAATACACCGAACATTTCCAAAGGGAATAAAAAACATGGCAGTAAACAGACAAAAACGGAGGTAACAGTGAACTCTGTTTCAAAGCCATTTTACAGACTGGATCTGGCTGCTTTTTTTTTCTTATGTAAAACTCCTCTTGTTTTACAAAAAAGAAGGCAAAGCAAGTGGCTTTCTGCCTACTGGAGCTTGCAGACGCTGTTATTGCTCTAGAGAGCAATGACACAAGACTGTTTTTGCAAGCAAGGAACAATTCCCACCCTCAGGCTCCAATCAATATCGGTTAACTCTGAGCATTAGTAGCTATCGCAGGTTCTTTAAGGGCCCCCACCAAATAACAGGCGGTCCCGTGTGAACACGCAGTAGGTGACTGTTAGCGCAGATGTGGCCTGTGCTCCACGTCCTTGTGACTAGGTACTGCTGACAGCAATTAAGAGCACTGCAAACAGCCCTGGAAACTCTCTGGCTTGTTCTGTCAACACTTGATAGTTACAGAAAGAAGTGAGCTCTTTCCTAAGAATTAATGACAAAATCCATGCTAAAAAAGGGACTTTTGGTTAAGAGAAATAAATTGTAATAGGAAGAAGTGAATGTGGGAGAAGGAGTACTTAACTGACCTAACCTTCTGATGACATACAGCATGTTTTAATAAGACACTCGCTGGCTTTAGAACTGAAAAGGGACGGAGTGGTTTTTACCGACACATATTGAGCAAGCACTACCAATGTACTGCCAACAGAGAACAAAACTGTAGCTTTGCAAACTTGGATCAACATCTGACAACTAAGCATGACTTGTAAAGAACGACTAACTACAAAGAGCTTGTGTCATGGCTCAATCTGAACAAACACATGCTTTTAAAAACAGTTCTAATACTCTTTGATATATTTTTATAGCATATCAGTGGTTGGTTGTGCCCAACAGTCTGTGTGGCACTGGCAAATGGCTTTGCTATTACAGTAACTTTTTAAGTTTTTCAAGAAAATACTGTTCTCAGAGAGAACATCTCTATTGCATAAAGGCAAAAGTCTTGAACAGATTGTTTTGACCAATTTGAGAAAAATAAAAAAAGAGTAGCACAGTAGTTTAGTAAACATTAGAACTAACAAATAAATAGCTTATAGTGGCATAGACTTTTTTGGGTTCCCTGTTCAGGTTTTGAAGGTGGCAGATAAAGTGTTGTTGTTATGGCACTACAAGGATCTTACCTTTAGTCTCACTTAACCTTCCTGGGTTCACGGTCTTCCTATTTCCTTCAAAATCTGACCAAAATGAATAAAGCCTTTTCTTTAAAATGTGCATTGACCAGTAAAGTGCTGGGCCAGCAGTTAAATATGAGTCCAGGTTTTGCTGAACTCCAAAGCATATGAGAGAAGGAGAGATTTTTTCAAAACAATTTTGCATTCTCCCTCATAAGAAAATAATGACACTCCATGTGTGCTGCAATATCTACCTTGTCTTGCTGTGTATTCGTTGTCTTCAATCAGTCTTGCTAATCCAAAATCAGCAATCTTGCATATGAGGCCATTCCCCACCAGAATGTTTGCAGATCGCAGATCTCTGTGTATATAATTCATTCGCTCAATGTAAGCCATTCCTGCAGCCACCTGTTGGAAGCATAAAACACAATTAGGGAATTTTAAAATAAACTTGTACACAAATGGGCTATGAAACACATAAACCTAAGTGCTCAACACTCTGAAAACAGACCTGGGCTGCCATGTCCACTAAATTCGGTAACTTCAAGGCTCTTCCTTCTCCATCTTTCAAGAAATCTAGCAAACTTCCTGTAAACGCAAAGTTGAAACAATAGAGAAATGTTAAGTTTATTAAGACTATTTATCAGAAGGGATATGCAGTATTAAAGATAGAAATGTTTTGAGTTCAAGTGAGCAACTTCAAAAAAGAGCAGTATTTTCAAATTCTTGTATTATACGTTGTCTCACTTTGCTTTAAGGTTGGCTTGCAGAAGAGTATGTCACTAGTCCAAAGAAAGTTGCAAGGAAAAGAAACAAAGTTGTTTTTTATTTTCCTGACTATTACTAAGAAAGCTGATCTTTCTTAACTTGTTCTATGTGTGCCAGTGCTCTTTTAAAGTACATAGTGCTGCTCTCTAAAGGCGTCAGCTAGCTAAGAAGCAATGTCGCGGTTCCAAGCCACACAAGTTATGGAAAGAGTCAGATCCCAGCTCAACCTACTCCAAAGGAAAGGTCAGCCTGGAGCCCAATAAGCCCGTAACATTAGTAAAGACTTATTTTCCTTAGGAGGTATTCCTTCGTAGCTGTTTTTCTTCAGGTAACATGCAACTAATCGTAGTGTGAGTCATTAGTTTTAGAAGGCTGCTACGCAAAACTGAAGAGTACAATGCGAAGACCAGACAAAAGTGGTTTTAGCAAAAGCAGTATGCAAAAAGCTTCCCTGCCTACGGGAAAGCAAGGAGCTTCCCTGTAGCTTTTTAAAAAAGCTTAGGGTGCTTATAGCTTCCTTCCCAAACTTGTACGCAGTGTGTATTTAAACAGAGAAGTGGAGCAGTCCCCTTTAAATAAGGTCAGTCAAATGGTTTAATAAATAAGGGGAAAAGACAGATGATTAGGCATTTTTTCCCTTGATAAATCCTCAGCCTCAAGCTCAGAACCAGAGATGTAAAATGGTACAGTAAAAACTAGTAAACTGAGCCAAAATAAACCACGTATTTCAGACAGATTTTGAGGGGAAAAAGCACATGCTTGACACTGAGACATATGATTAAAGTGTGAGTTAGTCAGGGCTTGAATGCCTCTGAGGAGGGAGGTGGGCAGGCACCTGCCAGGAAAATAAAAATCAACTCCAAATAGACAGAAAAAATGCACTCAAGATTTTAGAGTGTATCCTCCAATGTACAATGAAACTACCCTGTGAGAACTTATGTTTCCTATTTGGTTCATTTGCTTTTCCAAGATAAGCAGAATTTTCTTCTCTACTCTCAGCACCCCTGCTGGAGATCTGACGGAGCTAGAAGGTTTCCTTTTTACACTTCACTATGCTATAACCAGTTAAGTAGCCTAAAGAAAAAAAGAACCGAGAAGGAGGAGAAGAGAAGGCAAGGCACGGGGAAAGAGAAAATAATCATGTGTGGAAATAATTTCTTTAAATGATAAACAGCGTAGGCTTAAAATTAAGCTGTGATGTGAGAGTGAGGTGTATGCTTTAGAACTCAGACCTTCTATTGAAAGCAAAATCTTAGGCTGAGAAGTACATATTGAAAGAAGACGCCAGCACCAGGGAAAGTCAGGATGTCAGAAAGCATTATAATACATGACACAAACCTAGAAAATGCAAATCTCCAGTTGCAAGGGAAGTTTAGGTGCTGCTAAAATTGGAAACACTTAAACTGTTAGCAAATTCTCCCTCCTCCTACCTGGCACAATTTTTTCTGTTACATGTACACCTAGGCATTTCAGTTTTTGGGGCCTCATTCAAAACTGAATTCATAACTCTCCTGAATTAAGAAGTGAATCTAGTTTCTTTCACTCTGTCCTTACACACACTCTTTTTGCATCACACTGCATCTCCCTCTGTACCCACAATAACTTCAACAAAAATTATATAGTGCTCTCCAGGGCAGCAGCACTGGCTTCACCTTTGCTCATGTACTCTGTGACAATATAAATGGGTTCTTCAGATACCACAGCATAAAGTTGGACCAGTTTGTCATGTTTTAGCTTCTTCATGATTTGGGCTTCTTCTAAGAACGATTCTGGAGACATAGTGCCAGGCTTCAGAGTCTTGATGGCCACTTTAGTATTTCCATTCCACGTACCTACAAGCACAGATATTTAGTTAGGTTAAACATCTTCTGCTCTTTTACTTACCAACACCTAATGTAACCGAAAAGTTAACTAGCAAGGGTACTTACTACTACTTCTGTTTTAAAAAGTGGTTTCACATTTTGCCTTAGCATTTGTACTTTTCCCCCCTTTTCCTCACAATTTAGGCTTTCTTCTATTTTACTGAAAAATAAATATTCCCATTGCTGCTAGGGGACAATCTCCCTTGCCTTACTCAGATAACGCTTCCATTGACATGCATGGAAACCTTCTCTGAGTAAGAAGAAATACAGGACCTAAAATCCATTTTCACATATTTCCCTCGTGACAAGTAATTACTACTGACAGCAACACAGCTCCAGTCACAGATTGGGCTAACAGATTTGGCTAAACCAAGGACTTCCAGCTTGCAGGCCATTTTAATATTTTTTGCTCTGAACCAGAGCAAAAACACTCTATGAAAAATTCCTCCAAAACCAAATCCTGAATCGATTTCATCTCAGAAACACTGGCGTATTTCCACAATTTGCCTAGGATTTATTTCTTGAACACTACTGGACCCCGCGCTCCTGAGGGGCTGCCCGTGCGGCTGGTGCAGCCCAGCGGGAGAGCTGGCAGTGCTGGGTACAGAACCATGGGCACCCGCTCCGGAGTCCGACCGGCTGCACGAGGACCCGGAGGGAGCTGCGCAGCCCTGAGCCAGGGCTTCCTACAGGCCCTGCTGCCTCCCGTGCGTGTTTGCGAGGGGGAGAAGGAGGACAGGAAAAGAAGAAATAAACACCTACCGATGTCAATGGGTTTCTCAGGAATGGGGTGGGTGGGAAAAAAATAAAATGAAAATGGGTGGAAATACGAGTACCCTACTGCTTTCCAGTGGTGCTGAAGCAGAATGGGACCCCTGAACTACCAGGAGTCAGCGGGGAGGGCTGAAATCATCAACCCTGGAAGCGCAGGGTCCCCTGCAGTGTTCCAAGGGGCTGTCAGGAAACCCCATGAAAACATCTCAAACTGGTGTGTTCTCTCATACAGCACCTTGGAGCTCATGGGCATGTACAGAACTGTGGTTGTTCACAAAAATTCTTAGCTGTTTTACTGATAAATTCCCAAGCACAATCCTATAATAATAGGAAGCCCAGTGCAACAGAAGCAATGGCAATTGCTTCTATGCCTATTAAAAAAACAGCTATCTTAAAAAAAACTAAGAAATCATTTTTAATGCAGGAACAAGCAGTCTGCACTCTCTCCGTTGCCTCTCTAAGAGTACTGACTGCGAAAGTACATCTGTGGAATTCTTTTAATTTGGATCTCACAGATTTCATATAGAATGTAATCTATTTTTAGGGAACTGCTATTTAATAAGGCAAGAGAACAGTCCTGAATGGCTTCAGGAATTAATTGTAACAGGTGAAATTCACTCCTCTGCACATGAGCACATGAGGCTTGCAGAAGGCCTACAAAGTATATGAAGACTCAGACTTAACTCTAATTTCTTTAAAGAAGATGCTGTGAAGGAGATAACATTTAAGATAAGCCTATTTGGAACTAGAACTTCTTGAGTGCACAGTAACAGACGGTTACCACTGCTCCGCAGCAACTGGCTAAGCCAAAATAACTTGATGATGAGCTTTCTGCAACATGCCAGAGCACAAGAAAATTGGATCGCTGTTGTGCAAAGAGTCAATTCCCAGCTGCCATCTTGCCTAGATAAGGATGGAGGAGTGGCTGGAAGCAACTGGGTAAGCAGTCTTTCATTTCCAGGACAACTTGTGCAGGACACCCTATGTTGTTTAAGGATGGCCTGAAATACATATTAGCTAAAATGATCTATTCTGCACAATTTCGGTTTCCATTAAGCTTTGTCTTTCTTCTGCCACCTCAGTGCCAGGTGCTTTGGTGTCTTCAGGTGGTGGAATAACGTCCTGTGCTGCTACCACTGCTCACTCAGGGTACGCGAGGCGGACTCCTCGGCCCTTAGTGGAGTCAGCCCTTTGCATCAGAGCTGCAACAAGACGTCACTTCGTGGCACTAATACGCTAGACAGGAAGGCTGCAGCTTCACTTTCTGATTTTAAGTCGACTGGCCAAAGCCTTCTTTAACAGGTAAAAGAGAGTATGTTTCATATGGGCCGCTGAGAAACAGAACCACGGGGTACCTTCAGGCACCGTCGCTTTGCAAAATTGCCACAAATTACCTAAATGTGGAATGAAACCCTAGACTCACAGACATCAGGGCTTTTGTAACTGACTTTAATAAACTAAGATTTTACCTGGTGTGTTAAGATGATTAATTGTGTATTATCAATTTTCTTGGCCATAATAAAAATCCTAGGACTCATTCTATTACCGTGGAATATTTTTGGTATCCTATTTTTAAAAAACACTTCTGTGAATTGCTCCAGTTAAAAAATGAAAATCAAGTGTAAAGTTTATTTCACCTTCTCATCCAAATTGCAGGTTAAGTTGTAAAATTTTCATGTTGTGCATTAGTATTTTCATCTGTCATTGAGAAACTAATTAGCCTTCATTAGTAGAGACCTCCTTCCGAATTCTTCCTGTTGATACTTAAGTTATTACTTGGTGCCTATTTTATTCATTTTTAATGTATTATCTACTCTAATTTGGTAAAGTTTCGTGACTGATATTCACGACTGAAATATTTCTACTACATCTTACTTTAAGAAAATGATGCAACAACTGTAATAATAACTTATATATTCCTGAAAGATACTTGGTACTTCATTTTTTACAACTGAGATTTTTTTGAATTGCATTTGCTAATTTAGCTTATTGTAACAGTTGAAGATCTGTGGCACACAAAACTGACCACTAAGAATGAGGGTGACAGAGCACTGGAACAGGCTGCCCAGAGAGGATGTGGAGTCTCCTTCTCTGGAGATCTTCCAAACCCGCTTGGACGCAGTCCTGTGCCACGTGCTCTAGGTGATCCTGCGTGTGCAGGTGGGTTTGACTAGATGACCTCTAGAGGTCCCTTCCAACCTTAAGCATTCTGTGATTCTATGAATGAACATCAACTCGAGTCTCTCACATACGGTCAAGATGGAGAAACAAGAAGGTGAAATTACAGTTATCTTGGGATGCTAATAGGGAAGACAAGCAGTTTTCTTTGCAGCAGGCCCACTGCAATCTACAAACTCGATAGACTTGCTGGCACGTTCCTTGCTGTAGCCTTGCAACAGAAAATAGTTGCGAGAACCCTGGGCAGCCCACCGTTTATTTTGGTTTTACATTCTTATGTGTCATTGCATACCAAGTAGTTCCACCAAATGACCATCAAGTGATGAAAATATATATATTGTTTTTTCCTTTTTTTTAATCAGTCATTTTAAGGAGGCTATATGAAATGCAATTTGGTGTAACAATGTGCATACCTCTCATTAAACGGCCAGTACATTGTATTTCAGTGCTAAGACCATGTTAAGATTTATAGATCTTTTAATTGCTATTGTTTAACAGTCATTTAGAGGAGGCTTATGCAGAAGGGAGTAGTAGGAAAATCAGGGAAATGTGTAGAAAACAATGTCAGTGGATTTGGAAAATGCCAGTATTCCTGGACTTCAAACAGCGGTTTCAGCTGCCCTGGACAATTCTTGACTCTATTGTCCATGGTCTGTATATCAAGTTACAGGGTTTTGCCACATACACAAAATTTCAAAACAGAATTTCTGAAGTGGATGCGTGGCAAAGCCAGCCTGACAATACTAGCTCCCTGGTACTTGCCATCATTTTTTAAACTGAGGAGGGGATGGGAACATTTTCAGGGTTTGACCTCATCAATACTAAAACATACATGGAAAGAAAAATGTCTGGTTGGCATTTATTTCTGGTTAGCCATTCTGTTTTATGAGATTAGTATAACTCCAATTTTAATATTTAGATATTGTGTAGTCACCTAAATATCATTGTAATTAGTGAAGTTTAAAGGCCTGGCCCCTCATACCTGTGAGTGCAAATGAAAGGAAGTTTCTACACGAACTACTATATTTAGGTCTCACTGCACTAGGTGATATAGACTAACATTTCAAACTGTTCTGATCTTCTAGCTTTCAGGTTTTTATTTCAAGTTTCTATTTCTGTCAAGAGGGCCTTAAAAGATCTATCCAAAGCAAAATATATTCTCTGCCTTACCACGCCACACTTCAGCGAAACAGCCCTGACCAAGCTTCTGCTCCAGAAATAATGAATCACGTGCAACTTCCCATGCATCTTTAGCCAATCCAACAGTTTGTGGGGTATTATTCGTAGCAATCACAGTTAAGTTAAAACACAAACCATCAGCTTTCTCTATAGGAGAGGAAATTAATAAAAAAAACACACTTATAATCCAAAACAATGCATGCATTGACAAAGATGGAAGGTGAATTGTCTTTCAGTGTCGCATTAACGTTTACTTGCAAATGCTGATTTTTGGATACTGAAGGTAGGAACTTTTTTGCTACCTTCCAGGAAAAGGCTCCTTGATACAATTAACAGACTACCATGTGAGCCTTGATTTATTAAGACTGTAATAACTTGTCAAAATTGAAAACTTCCAAAGGAACATGAAATTTCAGTTTTCCTTTGCCATCAATTACTGTGAAAGCTGAAGATGAAAGAATTTCAAAAACACGATTCCCAAGGCATTTTTACTAACAATTTGAGCTTTGCACCTTTTTTTGTGGGAGGGGTCAGTGTCCTACACCTTCACCTTCCATCTTGTAATCCCCACACAGAGAGCTATTTTAGAATAATTATTTTGCTCCATACCCATCCATACTTCCCCAAACTGCCCATTTCCCAGTCTCTTGATCAACTGTAGGGATTCTCGTGGAATTTCCCAGACATCTTTGGTTTTGACAGACAGATCAGTAAGCCTTGGCATTCCTTTATGACAGGGGACTACTAAGCGGCAGCAAAGACCTGCAGCTCTCTCTGATGGAGCCAGAAGTGAAGCCAACAGCAAAGAAGAGGAAAGAAAAAAAAGGGTGACATGAAACAAAAACAGTAAGCATAAAAACAATGCTACTCACAACAGCTGTTAGTTGCATACCACAAAGCATCCTGGAAGATTAGAAATTGAACACTGAAACATATTCATTTGAGACAGAACAGGAAATATTTTAGTTTCTGCTTCCACAGCCTTAAACTGAAGGTGACCATCAATGGTTTCTCATGTGGACTCGGGATCTTCCTTCTCCCATAGCGCTGCTTTAAGGCAACTTCCTAGGTAATGGCATAGTATAGTACAGTATAACTCTCAAAAATTATCAGTAATCCACAAACTGGAGTGCATCTGAACTGAGTCAAAGTGCCACAGCGAAGATTCTGTTTTTCTGAAAATCACACCAACAGAAATCTGGCAGACATTTTTTTTTTGCACATTTTTTCTAAGTATTCTATGAGAAACTTTTTCTCATGTTCCTTAGAATGCTATTTTTTTTTTAGGCTATGCAGCCAGTCCCGCACCATTAGGACAGGTTCATTATACTTATTCCTTCTAAAGCTTCACAGAAGACTGAATTGTGACAGAAGTCACAAGATATTCTAGCAGGACTAAAACCAGCGCTATGTATCTATTGCTGTAGAGTAACTGTACTGCCCAGGGCAGACTGGATCATAAAGCTTGCAGAGCAATTTGTACTTTAAAACGGGTGCAGCAGGGCAGGACAAAGAGGAGAACTGCTATTGCATTTGAGACTCAAATATAATTTTCATTCTGCTATGTAAGATTTCCTTCTGGACAGTTGAAAAGTTTATTTCAGCATCGCAAGGTAGGAAAGCATCAAAGTTTTGGCAACACCAAGCTCTACCTCCCCAGCACAAATGCCACAGGATGGTGGGAAAGTCCCTACAGACACCCTAACATGGACCTTGCTGTGTCTCCTGTAGCAAGATCACAATGCTGGGACGATGAAATGACTAGCTAGCATGTCTGATTGCAAGATACCTCCAATGGGGAATATTAGGATGGGGACTCAAAATACAGGCAATACCTGGAAAGTCTCCTTATATGTCTGGATAGTTGCAGAAAGGAAATAGGAGTTTTTTTAAATCTCCTTGTTTCCTTTAACTGAAACAGAAATTTAGTGTGACGGTGCTCCAAAAAGACTGGACTGCAGAAAGCAGCAGCAAGGCTTTATCTACAAATTCTTTCTCCTGCTAGGGAATGGGTGAATAGTGCTGGAATTGCAAACGTGCTGCTCCTGGATTTCACTCCGACGTCAACACGCTGTTGGGATCTCAGTACTTTTGGTCTGGAAATTTCATCCATGAAAGTCTGGGTAATAAGGGAGGATGCAACAGGAATGTAGTGCTGCGATACCTGGGTTGTGTCTAGATTTGCTTGGTGGTTCTGAGTCCTGATGTAGGACTGCTTACACGAGACCAGATCTTGCACTGACTGCCTGAGAGGTGGGCGCAGAGCAAGCATGTCCTGCTGTGAGGGAACCGACCCGTGCTCTCTGCACAGGACACCAAGCCACTGTGCTGGTGTCTGCAGCATCTCCACGCCCTCTGACCTGGATACCACTGAGCTGCACTCCCCAAAGTAAAGCTAGGCACCTACAAGGAGTTGTGATAGAGCCCGTATAGCTCCCAAAATCCAGAAGCCTGTGCAGGGAAGTTAGAGGCACTGTTTATGCTTGGAGTCAGGTAGGGCTGGGCACAGAACGAGGGCTGCTGTGAACCCCTGCATGTGAAACCTCTGGGCTTGGTCTGGACCACAATCCCCTGAGCTAACCTGGATCCTACTACTCACACCTCTGTGTTGCACAGAACTGACTGTTTCCAGACCTGCTTTGTCTCTGCAACTGCAGAAGGAAAATATGTGGCCCAAATAATTTGACCACAGATTGATATATATTGTAAGTTGAAATGTACCCAAAAAATGGCATAGTGGTGTTGAAAATTAACATCTTTAGATGTGAGCTTCCATACATCATTTAGCTTCGTTTAATGCAGAGTCACCGGAAAAAACTAGGAATTCTCCCAGGCAGCATGCACCCACCAGAAACTGCGTGGAGAAGACAGCCAGATGTCTAGTATGAGCAGCATAAGAACGCAGAAGACAGAATATAAAGAACACAGAAAAAAACATCCCACAAAGAAGCTGATTTCCCAAGTAAAATTTATGAAAAGTTTTTGAGCAGTGAGCATCTAGGGTCACCTATTAAGATGATCAAAAGCTATAGCAAAGACAAAGCAATAAAGAATAATAATTAAAAGAAAAATCCATACTTCTGTTTTGAAAACAAACTGTTGAGAAGTATGACAGTCTTCTGTGCAAGAAACAGTAAGCATGTGCAGAGATTTTGGGGGCTTTAAAGTCCTAGGTTATTGCATACCAATTTTCAGTGTCAGCAGGATGCACTTTTGGTTGAATTGTGTGTACCACTTTTTAATCACATGAATTAAAAAAAAAAAGAGGTGGACATGATGGGGAGAAATACAATATATATAAAGAAATGCCCACTTCATCATATTTATTTTTAAAATGAGACTGCTGGTAATTTAAATGCTAATACTCTGCACCTTGAACATAAATTCAACATGAAGAATTGAGTCAAGTAATATATGGAAACATTTTTGCTGTGCCTTAAGTGACTGAATGCCACAATGTAATTCTGTAAATGCTTTATTAGCAACACCGCGCTGCAAAAGGGTAGATATTAGCACTCCCTTATGCACAGGGAATTAATGCAGTAGTTCTGTGTTCTTAGAAAAGGCACGCAGTTACCTGCGTGGACTGCTACCTACAAAAAGCTCTGCTGCTGTGCACTATGAATCTCATTTAACAACGTTTATAACCATAATGGGAAAGTGATAATGCATTACAGCAAGCCAAAGCCACAGCTCAAATGGCTCTGCAGGACCTCTTATACATAGGAGAGCAAACAAGCAAGTCCTCAAGAGTGTCAGGTATTTTTCTGAGAAGTTACCTGAATAATGCTGAACCAGCTGCTGAAGAGTTTCAAACTGTGCCCGAGTTGTGATATAATAGCCACCATTGTCGAGTTTACGAATTTTATAATGTTTGACATGATCTCCTTTCATATCATCCCAGTCACGAATGGACAGGGAATAGGCACCTGTTTCAAGACAGAGAGGAATAAAAAATCATAAGCACCTTTAAGACAGCCAGAATTTGTGGTTTGCCAGTCATTTATTACAAAATAAAAGAGAAATTGCTTTAAAATGCCTATTTTACATTTAGAAAGAGCAAGTGAATCCAACACGATTAAAGTGTCACAGAAATTTGTGGGTCACAGAAATCACACCGTACCTCCTCCACACTTTTTCAGAAAGAAATCAGGACTTTTGGGTAAATGGAAACTCGCATCTTAACATTTACTGCTTCAGGTCATTAAATTTACTTTTCCCTCTCTAAGTGTCAGGTTATACTGCAAATACTGTACTTTAGGTAAATGCCAGTGGGCAGTAAATGTCAAGGTATTCAAAGGAGTCCCTAGAGATAATGACTTCATATCTGTGTAGTATTGTCACCCAGATGGACCCCAAGCTGTTTTACAAGCATTAAACAACCAAATTAACCAACTTGGTATGTCACAATCTTTGGAGGAGAAAGTCCTACTACACTGACTTCGTGCATCAGAAGATTTGCTAGAACTGCACATTTCTCTTTCCAAATCTATGGAGGAACTTTAGATATTACTGGTGGGATTCAGAGGCCTAAACACAGGACTTAAATGTGAGGTGAGCTGTCAAATGCCCAGCCTCCTCACAAGGGAGCAGCTTTCCCACAGGTATCAGATTTGTCTGATCTGTGTGGAGCATTCAGGCATTTCAAATGGCTCCAAATGCTCATGTGTAAGCAATGGAAACTCAGGTTAGGGCTGGGTTTAGGTTTTAGGTAGGTACACTATGTTCCTGGTGCAGATGCCCAAACACAAGGTGCTGGTTCTGCTAAAGCATCTTAATTTCAGCCTCATTTCCTTTGACTGTAATGGTACTGTCCAAGTTGCTGGTGTGACTCAGGTCTGAACACTACCTGTGTGTGTGTAACCGCATTTTACAATATATATTTTTTTGCATTATGAAAAAAATGAAAAAGGTTAGTTGTTTCAAAGGCCAGGGAAGAAATCTTCATTCATGTCTCAGAAAGAAATCTCGTTTACTCAAAGGTAATGCAGACTTCAAAAGAAAATACTGGAAGCAACTGTAGAGATCTCAGGAAGGCCCCACTTCTGGAGACCAGATGACTTTCACTGACAAAAATTTCAGCTAAGACCAGGAAAGCAAAACCAACATCAGAAAATTTTGGATCACCTTGATTTTCCTCAACAAGAATTTCATGGAATTCTGAAATTTCTCCAACCATATCAAACTGCAACAGATTACACTGGTCCACAGCTTGCCACTGAGTGGAGCTGCGGCAAACAAAACTTCTCCACCCATAAACTCTAAGGAGTTCTTAAATTACCTGTTATTTAACCTTTAGGAGGAAAAGAGCCAGCACTTAATCCCAAAAGAAGGGAAAGGCTTTTTATTTTTAAATGCAGAAAAAAATGTCCAGGTTATTTTTCTGAGTCTCCTTCTGAGTAAGTCAGTTAGGAGCTTTTTCGGGGGATTTGCAGGCAAATCTTGTACAAGCTTTGTAGCAACACGGATCGCTGTACATGGTTGTCCTGCTTCCAAAGTTTTCCAAGCAGAGTTCTCCAAGTCTGCATTTGTGAGTTTTGATCCACTGAGAGCAGCTGTATTTTCTTTAGTCACATTCCCTGCCTATCTGATTAGTATTTTAGTTTCTTTAGGAAAACGCAAATAATCTTTGGCTCCAGTTCTGCAATCAGATCTGTGTGGGTGGCCCTCTGTGGACCCCCACTGACCCCAGATCAAGTTGCAGGACTGGCAATTTAGCTCAAATCTGGACAAAAACAAGAACCAAGACTCACTGCATTATTCATTTATTTAGAAGTTCATTATTTAGACTATTCATTATTATCTGCTGATAAATTGAAATATAGGGGCTACACCTAATACAAATCTGGATAGAAATACCACAAGGCAGTACATCATATTAATGATTAAAAAAAAAAATAAAAGCAAACAGCATTGAAAGGTGCAGATTGAAACCAGGTGAAGGATTATACAGACAAAAGCTGATGAAGTACCTGGGTAGTCAGGCTTTGCAAAAATAAAAAGCTAGATCTGACTGATTTATTTTGGAATTATGGTGAGAAGGCAAGCATGACCATGGGAGGTTAAACTCAGGCTGAAGTCATCCACTTTGATACATTTAAAATAAGCTTGATTAATTTTATTAGCATTATTATTTAAAGCAAAGTGAACAATTGTAGATCACAAAGCAATCCCTGCCTCAAGCCCAAGATAACTGGCTGGAGTAAAGCAGCTTCAGACTTATAGGACAATGCACCACTCAGTTCTCTCAGTTGACTGTTTTCTCTCATGAACAAAGTTTCTCTATCTTTCTTTAATGATATATTTCCAGAGACACCACGAGAAAGTAAATGGGCTTTTTCAACAAAAAGCACTTTTTTTTTCCAGTGGCTTATGTACCAACTGTTAGCCTGAAGATGTAGAAAGCCTTAGGTTCAAGAGCAGAGAAATTAAGCTTGCTTTTATAAGCACACCCATGATGGATTACTGCATTTCCCCAATGCTCTTTGTTTCTCCACAGAAGCCCTAGAAAAAAAACTTACTAAGCTAAGTTAACACTTCTGCAAAACATCTCTTCTACTACCATCCAAAAACAGAAATGTCAACATAGACTAAACTGATAGCATGGTTTAGAGAAATGACGTGATGTGCGTTTTTAAGCACATTGTGTTATTGTCTTTGCAAACTCTGTATAGAGTGGAATTAAGCCCTGCTTTTCATATATAATAGCAGCAGTAGTTGGACACATTGAGCAGGTGGAGGCTATTTGCAAGAGAGGGCAAGTCAGAGCACGTCTTGATCCTGGTGAGAAATGCTTTGCTGCTAGCTAAGGTATGGAGAAGCTACTGGATGACAGCATGGCAAATTAACTGCCTGAATCAACAGGTGGTTATTCTGTCAATTCTGATTTTTCTGAGAACCTGAAACGTCCAGACATCTAATTGCTTGGCACCCTGCTATATTGAACTCAGTATTTTACAAACTTACTGTGCTTTTTTTTTTTTTTTTTTTCTCTCATATCTACTAATTAGTAGTCAGAATAGCTTTGGACAACATACCTTTGGTAGTTTCACTTTCCCGGATAAGGAAGGTACCTCTTGGGTTTCCGAATGATAATAGTTGCCTCTCGGCATCCTTTCGGCCAAGTTTGCCGAAGTACCACCTGGAGGTAAACATCAGAAATAGTGAGAAAATGCTATATAGGATTACGTGCTAGTGTCACACAGCTCAGACATGGTATATTATTTGTGGAAAATTTGGTTACTCAAGCATATTCAACTGCCATCCTCATGCTGTATACCTCTATTTGCAGTGGGAAGGTAATATGACACATCAGTGGAGTGGAGGTTATGTATATTTTACACTGGCACTTGCATTAAGCCTCTAATCAGTGGATGTGGAGAATGCTTGTTTGATGTCCACATCAACCACAAAGGCCAATTTTTAATCAAACAGCGGGCAAGTCTTGGGAGAGAAGGAAGAAGGGAGAAAAACGCTTCACTGCTGAAGAGCAGTGTTTCCACAGATGTCGTTCTAACCTACTGACTTGTTTTACATTGTGATTTATTAGTATCCAACATTTTTCTTGCAGTACAGCTAGAAACAGAACTCAACAGAAAGGCCAGATGCAACCATTTTATTGTGGTCTGTAAGGCTTTTCAGTGCCTTTTTCCTTCTTGCAGCAACTAATTACATTTTTTAGGGATTTTTTTTTTGGGGGGGGGAACAGAAAGGTCCCAGTCAACCAAGTCGGAGACACTTCAGATGACAGTTGGAATGCTTATATCCTACTTATTAGAATAATGTCCATGAACTATAGCAAAAGTAGCCTGCAGTACAGACTGCAGTAGCTCTGGAGTAGAATCCATGGCACTCCACAGAGCTTATTCAGACAACATACAGATCCCCACCTTACAGCCATGCTTTGCAGTCCTGCTATACAGTACCTGCTCAGACATTTAAGCTTCCCCAAAGTAACTTGGATACTGGAAATAATATGGATGCATACACAGCCACAGCACTCCACTGTTCACTGCACATGTGTCCTTATATGTGCTTGCTGTGCACTTTGCAGGCACCTTATCTTGCAAAGGTGATATTTGTTACAAGGTGCCCTCCATAGTGCAGAGCTTGCACACTGATAGACTCCGAATACTTTTACAAGCTGGTTCAGGAAAAGAAAGGGTACCATTTGCTTAAAGCTAGAAATAAGCTAAAACCCAAATAAAGTAAGCAGACTTGTGTTCTTTTAGGTTTTCTTCCTTTGTTTTGACATTGAAAAAGCATCGAACTTGGGCTTCTGTTACTAATTACCTAATTATTTACCAGTGCAGTTGAGAATTGAAATAAAAATGATACCAGTCGTTTGAAAAATCACTACAATCAATCAAAACAAACTCCTCAAATCTCCTTCAAGTACAGCACTAATGGGTCTTTACAATGAAAAGAAAACATACTCCTCTGCTTGGATGGAATCGACTGGAGCCACATAATTGCTGGGAATATAACCAGTTTCGCCTGTTGTCAAGGACCGGGCCTCCCACCAGTCTCCTTCCCTGCAGAAACAGAGATGAGGAAAAGTGAAGGAGAGCTGTAAGGACGACAATACGACTGCTGCTGGGTGTTTTAAGTATTCACAGCAGCTCATTTCTTCATCCTGGGCATACTTCTGAGAGAGCTGTTAACAACTAAATCAAAACAATACATGTATTTCATTGCATCTGTTATTAGTTCAACAGTGATTAGTAATGTAGCCTTCCAAACGTAGCATAATGCCATAAGCAGGCGTAACTTCCACTGAAATTACATTTGTTTAGAGCTGAATTTGGACTAGAATATTGAAAATTTTCCCCACAGCAATTATTCTAATATAGACCTCTGAGAGAGCCTTTTTAAAAAGTGCCCAACCCCACAATTTCACATTCAGTGCTATTTTTAACATGGCATTCAAGCTTCCACGTGGATACTCCATCTGAAATCTAATGACATCAAATAGTCAAGAGTTGTAGATGGGCTTTAAGGGTCACACTTCACTGTCCTGGCCACCTGCAGGAGATACTTATTTGAAAATGTATCATCCAAGTCATTTACTTCTTAATGTATGAAAAACATTCTTCTACCACATTTATAGAGAAGGCCACGTAGGAACATCTTACTCCAGTGTTCCACAGGCTTAGCATCAATTTCTGTCTTACACATGTGTGTGCAGTATGATATAGTATTACTATTCAGCCAGTGCATATTGCTGTAGAATACATAGCTTTTAAAATCAAGTTTATTGCTCAGCTTTTTACAGGATGCAGTGATTTGGGATTTAGTGGTTTGTATTTGGGTCTCAGAATTGTATTCATTGACATTTAACTCCGACTTTCACTAACTCTTCTATCTGTACTGCCTAGAAACTCATATTCTCTCTCAGTAAAATAGAGATTTGTTTACTAAGTGTGGCCAGAAAATTCGGCATCTCCAGTATGGAGATTTATTGAAGACACATTGTCTTCTAAGACATTTTAAACAGGCAGAAAAGCTTGTGGAAAGGGAGCTCTCATTAAAACTAACTGCACTTTTTTTTAGGAGTTTGAAAGAATATGAACTCCGAGTCAAAAACGCTGTTTTCAATTCTGCAGCTCAGAACTTGAAGAAAAACTAGGTTTTCTAGATGCTGGGAGCCAACAGTATCTTCATAGATACTGTATATATTAGTAACACAAGATAAAAGTGCCGATAGGGTTTTAGGGTGCTCTAGAGATTATGACCCTAACTTTAGCCAGGGCTAACACTTCCCCCATAGGGAGTTGTAGAGTATTTCTGAGCAATTATGCTACACTCTTATTGACAAATATCTCATTTCCTTTATGGCTATTATTACCAGCTGCCAGCACTGTGCCATTCTCACCAGTTCCTACTTCTACCCTCTTGTTGCACAGACACTCCACTAGATGGAGATATTCTATCATATCTAGGGAGGGGAAAAAAGTGCCGTAGCTCCTACCATTATGAGCAACCCTCTCTGCTTTGGCAGAGGTTAAATCTCTGCCAGAAGGGAAGGGGAACACGGACTTTTTTTTTCCCCACAACATTTAATTACAGGCACCCAACCAAGCCTAGATTAGGAGGAGGTTGGTCAGTGCAGCTAGGCAGACATGCTGCAGGTGGGGATGGTGGGTGTTTTAGATCTCACTCAGGTAGTGAGATGCTCCTCTGAATCACCACCTGCCCATGCCTTTCCCCAGTCTCCACTTGGGATATATCACTCCTGACTTCAAACCACAGGGATATCCTCCGTAGGTCATTTCAGGTACTACAATCTGAGCTTTTTACCCAAAGTAGAAATCTAATTTCACTTCTTGGGAGTTTAAAAAAAAAAAAAGAAAGAAAAGAAAAAGCACCCTCAGTAAATCCCAGACAAACTTTTTATGTATCTTCATCACTAGCAGCACTGACTATTAAAAAGGCTACTTTGATGTCCTTTCTGACATAAGGGAAGAGATGAAGCTCTCTCATAGGAAAGCTGCTTTTGTGCAATCCCAGCCTGGCTGTAAATACTCAGGCAGTTGTGGTTAGGTCTAGTGTTTCTAAGTGGACAGAAAGGATTTTGATGCACATTGAGCTTTTATAATCCTACAGGAAAATCAGGCTGCTTGATTTTTTTCCCTCTCAGAGAGCCTTCCTCCTGACAGTAACTACCTGCATTAAAATGCATACACTGCGAGCAGGCACAAATGGGGGTGGATCTCTGTCCCACAGACTCCAAATACCCATTCTCTGCAAGTCTGTATGAGCACCCTGCACTTCAATTGAAACGGCTAAGGAGTTTGCAACGTGTGGAATTTGTACTTGTTTCAACTGAAGTTTGTGCAAGGTTAGGAAAGCAGTAGGCAACATGAGGAAAAAAGAAAAAAAAAGGATAATAGCTTTAAAAAACTGTCGTTTTTTTCCCCCAAGTGCTAATTTAGAAGTAGAGAGGTTTTTAAACTGCTGCTCTCTTTACAAGTCTTAACTGAAGTTTTTGTACTTTCATCTACATCAAAGCTCTTCAGCTTCATGACTTCATGAAATATTCCAGAGAATTACTTTTTTTTTTTTTTTTTTTTTTAAAAAAACGTTAATGTACACCGAGCCAACTCCAACCCTGGAGTTCTTCTATTAAAATTAACAGGAGTTGCACCAGGGATGAATTTGCCTCATTGTCACGTAGTATAAAAAAATAAAAATTGGAAAAAATATCACAAGGCCTCTACAAAGCTATATACTTGATTGTTAACCCATTTTTACTTCTATATGATAGCAATACTGAACACATGATAGCGCCTTCAACTTTACATCTCAGCCAGGAATTAGAAGATTTTCTGATTTAGGTCAGTAGCACAGTAATATTTAGATGCTATTTTTAAATTGCTAAGTGACTTTTCTATGAGCAGTTGACAAAATTAATTTTAAGTCAATGATTTCCAGGGTTAAAGTGTGGTTTTCATACAAAGCACAATTGTACAATGGTGCATTTATACTTAATAGGACTTCCTATCAAGTTCACACCGTATCACCTTTCTTTAAAAGAAAAAGACGTTAAAGCTTTTAACCCCATGTTGACATGTAAGTCTGGGTCACATTTCATCCCATGGATCAGATTCTCTCAGCTTGCTCCTGTGCAAAGATATTTGCAGCAGACTGCAAGGAGTGTTAGTACAAGCCCTTGTTACTAGTGGTAAAGCACAGAGCTGGTGCTCTCAGCTCCAGATGTGAGTTCACCCCAAAACGTAAGCAGTGAACCACACAACCTAGCACTTGCACATATGTTGAGGTAAAACTGCATTTGCCTAATTTTTTAATGATAAATCAATTAGAAGAAAGAGACAAGTAAGCATGAAGACTAAAATATCTTGAATAGGCCACATCATATTTTAAAATAATATCAACAAATATATTTATGAATCTGGTAAGTTTAAAAATACTAAAAAGCACATTCCCAAGCTTAAAACTTACGAGCTGTTAAGTATTTGAAATTTTTCTCCTTTGTGAAAACTTAAGTCATCTTCTGTTCTTGCTTCATAGTCATAAAGTGCCACAAAAAGAGTTACACCTGAAGAAGAACAAACATGAGTTACACTCCAACACAGAAAACAGCAGCAAAAGGAACCTCAGGGATCAGGTGGCTAAGCTAAACTTAAGCCACACAAGTGGCTGAGGAGTGAACTGAACTGAAAGTTATTTTTTGGACAACCCTTCTACTCACTGCGCTTTTTGGCAGTGGGCACACTACCCCCTTCACTTTCTACATTCATCAGCCCTTTGGGTTTGGTACCCACACAAAAGAGAAAGATCCTCTGTGGGTGAAGGAGGTCTAACATCCAGAGAAGGAGTTTAGATGTATCCACGCCAAATGTTTCCTGTTAACTACTCTAGACGATTTCCTGCTTCAGCCACACACCTCTTTCATTCCCCAGCTGAGGCATGAGGCAGGAAGGCAGACAAACTGGGCATGTCCCAAAGTGACCTAGCATTTACAGGTTAGCACAGTTTTAAAGAACGTGCTGAGACAGCTGTGTCCCCTCACCAGTCCCTGTTGTAATACAGCTAGTTAAGTGCACTGAAACAAGGCTTTGAAGCTCACCTGTTCCTCCTCTTGTTCGCAGCGTCCCTGTGTGAGAGGAGGAATTGACTCCACCAAACACTGTCAATCCTTGGCCTCCTGTGGCATGGAAGTTGTTGTAGTTTGGAATTGAAGTCACGCCAAAGCTAGGATAATGCTGTGGAGTGGGATCTGTCCCATAGCGGTAGCCTGAGCTTTGAGTTAAACTGCCATCCCTCTCGTCAGTCAGTTTTGTTGCTTCTTTATCCTTACATTGCACACAGCCCATTATCTAAAATCCTAGAAGAGCAAGGAAAGGACAGGTGCTCATTCGTTTATGCGCAGCAGATCTCCCTGTAGCCCACATATGATGAGGATCAAATTAAGCTCAATGCTCGAAAGCCAACTATTTGGAAAAAAAAAAATCTCTGCTTTTGAAGATAAACAGCAACATGCTGGGAAAGCTCGTGCAAAATTCTTGCCCACAGTGGCTTCCCACCAGGGCCTGTGAAGGAGCTCCTACCTGCTCTGACTGCAGCAGCAGCTGTCTGACCAGCCCTGCCAAAAAATTTCTTGCATGGAGGCAGCAAGAGGAAGAAAACTTTCTCACTCACCCTTTGCCAGGAGAGCACCTCTCACAGAGGAAGATCACCGCCAAAAAGCACAACTACAAGTATTCAAGTCTGGCTCCGAAACACATAACAAGACATATAACTCACGGTCTCATTTTTGCCATTGCCAGCTACACAATAGCTGCCATTGACTTCGTGTTAGGGTGATACCTTGCTGGAGCCTTATGTGACAGACAGAGATGCAGATAGAGCTGAGCAGATAATTACCACTGTAGAGGAAAGCAGTAGACAACAGACAGAGCACTTAAAAGAAAGTGCTATTTCACACTGAAATATATAACCTGCTGATACTGGAGGGTGGGATAGCCAAAAGGATAAATGCGTCAAGAAACTAGACAAAGCCACGGAGGAATGAACATGTTAAATCCAAACAGCCTTAAAATCCAAATCCCTGATAAAATGAAATTGAGAGAATTGCATTCTGGAAACACTAGCTCTAAGATATATATAACTTATATATACCTTACAATATATATTTATAACCTCTTGTTAAACATCCTCACTGGCCACTGGTTTGGATTAATCTCTTTTAATTCTAGCTGCATAAAAGCTAAGAACCTATATTCTCAATAGTGGAGCAAGACAGAGGGTGCTTCATCATATGTCAGAAAAAGTCCTCGGAGCTTCCTGCATTTATCTAGTACAAATTTTCATTGCTGAGCTCTAGTATCTTAGCAGTTGCACACTAGTGTTATCAAACTCTCTCCACGGACTCTAGATGAGCCTAGAAAAAAAAAAAAAAGTTTCTGAAGTCAAGTGTTATGATATATCTCTGGATGGACCCTTTATCTGATCCAATATGATAAATCTTACATGTAACCTGGAATAGAAACAATATACTCCAGGCACAGGGTTACAAAAAAGAAAAATGACAACAGAAAAATAAAGATTAAAAAAAAACCCAAAAAAGTGAAAGAAAGTGGGACACAGAAAAAAAAAAGTATAGTAAGGTATGCAACTATTTTTTCATATTTTTTTCACATTTCCATGAATATCGTCCACTTAGGATAAATAAAAAAGGACATCCGTTTGCAAATACCCTCATTTTTCTGAAGCTGCCAGACTGGCTATTTTGCATGTCTTACCCCAGCATCAACACAGGAAATTGCTTTTGACAAACTCAGGGGATTCTGAAAAAGCGTATTCCACTGCTGCAAATGCCTGGGAAATTATGCAGTAGCTGTTTGCCTGTGACAGCTCACAATACAGATACCTGCTTCTTATATCTAGCCTGCCTAATTATAAAACCCCTTCTGTTCAAGGGTATTTTCCACAATTTGAAGACAGTGCCAGCGTGTTCAGAAAAGCAACAGCACTTGAATACACGTTCGTGAGCCGCCCTGCTCGACCAGTCCTGTCTGCAGTCAGTGCACGTCCTACCGCTTCCTCCTCTCAGCGCAGAGCTGCCCTTTCTTTATTTCCTCCAGGACAGCGTGTTGCCTCCATGGAGCCCCCGCACAAAAACCTGGGGAATCTCTTGACGTGAGTGGGAAGGGACGAAGCAGAAACAAGGGCTCCCCATGCCATGTTTGCCAGTACAGGCAGCGCGCCCATGTCCTCGCAGATACTGAAGTGCAGGAAGGGCTACGCAAAAGGCTGTTTGCAGTGGCCAGCAGCCAGGAGAGCATGAAGCGCCGGGGCTGCCATGGGGCTGCTGCAGTGCCAGGAGGCCCTGCATGGGCATCCGAGGCCACTCGGCCTCGTAGCATCACTGGGAGAGCCCCACAAGACCTACACGGGGTGTAGAAGTGCCCAGTTTAAATTAGAAGTGAAAAACTGGTGCTTGCGCTGCCCTTTTTTGGAAAGCAGAGTGCTCAGGCCCTGCAGACCCTCTCTTCAATGACTTAGGTAAAGATCGGACCTTTCCAGGCTCCTCTAGGGGCCAGGAGTTGGATGGGCAGCATCAGGGAGCGAGACAGAGCAATGCAATCGGGAAGGCCCCCGCGGCACGAGGGCCTGAGTGCGCCCAGGGGGCCCCGCGTGGCATTTTGGTGCGGCTGCCGCACCGGGACCCATTCAAGGCTGCGCCTCCAGCGGCCATGGCATAGGGACAGGCTCCGCGGGCAGCAGCACAGAGGTGCCGGCAGCTTCAATGGAGACAAGGGAGCCACCGGAGAAAGAGGATTTGCAGTTGTCAGTGCTGGAACGTGCACGTGTGTGCCTCAAAATGGCAGAGCCACAGGCGGGCTTTGGAATCACAGCAGTTATTCTGCTGGCTCTAAATGGAGCCTCCCTGTGAAATGCCATCACCGCCCTTCCCTGCCCCACACGGCTCCTTCGTTGAGTTTTTCCCCTGTGTTTCCACTAGGAAAAAAAAAATAGAAAGCCAAATGAAGGAAAAGAAAGAAAAGAAAGAAAAGGGAAATGTGAAATTGTGGGCGTGGGAGTGATGACAGAAGAGGTTTTCTTCTTACGGCTGCTGCTTTTGCAGACATGAAGAAAATATATATATATATATATATATGAGGGAAGTATTTTTCATGGAGCTTTGCTGTTCATTCACAAACCTCCAGCTGCATAGGGAAGAAAATCTCCACTGGCATCTGGGAAGATTTCAGGTATCTAGTTACAAGTGCTGACAAGCCAGCCCGACACACTTCATTTACACATTTGAGTAAATTGATGAGGAAAAAGTTAGAACTACAGATCACCTGCCAAAGAAAATCTTTCAAAGTGTTAATTCTGGAAACAAAAAGCAACGTGAGTTAACCAGGAGACGCGCACTGGTAGTGCCAGTAAAATAATGGTTGGGGGGGAGCGCTTCTCTTTCTAGAAGGATGATATGAATTGAGACCCACTGAATCATCAACTTGGGATTTCTAGTTTGCTTTTTGTTCCCATTATCTTTTTGTTGGCCCTGGCAGTGTAGAGGGAAGAGACCTTGATGCACAGTGAGTGACTGTCAGAGGGCTTTTTTCTTCCACTTTGCCCTTTTCCACTTTGTTACAGTGTTGAGACAACCCAAGGATAAAGATGGCTTGATCGGAGCCTCCTGCAAAATGTGACAGTGTGTTGCACGCATGCATCTTTTCAAGCCAAGACCTTGCAAGTTGTCGTTTCCTGGCTCAAACACACTAGCTAGGAAAGTCAGGGATCTTGCTAAATGTGGGAGAATACACGTGTGCATGTATAGGCTTGAGCTAACTTAGGGTTTTCACAGACAGTAAATATAACCTCCAGTCAGCATCACTCTTTGTATCCATGAATGGATTCCAAAAACTAATCTCCTTCAGTATATCACCAAGCAGGCAGTTCATATCCTAAAGTCTCACCACACTGAATGTCAACGACTGCAGTTTTGGAAGGCTGGAGTTACTCAGGCAGCTCTGAGATCACTAAACAAAATCTGGAACTATTTTACACCGAATTCTCTAGAGAGGAGCACACAGCGTTGTTCATCCAACAGGCTACGTAACTTACTGTAAAGGAACAAGATTTTATTAAGTTTCCATCAGGACAGGCAGTATTTCTAAGATATACGAGTTATGGGTCATGCAGCATTATAGTTTGTCACTAGTATTGCTAGAAATTACATAAGTAGCTCAACTAAAATGAACTTTTCTAATGCAAACAAGTTGCGTTTGTTTATTTTAAAGATGTGCTTTTATGGGCAATGTAAAACATGTGTTTTCATGAAAATATAAAACATTTACATGCTATAGTTTATAAGACTTCCGTAGAGATAAATGAAAAAAAAATGTTAGTTGTCTCATTTCTTTCCTTTGTTATATTTATTGGACTCTAACAAATTACTTTGCAGGCAATTCAACATCAGACTAGCAGTTTCCCTCCACACAGTGGAAACACTATTGGATGAAGATAGAAAATTAGCTATTACATTATTATTATTTATTTATACAACCATAGCACCTACAAAGATGTTATTAATACTATTAGTATTAACATTAGTCACCTCCACTTTTTCTAGAGGGTGGCTGGTTCTCAATACAAAAATTGCTGAAATGTCAGCAAACAACAGACACACACTTCATTAACAGAAACAAAGCAAGATTTCTGATAGCTCATAGACATCCAGGAAAAATAGAGGAGTCCTAATAAAGAGTATTTTTTAATTTTAAAATGATATGTGATATTTGAAAAGCAGAAAGTATTGATAAGCCATGACCTTCTCCTGCTTCTGCAGTTATAAACCACTGGGAAAAGATAGGAGGCAGGATAACCGCTGTAAATTTGCCCCTTGGCAGCATTAGTTATTTCTACATGGAGCTTTACAAAGATTTTTCCAGATTGTGATTTTTGAGTGCGTTAGAAGAAAGTGCATGTCTTACAACTCAGGAAGGGACACAGGAAGATGCAAGGAAACACGTACTTGTGTCTTCCTATCTATGCCATAGCTCTTATCCTCCAACCCTTTGCCTAGTGATGGACATTACTGTAGAAGAGAGCTTTAATCTGTAGAAGAGACATGCAGCAACTTCACATCCAGCAGGGGTGCATTCTTCTTCCTCTCTAAAGTTTTCTTTGGAATGAAATTCTGTATACTTTTAGGAGAACTTCTTTCAGAGAAGGAGATGAAAGGGCGAGACTGGATGAATGGTAACTGTCAACTATCTTCTTCTGACCAAATCTTACAAATTGACATGAAAGTACCACCAGCAGGAAAGCTGAGTTAAAAAAACAGTTATGTTAAAAAGGAATCAGAAGAACAAAATCCTGGGCCTTTATTCTGCCTCTGTGGTGAACATGCTTGTTAATCAAACCAAGGGATGCATCCAGCACGGCAGTGAAATAATACTCTCGAAGGGATATCATCTTGGTGTTTTATGTTTTGCTGAAAGCACTACAGAAGTATCACTCTGTGATAACAAACCACAATTTCACGAGTTACGTTTGAAATGCTACATTCTGGGTTATCAGGAAGATGTAAGAAGCATTGAAAAAATTTCCAAAAATAAGAATAATAAGAATTTTTAGAAAGACACTTTTTCTATGGAATACCTCCTGTGGCTGGATTATAACCATCACAGAAATTTATCCCGAAGTTGGAAATCTTACTTTCTTAGTCACCATTATTAGCTTCCTGGGGAGAAACAGATGGAGCAAGTATTTTGACACACAGACCTGAAACACATTTAAAAAAATCCAATTTTTAGAAAAGTCTTGCTCACTCACTTTGACTCTTAGAAGCCATTACAAAGGCATGCCAAACTGGGAAACAAATAGCCATTCAAAATTAGACATATGTAGGCAAATAGCTCTGATGGTCTCTACTTAATGACCGACCTCTCTGGTTGACAGCAGCATTTCGGGTTTCTAGAATTCACTTTGTGTCAGTTTCAAGCCAATCTGAATTAGACAGATGGAATAAAACAGCAACAGTTGGTGCATTGTTTATTAATATCTATGAACTCTGGGTCCTTTAGAGAAGACTGCCCTCATTGCGGTGTGATTAGGGATTCCACAGTTGTAGGAATTGCAAAACAGGTCAGGAAGAGACAGTGAATGCATGAAAATAATAAGAACTGTTTGGTATTATTTACTATTTCCCAGCCTTTGGCTTGCAGATTACCTTATAAATGTACATATTTATTTACCTAACAGAACCACTGAAACTAATGGCCCAATCTAGAATGTATTGTTTCAGACTTAAAAGAGGACAAAGTCTGGGAATTTATGTAGGATGGCTGTAAATCCGTATGTGCATTGCACCTGCCATGCTGCATTAATAAATATAAATCAGAGAAGAGACTGTATTTCCACTGGATTTCCTGGATATGCAGAAAATCTCATATACATACTATGGTATTCCTGAACAAAAGGCCAGAAAAGCCAGGGCAGAACTCTGAGTCAAGAATGTATCTGGATCAATGAGTGCATTCAAACAGCATATTCATGTGAAAAACAGCAGTGAAAAAATGCTTGGGCTGCATTCACTTGACTTTTGAAGAGGTTTCCGAGGAGAAAGCTCCACCCTCAGGTTCAGCTTTAGTGGGCTGAGCAGGAAAAGCTCCGCATTTAAACTGCTTGTTTGTCTGGCAGCATGAGCAGGCAGAGTGTCAGTGAAAACCCACCAGAGGAGCGGTAGGCAGAGCAGCCTGAGAGGAACTCCTACTGCTATACAGCTCTGGCTCCAGGCAAGAGCCTTTTGCAGCGGCTTTTGTCGGCCTCAAGTTGATGTGGAAGTCTCCCACAACGGTCAGGATGTCCAGAAATGAGCCAGGAAAAAGAAAAGTTCCCACTGCCACTGGGAAAGCAGACTTTGCCTCTGAACAAAGTCCTGCCACTGTGTCCTGCCCTTCTCTCACATTTACACAGCAACCGTGGCCTTGTCAGCCGTTTCCTGACAATACAGACAACGCTGAAGTTGCAACACATTTCTGCGTAGCGCATCACTGTGCTACCGTGCCTTCCTTCTTTTTTGCCCTTTGGGACTTGAGCTAAAAGCGAGGCGTGCACGATGAGGAAGATCTGTGTGGCTTCCTGCCTGCTTAATCTCACCAGCCCCGGAGGCCAGGGCGGCTGGCAAAGGGGAGGTTCCCGAGGAAGGATCTGAAGGAGAAACTACAACCAGATGGTTGGTTTCTGCCCGGGGCTGCGAGCACAGCTGTCCCTGGGCAGCACAGGCAGCCACCTAATGCCAGGGAGGAGGAGTGATGGATGCCTGAGGAACAGGTCCATCTTCCCGCTGTTGATATTAGCGGGGTGCCTCGCCGGCTCCCGTGGAGCTTCAGAGACCGAGCGCTAACTCAAACCAGGCTACAAGCTGGAGAGGAACAAGAAGGGCAGAAGGTGCCCCCCCGCTTGCGGTGCTCCTTTTAGGAATGCTCACGTCGGTGGAACTGGCCCATAGCTGGCGGGTGCGGGGGCTTACCTGGCAAGGCCACAGAAAACACATTAGCCCAAGGCAGCTGCCAGGGACAGGCAGCTCCCCCGCACCGAGCAAAGGGACGGGCGCGAGACCTCTGCACGGCCAGTGAAGCGCCACGCTGCCTCTTTGCTCTCGTCCGCGAATACCGTGGCCTCATCTTTTTCGGAAATAATGAATTCTCTTCATTCTCTGCAATACGTTCCTCTCAATTTAATTTTTTTTTTTAAAGAGCAATAAAACAAAAGGAAAAAAAAATCAACCCTTCTCCTCGGCTCCAGAAATTAAAAAAATGTCACCCTGTCACCTCTTAAAGAAACAGTCACTGAGTTACACGCTCTATCTGCCTATGCTATTTATCACTTTAAGAAGGAGATGCCCCAGAAAAAGAAAGCTCAGGAGGATCTGTTGTATGGAGAAATTATCATTTTAATTTTTCTCTGCCAATGGCTAAACTTCAGTGGCAACTTGAAGGAAAGAGATTTATTTATAGGTAACTTGATAGAGAAAGCCTGCAGGTTTTACATTCATACACTGAAGAACAAGTCAGATTCATATCTTCACTTAGGATTTCTTTCTTTTTTATGTTCTTACAAGGAGTTCCACAAAGCTTTGAAATTAAGAGCTAAAAGCAGTAAACACACACAAAAAAACACACTGTTTGCTATGCAATTAAAAGCCCCCCCAAAGATGGGTCTACCCTTGGTTCTGAGAAACACCTAAGAATGCAATGTCAATGCAACAGTATCATTTCAAGCTACATTCCTCCCTCAGCAAGCTGCTTGTGGTAGCTCTATTCACTAGCAGAAGGAAGTGGGTGGATGGTCTGCATTTTGAGCTAATGCTTCTAACTTTTAATGGGTCTTTTAAGTATATAAATTAGAAATCTTGCCTCAAAAGAACAACTGCTGCAAATGGCAGTCATTTTATCTTGGAAAAAGAAGTGAAACAGTGTCTCCACTGATTTCCTCTTTCTTTTATCCCCTATAGGAGAACAGAAAGATGATTGCAGGTTGATTTGCCCTGTTCTGATTTTTTCTCTCAAATCTTATTTTTAGAATCTACCCAGGATTAATGGGTGTTCATTGATTCGCAGCATGGGAGCTGCACAGAGGAGAATGCAAAATGTGAGCTGGGGAAGACAGGGAAAGAAGAGGGAATGGGGAGGGAGAGAGTTTTGCCTGTCTGCTTCTTTGGAATATATGAGGCTGACAGACAGATCTTCCCTCAAAATACATCGCTTCTTCCCTCCAGCCACTCCTTCTCCACTTGCCCATTGCTTGTGCACAAACAAAACTAACACATTCACTGCCTTGTCTGATTTCTGGTTTATGACTGAAGAAGTCAGAGTATGTGTCAGCAAGGAAACGGAACCAAGTTGCGTCTCAAGTAAGATAATTTACTTGGAGACTAATCAGGACTCTGTTCCCTCGAGAAGGGTCCTTCAGAAGGGGATCTCACTGCATCTGTGCTACTACTGCTAATATTTTTAAAGTGCTACTTAAATTTAGTATCTGCTAAGTTGGAAAAAAAATACTCTCCTTCTCAGAAAGGAGCAAAAATTTGTAGGTGCAGCAGATAAGATGAGAAGACATGGTTACAAAGGCCAGTGAACAACCACGGTGTTGAAGTGGACTGTGTCAGTAACGGTAAGATGTAAAAGCTCTGCCTAAATTTGCACAGAAAATAGATGTCACTAGTAGCATATTTATCAATGTGTTGGGCTGTAGGACTGATGAATTTTCATTTTTGCTGATTAATCCCACAGCCTGTCCTGACTGGCAGGTGGTTAAACCTGTCTAATCAAAATGTCACAGCCAGGAGAAGGACGATCAACAACTAGAAATATAGGGAGAACATCACAGGTGCTTCAAGAAATGGGGCTTAAGAGTTTAGAAAAGGGGCGATGGTGGAAAATATGAAGAGGGAAGGAGGGAAAACGAAACATCTCTCTTCCCTTCTGGTATTGTGGGCTAAAAAAGGCATCTGATGCCTGCTAAGGGCCATGAAAATGGATTCTAGAACTAGATAATGTTACCAGGCTGTCCATGTAGGGACTGAATACATTCTTCAAAGCAGCTCATTTTTAGCCCGTTCACTAAGCATATGGTAGATGTATTTTTAATCTCTCTGAACATGTCTGAGGGCAAGTATAAAAGAAAACGATGCGTTAACTTGATTTCCTCATGAACCTGAGTTTATTACGGGCACTGCTCACGGAATGATCTGCAGAGGATGCTCATATGTAGTGACTCAGCTACGGGTCAGAATCTGGTTCTTCAGGCTTAAAGCTACTACAATCTGCTCATTGTAGCTCTAGGAAGTAATTCTTTATGTCCTAAACAAAAAGTCACACTAAAGTAATGGATTAAATGGCAGTTAATTTGGTTAGATGTCAGGAAAAACAACAACACTACTATACGAAAAAACAACCTTTCTACTGGTAAAGACTGGGAAAAAAAAAAGCTAGAATAGATGGATAAGGAAGTGTGAAGTCTAGACAGGTATCTACCAGGAATGGTACTGTCTTTGGTCAGGAGGTTGGATCAGCTCTTTCAGACAGGTTTTCTATGACTCAATGAGTGACAAAAACTTCAGATACACTTTTTATAGTCCCTCCCCTCAAGCCAGAGAAAGCGTGATGTTTTTCTTTCTCTCTACTCTATTGCTCAAGGTTCATATATTTAAGAGAAGAAACTTGCACTTCAAATCTGGACTGTGAGTGAAGGAACATCTGCAAAGATACTAAAACCACACCTGAAGATCCTGTCGGACACACAGAACAGAGGGTGGATCTTTGCTCAGGTGAACATGTGCTCAACCTACCTTGCAGGACTATCTACAATAGTGTTCCTGGACCTCTGATCTGGGACTACAAATCATCAGGTGGTCCACAAGCCCACAGCACACATATGAGCAAGCAAATGCACATCCACAAGGCAATATAGCAACATTTTGCACATGGTGCTTGTGTGCCCCCTCACACTCACTTTATGCCTTCCCCAGCTTGACTCTGAAGATGAGAAGTTGTAAAGCACTGATCCAGAGCACCCACAAGAACTGCACCCACTATCCTCATTGAGAGGATGGAAAGAGCACTGTGTGAGGAAGAGGCAGACAAAATAAGTTTGTGATCCTTCTTTGGATTTAAGACACAAAACACAAGTGCAGAATTGGAGAATAAACCAGAACTGACGGGCAGGGTTTCACTGAAGGTGACTGCTTTGTGACACACCTCATAGATTACACAAATGTAGGTAACTCAGGAGATTTGGAGATCCCGCCTGGAGTTCTTCCCTGCTTCCTGGCACAAAAAGACAAAAATCTGAAGACTGCAGAAGTTAACAACCAGGTGTGTAACACAGGGTACAGGTGTCAGATTTGTGGATCATGGTCTACTGACTATGGGCCAAGGCTAAACAAATCAGATTAAATAAGCAACCAAAAGCATGTTTAGCACAAAAACATGATGTCAAGAACAACGTTACATAAAGTGGAGGCTGTAAGAAGATGAGATCCTTCTCAGTTGACTATATGCTAGTTATGAATGACAAACCATATGCCTGCACAGCAGTAATTCAAATCAATATTCTTGAAAACTACTAGGTAGATTCATTATTCATTAGCATTCATTACTGGAGTGTTAAAAGAAATAATTATAACCATTTTAAGAAGCCCAGCTGGATGAGGGGAATCGACAGGCACTTTATGTCACAAATAAAATCTGAGTGACTGACAACTTAGGATGAAAGTCAATTTGGATAGTAATGAATCACCCAAGATAAGGTATTGGCATCTCTTACAGATCATCGGAAACATTTTAGAGGATGGGATGACTGACTTCCTCAACACCTATATACAACTAGTACCATGGTCACCCCACCATCTCACAGCAGGACTGGGAACAGTAACACTCAGGAGCAGCAGTGCTGGCAAAAGCACAGGCTACTGCTAGTCATATGTTGTAGCTACACCTGAACTGCCTGCAAGCCACATGTGGTTTGAGAGAGGAACCAGACAACCTCTGCTCTAGATCTCGATTAGTAGAGAGGAAATGATCACAAACCCGGTTGTTTAGACTGAAAAGGACTAACATTTTACACACAAATAGAATTTGTACATTGAATTGATAATCACTGTGGTAAAATTTTATGCAATATATGAACATACACTTCATCTATCCATAAATTAAGAACAGAATGCATGATTAGTGAGAGGTAATCTCCTAAAACTGAAACAGATGGGAGTCAAGACAGATGGAAGAAAGAAAGGAAAGAAAGTTGGAGATGATTTAAGATGTTTGCTAAATGCCTACAACTGAGAAAGTAGGACCCGGCCAGTTAAACATAACACGCAACCAAAAAACCAACAGCTGGGTTTACGAGGGAAGTGAAAAAAGACATAAAGCACTATATATAAAACCAGCACATGAAGGGAGAAAAGGAAAAGATAACAATGAATATAAAACCTAGAATAAAGACTATGCAAAGGAAGCAAGAAGATACTAGGAAAAAAGGCAAGTAGAGCCTTTTTATTCTTCTAAGCAGATGAAGAAAGAGGAATTCTAAACAACAAAAGTGGTAGAATCATTCAGAACAACACAGCAGAAGTGAAGTTATTTAGCAAATATGTCTGATTAGTCTGCTAGTAAAAGCCAGGTGATCTATTTATGATGATGATTATGTTATAAGTTCCTCTAGGTATTTCAAATCACTTGGTACAAATAGACTTGTCTTAGAAATTTTTAAAGAACAAACCTCCAGGCTACTGCTGCTGCTTCTAAAGCAGTTCTGGGCCACTGAGGAAGTTCTAGGGACAAGAAGAAGGTTGTGCCAGCATTTAAGCAAGATAAAAAGTAATTATAGGCCAGTTGGTTGAGTTTCCAGTACTTTGCATGGGGCAGAACAGTCAACACAGGATTCATTTAATAAAAACTTAGAAGAAAGCTCTGTAATTAAAGTCAATCAACTTGGCTTCAAGGAAAACAGATCCTGTGAAACTAAACTGATGTTACTTCTTGCTAAAATTACAAGTTCACTTGATGAAGGCAGGGTTGTTGATAGCATTGTAAGACCAAGTCATCTGACCTGGTTTGTAAAACCTTGATCAAGAAACAGAATGCTTTGAAGTCCACAGGGAGTGTGCTCCATACATTGACAGTAAGTCTGGAGAACACTGTACCTGGAGAGCACTGTAAGAGGTCAGGCAAGAAACTCAAATATATTTTGTCCTGAAGGCATGTCTGAGTCTACAGTCATATTAAACATATTAAAAAGTTGATCAATTAGAGGATCCAAAGCATAACTGCAAATATAGAAATAACGAATGCAGGTCATACTTACAGGATGAGAGGGAGAGAGAGGACTCTATCCTCCGAAGCAGAGACTAAATATGAGACTGGGGGTTCTGATGGGCAATCAGCTCAACATGAAATCCCAACGCAAGGCTGTGGCCAAAAGGGCTAATTCAAGCCTCTACTGTAAAAACAAATGAAAAGTAAAGGATGAGTAGGCAAGTTTTAGTAACTATTTGGTTCTTCTTCATTTGATATTTGAATAATATATCAAGTTCTGCCATTCCATTTTTCAAATAACGTGTTGAAAAAACTGAAGAATGTTCAGGGGAGAAAGGTTAAAGAACTGAGAACACTGAGTAACAGAAGTCTTCAACAGAAACAAAACTGAAATTTTGTTTTTTTTTTCTGTCCTTGGTCTAGAGGTATTTGTATAGGGAAGTAATTCGATAACAATCGGCTCTATTCTAGCAAAGGTGGAAAACTCAGTGGAAGTAGAAATTCATCCAATCCAAACCAGAAACGGGCACTTTTGTTTTCCTTTTCTCAGCAGTGATCAGTTACGGGCAACTAACTAGTGAAGGTCTTTACAGAACAGGCTGTGATGCACTGCTCACCTCTGCAAAGTTAGAAGGAGCCCTTCTTGATTTAAAAACGCTCTTTCAGCCTCGATTAGAAGGCATGAAGCAGGAGTTCCCTAAGGTGAGATCCATGGTCTACCTCATATGGGTGATCAGAGGAGTGATCACAGCATCTGACGGTGCTTTGCATTTCTATTAAAAACACCCCCTCCTGTCTTGGGGTAGTAGCAATCCTGATGCCCTTTCTGCTCATGGCATGCAGGAGGCCTGGAGGGGAAAGCGTCTTTTGAGGCTGATGTGCCATTGAAGTAGTGATGACACTCGGCTGTCCACCTTTTAAGGAGTCTGAAAGGCAGTGGACTCTGAATTCCCAGTACTCACAGTACAAACTTGCTGATATTGGAATGCCAAGGACACAACCTTTAGGAGCTGGACGGGGGTTATTACAGCCCTGATTATGAGAACCTGTTCCCTTTTATCAACAACTTACTTTATCTGCTGTCTGCTGCTTACATTCATGCCCGAGAATCCCAAAGCCACAAAAGGGGACCTAAAAATTAGGCTGACAGGAGGAGTCCTCCCTACCTTACAGATATTTCCACTCCCAACCTGACCCTTAGAGGATGAACTCATTCAGGAACTGCCTGTCTTGTTGAGGAAAACAAGTTAGTGTCTTGTTCAGCGAGGGGATGAGAGGATGTGAGCGCTGCCCCAGCAGGCACCTCCCAAGTCACGCAGGATATCCACATTTTTTCTCCTTTCCCTTCAGCCAGCTGAGGGACCTGGATGCTGCTAAGAAAGCTCCTGGCTCTGCATCCCAAGGCTTGGTTCTGGCAGGTGGGCTGCTAAGCACGCTGTGTTCTGAATTTCCTTCATCTCACAACTCGCCAATATTTAAATTTGGTGGGTTCTAAGGACACAGTATAAGCTTTTGCCCACACTGTCTGTCTTAACCCAGGCCTCTGGCCAGCAAGTATTAATCCCATTAATGTGTAGGAGTGGCAAAGGGGACTGGCGACTGTTTGATCTGTGCCAGTTGCTGGCATCAGCTCGTTTTAAGCTTCTAGAATGAATTCACTTATGACTAAATGCTGCAATGTAAATTCTGCAAATAAAACAGATAAAATAATCTCAATTAATTGAGCTCAGTGTTGGTTCACATATGCCACTCCAGAGATTTAAAAGGCATTATTTCATAAAAACATTTCATTATATTTAATTAGTCATGATTCAAGAGATAGTTTTCTTTTCAGCAGGTGGGAAAAAAATATGTATTTGGCACTTTCAGTCACTTTCACTGTGTGATTCCTGCTAAAATACAGCACAGACCAGTACAATCCAAAGCAGCCATCCCATCATAAGCAAAGTGACAAAAATACAAAAATGCAGAGCAAGCAAAAGTGATGAGGCTTGTGAAAATTTTAGGGAGGAAAAAAGTCTGTCCAATGGTTATTACGGTGTCTGTGTGCATGTGTATATACGTATATACACATGTATGCATTCATACAAACATACCACCAAAAAAAGGTCTCTGCTATACCTGGCATATCTATCAACAGATCTTGACTCATAAGTGTATGATTAGCAAGTCTTTCCTAAAAAAACAAAGCTTATCACGAGTAAAGCCTCAGAACTACTAATAGAAGATTCATCAGAATTTGATTAAGTTTGAATTGTACATTTTTGTGTTTTAACATCTTTTGCCCTCTTGGATGTACTTTTCTCCCCCATTTTTTGGCACGGGCCAGCTACATCATACAGCATGAGGGGGTCCTGCTTAGCAGATGTACAGTTGTGGTTTCCACTTCAATTAAAGGCTTTGCTTATGTCAAAAGATGCACAAATTTTCACTCAGCCAGAGATCACATAGGCTAGAATTCACAAATATATTTCTAAGGATGAAGCAATCATGGTAATCTTACTAAACATAAATATACAGAAACAAAATAGAAACAATTTAATTTAAAATATGGATTTTTTTAAAAAAAATTGAAATATAAAGAAAAGAGCCAGAAGTTAAGCTTGTCCTTTTACTCCAGACAGACAGAGAAGGAATGTAGGAGTATGTGAGACTAACCGTTTGCCTTTGTAATTCACCCAGACCAGACTCAAGAGATGCTATGGGAGTTAATGCAATGAACCCCAGAAGTGTCACTTTTGCAGATCTCAAGAGGCATCGTTGACCTGCGGCTGGCTGCAGTTTCTGCCCCAATTCCAGTTTAATGTATTCCAGTTTGACCCTGAAGCGACAGCGTTGCTGAAGAACATGCTAAGAAGCAAATGCAGGCAATTGCTTTGACATAATTCCTTTGGACGCAGGCAAATCCAATGTGCTGATGTAAACAGAGGCTAGAAAAGGGCTTTACCTAATCTCTGCTCCTCATTGAAGAAAACAATAAGAGAAAACAGAGTACAAACTAAAAGCTGGCCAAACATACTCCCTAACAATAAAACTAATACATGTTGTCTAGGACAAGGAATACTAAGACAAGCATTTTACCAGTATCATTTGGATACATACACCAAATTTGATTGATAGTTTAGATCTACATATGTCTTACATATATAATTGGCTCTTTCTGTATAACACACAGGAAACATCTGCTCCATCTAGGATATTAATCTCAAACCTCAGGAAGAGCATACGTCAGATCTTTATGGCTACAGTAAATTCAAAAGAGTTACTAAGACAGTTCTCTCACACTAAAGCAAACTCTGTCTCTCATTCTTCTAAAAAATAAGGAACTGTATGGATTCTTTCTAAAAAATGAGGAACATTTTCTAGACAACGAAATGTTCCTGTCTGGCCACTGGTTTAAATACCCAAGTTTTAGAGACCTTGAGGATGCATATTCTGATGTCAAATCGGAGAACATCTAGGCAACTTCTTATCCTTTCGCATGGGGACTGCAAGAACAGAAGCTGGGAATATTTTCCAAGGAAAAGGTGAATTTCTGGCAGGAAACCAAATCAAGGAAGCCATGATGACTACCTTGAGAATAAAAGAGTAAACTAAAAATTTGCTTCTCTAACTAGTCACAGTTGCTCCTGAAATAACTTCTGCATAAAAGGAGAAGAAAAAAATACAGAATAATGGCGCAGTTTTGCAGAACTCATGGGGACCATCCGAAGGCCGAAAATGGCTGGTCTGTCAACTTTACACGAGGAACAGAAACAAACAAACCCCAAACTGCAAATCCTGACTCCCTCCTCCATCTTTTACCTCCTTTCCTAGAAAGGCCTTCTCCTGTCCCAGAGGAATGTTCTCCCTTCAGCTCTCCATCCCTCCATGCAGACAATCTGTAACGGTATCACGCAAAAGCCAGATGTGACCCCTAAAGCTTCCACTTTCGCTGTACCTAGAGTGCTTCCAAGGAGAGAAAATCCTGTGAAGAAACTTACTCTCATTTCCCTTTACTGCAACAGCTTGCGTGGGTCACTCTACCACAATAAAAGTCTGTATCTGCTGCCTAACTACGACAGAGAGATAGAGATTTCCCTTTTCAGCCTCTGTTAAGAAACAAGGCCTCTGAGAGATGTATGATCATGTGCTAAGCTCCTGAAACTACCTGACCCAGAATATCAAACCATCCCTGCACAAGACAGAAATAGTCTTTTATCCTTCATCATCTTCCATCCTTTACCTGACCTACCTAACCCAGAATATGGCCCCAAAGTGTGGTCCACGCTTTGCTTGTTCATCAGACTAGTAGGGGCTGCACAGCTTTGGAACTGCTGCTCTAGAGATTCAGAGGACAAAGGCTGACTGAGAGTAAGACTTAACATGCTAAGAAAGCATTTGAATTTCTCAGGCTGTCTTATTAAATTTTAAAGTATTTTTTTTTCTAGTATCTTAGCATCTCCACAGAGAAATGCACCACCCTAGTATTCCCATCTATGTGCCAACTATCATGGTATAGTGACAGTGCAGATAACACAGCTAGGTGCTCTAAAACAACTCGTGGAATAGGGTTGCTAATTGGTATTAAATAGATAAATAAAGCATCTATAACGTAGGAATAAAGCAAGTGAAATAAAGAGGATAGGATATCCACCGGATTTTGGCTAGATAGGATGATACAAATCAAAAAAGCAGCAACTGAATGCACTCCTATCATTACACTGCCGTCTATACCAAGAGTCAAGGTTCATCATATTTGCACTACAGCAAAGCGACAATTGTTGTGACAGTCCCAGCAGCTATTAGGTAGTTCGTGCTCACTATTTTTTCAGAGCAGGATAAGCACTGGAGATCTGATTGTCTGCATGATTTGAACACTTCCCTTAAATATACAAGTCTAATATGACTTCCAGTTTTCAGTGATGGTGGGTTACCGATTATTTGGCAACTGCAGACTGCTACTGCATTTTTCCTACAGGAAATGTTTATTCCATATGTAAGAAGATCATTCCATATGTAAGAAGATCATGCTTATAAGAAATAATGTAGAAAAGTGATCTAATTTCTATTCTACTTCCTTCCTTCTGCAGTGTGCTGCATTGAGATATTTGTTCCAAAACAGAGATACTAGTTCATGGCCAAGATTCAATTTATCCTGATTCTACAAAACAAGTCTGCAGCTAAACTGCAATCCAAATATCTCAACCTATTGTACTGCATTTGCATTTGTGTAAGTGATTCAGGTAAGTGGGCTTAAAATTCTTCTTTTCAAGGCTACTGAGCCTTTTAAATTCATACATAGCAATTTTTGATATTACGACCTTGTCTTTTTAATTCCTGTCAATTACAAACACTTCCTGGATATGCAAGCAGTGGTAATTTCAGGAACAGAAAGCACCAATTCTGGAAAGTTTTGCTATGATCAGGAACTTCAGCTTCAACTGAACTATCAGTTATCAACTTCTGGATAGCAAGAAAATGTGAGTCACACTGCGCCTACAGCAGCCAGCTTCAAGCCCACCTGAAGGTTTGCTTCGTGTAATTCATGCAGGTTGCCCAGCTAGCCCTGCTGGAAAAAGACCTGTGACTGACTGTTACATTTCACTTCTTCGTTTTTGCAAAATTTGTTTTTAATTTAGGAAGTCTGAACTAGTTTCTTAAAATGTAACTTCCGAGGATTCTCTCATACTTAACCCATTTATCATCAGGACAGCCAATGCACAGAAACGATAAACGGCCACATCTGACTGTCTCCTGTCTACAAGGTAAAAAGTTGGCAAGAGGCTCTGTACTGTTTCTGGGCCAAATATGCATCATGCAGAGTAGTGAATTTCAGGAGTCTGAGCAGCAGCAAATTTGCAAGCGTATGGATTGATCCCGACTCTTCATTGACAAAGTTCATGAAAAGGCACGACAGAAGGATCAGGAAAGGACAAAGCTTTGAATCTGATTGCATAGGTGTAGAAATTATATCCTGAATTCATTTATTCTCCATCTTCTATGCTCTTTGAAACCGCAGAAACCTCCCCACTGTATCCTGTATTTTTGGAGACCTGGCAGCACCAAGACTTTTGTACTTACGTGTTAAAGAGGTAGAGGAGTCCAAAATATAAATGAAATCATGGATACTTAAAAAAATATTTATCTTGTGTATGATGTGAGCAGCAAACTGTTTGGCTAGGCAATACTGTCCCTGAAATTCAGGAGATTTCTCTAAGGGTATGCTGGAGCTTCTGCTTTTTGTTTGCATTCAAGCAAGCTAACACAAAGCACTTACAGCATTTGCAGTGTAGGTTTTCTTGAGCGTGAAAAATGATGCTACACACTCCTTTTTGTATCTATTCTTCAGAACAGCTTTTCAGATGCCTGGAGCATAAACGTAAGTGAAAGAGCACAGTCCTAACTTTCCCAGCCTCCCAGCACTATATTTTGAATGCCGCTGGTTTAGTTTTCTTGCAAGTTCAGCATTGGTTTAATCGCGCCACCCTGGCTCTCCCCTTCCCCCCAACAAGTGATACATATTAGTACATCTGTTTTTTCTGTAAAGTCTTTTTGCATTCTTCGCAGGGCACAGGAAGGATGTGGGCTCCTTTTCACATTCAAATGAGGCAAATTAGCCTTTGCCTGGTTCCTACAGTATAATGCTTATTTTACATTTAAGCGTGAGAAAAGAGGAGAAAATGAAAAGCAACCCTCTAGGTGGGTTACATGTCTCATCTTGGTACAAACCTCACTTAGCCTTCTTTCTCAAACTACTTTCCACGGGACAAAATTTCAGGATGAGGTTCAAAAGTTTAATCATGAGAAACAATGGAAATTTTGCATAGAGAAACAGCAGTTGATACCATAAATAATGGGGGAAAAATAAAGACTGAAAGTGCCAAGGTGAATGAGCAGGGTGAGTGACACAGGTGACTGAGGAGCTCAAGAGGGGAGTCACACTGCAGAACCTCACCCTTTCCAGTAAGTAAGAACTGGTTGGAGATATGAAGGTTGGGGCAGCTTTGGCTGTAGTTGCCACAAGATGGTGGAGTTCTGGATCCTGCAAGGAGCAGAACAAGGCAAATAGCAGGATCACAACCTGGACTTAGGCCTGTTTAGGGGCCTGCTCAAAAGAATCCCATGAGATACAACCCTAGAGAGAAGAGGGGTGCAGGTGAGCTGGGTGATTTTAAAGGATCACCTTCTCCAAACTCTGCATGTCAGGATGAGCAGCTCTTGAAAGTCAAGCAAAGGTGGCTGGAGGCCCACATGGCCGGATTGGATATTTTCTGGTCCATGGGCCCGCCGTGTCATAGCTGCGCGTGCAGAGGGAGCTGGCCTGGAGCACTGTGAGGCTTGAGGGAAGGCAGCTCAGGGGAGACCCGATCAATGTGTATAAATACCTGATGAGAAGCAGTAAAGAAGATGAAGCAAGACCTCTCTGTGGTGCCCAGGGGCAGCGACAGAGGCAACATACGCAAACTGAGACACTGGAAAATCCATCTGAACACATGGAAAACCACTTTGTTGCGTTATGGCTGTCACACACTGGAAGAGGCTGCCCAGAGAAGTGTTAGTCTCCATTCCCAGAGCTATTCAAAACCCAACTGGATATGGTCCTGGGCAACCTGCTCTTGCTGACTCTGCTTTGTGCAGGACCAGATGGTCATCAGAGGTCCCTTCTAACCTAAACAGTTTTGTGGCTCTGTTATGCCACTCTGTACCTGCTGTACTTGTTTACCTGCTCTTCCCCTGCCTTTCAAAAACTACAGGCAAACGTAGCAATTCAGTTAACGTAACAAAAGTATGATATACATTTTGCAGGCTAATGGCCTGATTCAAATCCCTGCTACTTTAGAACTTCTGTTCGAACCCAAGGGGTAAAACCAAAAGACTGAATGCAAGAAAAAAGCAAATAACTGCTTGGTAAACTGAGGTTTACCACAAACAGTGCTAGGTGGAAATCCAGCATGCATTATCGATGCAGCACCAGCTCCTTGCACGTTTAACGCACACTATATGTGTGGTAATGTACACCACATACAGGGACTTGGTAAGGAGCAGTCTGGGTGCTGTAAATTTGCACCCTGCTTTTTTGATGGTAACCTCCTGGTGCAAACAACCTCTTAGTTCTGTTGACAGCCGCAGTCCAGTTTTGGCAGCTTTTACAGAAGGAGCTACAAGAGCTGTCCTTTAGACACAGTTGCTAATCCCACCCAGTTGCCGTCATCATCTAAGGCTCTGGGATGCAGAGATCTTGCAGCAGCTGATGGGTTGAGTGCTTGGCCTCATTTTGACCCCCTTCTGTCTGCAAAACTGGTCCTGGAAATAGATTACTTGCTGTTTCTTCCTGGTTATTTCCCTTTTCTGTCCTGAGTCACCACAGGACAACTTCTTCTCCTGCCTGTGTGAGCAGAGCCTGCTTGCTTCTCTTGCTGGAATTTAGTTCTGTGGTCTACAACAGGACAGCCAAGCTGTTTTGTGTATTAGCCACTTTTTTCTTCTAGCTCTGTGCTTAAAACAGCAGTGTAAAGCTCCACCTTGCAGATCCAGAATAAAGATGATCCAATTCAGATTTAGATCGAGATTTCTCTCAAAGCCAAAGATCACGGCGTGTAATGTTCTGGCTGGGCTGGAGCTGTAGGAGCAATGAAGCCCTTAGATTAGAGCCAGATGCCTTTAATGCTGATTAACTCTAAGTGATGTTTCAAAGGGGCACATGAAGGGGCCTGAATTTCCAGATTAGGGAGCAATTCAGAAGTCCTTGAAAACAATGCAAGTGACCATGTATTTTATGCATCCAAGGAACAGTCAGTTTCTTCCTATTGAGGCTTTTACAGCATTTTTAATCCATGGTTTCCATTGTAGCCTGTTAAAATAACAGGATTGAAGATGTTTCAACAGCTCTGAGGACTAAACGAGGAGGTAAATTTCTCGCAAGATTTATTATTCCTGTCACATGCCCTTTCTGGAGATGCTTGGAGGGTGTGGGAGAGAGAAGAGAGAATTGCTTATCAATCACCACTTGCCGAGAGTAGATTAAGCACTCAAGAATTATATATTCATGCATACATTACTCAAGGGTGTTTCCTTTATTCCTCCTGTTCTATAACCCTTGTGCTCAGTCACAACCCACACGCAGTGGACATTTACTGTTGCTCTCTGCATCACTGGCCTACCGCAAGAATAACTAGTAGGCAAATCATGATTAAGGTACTTGGCAGGGCTGGAAAGCAGTAAATAATTTTGGATTTTTTTTCCCTTTAATCATGAGATTTCACTTGGACTCCCTTTCCCAGACCTCAAAGCACAACTCACTTCTGGGAGCAGAACAGAGAACAAGACTGGGGTTGATATTTAGCTATGTGATAAAAATCACTATCTCATACAGACAACTGAAAAAGGAATTCAAAAGAGTTGTTGTGCCAAGAACTTGAGAGCAAAACCTGAAATTAAAACCAACCCACACCTTCACATGCACTTGTTCATAGACAGGGCTCTTTCATTTTCTCCCCAGCCTTCTCTACTGATTCTACCTGCAATGAAAAAGTCAAACACCCCTGAGCATGTCCTCACACCAGAAGCATAGTGCTCTGAAAGAGCTACTAAGTATTTCAGTAACAAAAACACAAACACTGCCACATTATAAGTGGGGCCACCTCATCTCCTCATGTTTCCCTTTCTTTCTTCCTTTCTTTCCCCCCTTTCTTGAGGCTAATAAGTACAAAAACATTAAGCAGAAGGCTTGCAGAGATGGAACAGGAGAATGGGACAAACAGAGATTTGATGAATCTGGCGCAAGGTAGGCCACTGAGTGGCAGCCAGGTGAGCCAAAGCAACTGCGAGGAAAGGGAGAGGGAGCAGCAGCAGCCTCGGCAAACACGAGCAGCTTGCACACTAAATGCAAGGGTGCCAGCTGGCAGCTACATGTTACTGGTTGCGTGTGGGCTGTGAATATAACAGGAGAGATGAGCCTTCAGGGGAGGAGCTGTCTGATAAATCATTAATGAATAAAAATATGAAGTAATCTGTCTGCCTAGGAAGCTGGATCGTCTAATGATGAGAGTAGAGGACCAGCGAGCGAGAGATCCGGTTCCAATCTCACACACTTGGCACAGCAGCTCCTTTCTCTGTGCTTAATACAAAACCCTTGTTTCTCTATATTGCCTTGTATGACAGGCTACTTTCTTGAAATCAACACAGCAAAAATGATATAAATGAAAGCATGATAATAAATTTTACAGTGTTGTTTATAAAAAAACGGTTTCCCTGCTCCTCTTTCGTCACAGACTGCAAACAAAGGCAATATCCCTTCTAACAGAGAGCTTTTACTAAAGCCTCGGGGTTCTCAAAGCAATAACAAAACCTAGTATCACCTTTTACTAGCACCAGTAACATTTAATTTTAAATCGTTTAACTACATGCACAATGCTAATTATCTGTCTTTCTATCACTATTTTTTAACACAAACCACTGTTCAGAAAGGCAAGGGAAGGTCTGTGTGTGGAGAGGGACACTGCTTTCTCCATGCTCTCTGAAATGAGGAGGAAAAGCTCAAGAAATGGCTTGGAAAAGTGCGTTTGTGTTTATGGCTATAGCTGCAGGGAGCCCAGACACAGTGAGCCACAAAATGATGAGGGTCCCAGGGGAAGGGTTGGGAAGTTTGTCTTGCATGGGTTATTTTGCACTACAGCTTAGCAGGATGTTTCATGCAGCACTAAATCAATATTGACCCCATGTGACAAAGTAATCAGCAACTTTGTACAAATCTCAGGTTTATTTGGAAAGATCCTCTTAAAGGTAATTCTGGATTTGTATGAAATTTCTATTTGTTCTCTTTCCTCTTTCATAAAACCCTGAGCATTCAGGGATTAAAATGAATATCTAAAAAAAGAGATGGCACAAATTAGCAGGAATCCATCTAGTGTTGGAGCACGTATGCGACCAGAGAAAGAAACGCATTAGCATTCACTGTATTAAACTGATTTTCCAGCAAAAAGGGTGCGTAGATTGGAGTGGAATAGATAGAATGGAAGCCATAAACAGAAGACAAATATGTTCCCAGTAGAACCTGTGTATATGGAAACTTAACCAAGCATCTGAGCAGATCTGTGGAGTTTAACTGCAGCCCTATCTGGAGAACTGAAGTCCATTTTAATTATCCTGCCAACCCTGCTGAGCCACAACAAAGTTATTACCACTAACCAGAAGACCTGCTCAGGCAATTTTACAAGGAAATTGCCTGTACCTAACCTAATTGCGAAGAAGAAGATGAAATTATGTTAGCCCTGGAATGACCAAGGAAAAAGTAGGAAGCTTCAAAAGGTTGGAGAAGTGTCACAAGGCTGTTCCTGTAAATCACAGCAGCAAGTTGAAGAGCTGCTTTATTGAGAGAGTCCAAATCATAATCAGATACATCACCTTGTTCCACCAAGAATGAGCCTAGTGCCAGGTGAGATGTCTTAAAGCAGAAAAAAATAAAAAAAGATTCCTCTCATAAATAAGGCTTCTACTAGATACTGAATATATCTGCATAGTAAGTGGGGTTTTAAATGATGTCATACACATTTAAATAAGCAGTAGCATCAGTCTCTGCTACTTGCAAGTCATAGCTGACACTTTAAAAGACTTCAGAAAAGACTAAACTAGACTGCATTAGCAAATTCTATTTTTCAAACTATTTTTTAAACATGAGGTGTACAACACCTATAAAATTTAACAAATGGATTGTGATGACTCAGGTATTTTTTTGTCAGACTCTCCAAGAACAGATTTCTGTCAGCACCATCACCAACAGTTACTTCAACGCACTGTGGGGACTGCCCTGATTTCCGTGTCCTCACTGTCTGCTCTTTCGCTCGTGTGCTCTGGGTTCGAAAAAAAACGTTGCTCCCTTCACACTCCACTGACATAGATTAGCCTAGGACAGATGACCTGGATTCAGGCTGGTTAAATACAAGAAACGGAAAGAGATGAGCAGACAAAGCCAGCTCCAAAGGGATTTATCTCAGACTTTAAGAAATTTCCAGGGCTTTAACGAACCCAGACTTACAGGGCGCTCGCTGCTTTCCTGTCCAACATCATTAGAGAACTGTCGCTCAAAGAGTAGATTTCTATCAACACTGGCTTCCAACCTGAAGAAACTATACAACTAATTCATCAGCTGTGCCTAAGGCATCCTCCTCCTCCTCCACCGCTGAACAGGAATGAGTTTTTTTTTTCCTAAATGAGAAAAGTTCTTGTCTGCGTGACAAGCAGAAGCTTCTCCAACCCAGAAGAGCCTAGAGCTACATCATAACACCCTAGAATTTATCCAGATGTATGAGAGAAAAGAAAAAGAGAATATCAAGACATTGACTATGTTCATGGGCATCCTCTAAAAGAAGGTACATATTTGGGGGCAGGAGGGAATCATGAGAATTGCTGGTTAGGGTGGAAGTGAAATAGCAGCAATAATCTGGTATAAAAATTCTCTACAGAACAATCACTTCTAAAGCTCCAGCTGAAGCATGATGGTGGCTGGCACAGTGCTGGCCGCTCATAGTATTTATGATGAGTTTTCCAGGGAAGAAATAAAGTTAAAAGTCACAGATAAAATTATTTAACTATACATTCAGCCGAGTAAATATTTAATATGGCAATGGAAATCGCTGGGCTTTGAGAAGTCTCCTGCAACACACATGACTTTCAAGGGTAGTAATGAAAGATACACCTCAAAAGGAAACATATTTTTCCTTTTATTTTTTGGAAACTTAAGGGGTTAACTCTCTAAAAGGGTTAACAGCTCTCTGTTTCCCCAGAGCTTAATTCTCACCTACATTCACCCAAATCACACATGCCTAAGTGCACGTAAAAGCAGTTGCAAGTTTCACAGCTTAAACCGAATGGAAACAGGAGGCAGCAGGAGCTGTGTCAGTGCAAACCTTCCCGAGCACTCCCACCTGCGCTGAACCAGCGGCACCCGGGCTTTGATCTCTGCCTGCAACGCAACTCCCTTTTCTCAGAGCTCTGTCCAACACCCTTCTTTTGAAATGTCTTCAGGGTGGGTTGTTTTCTAGGTCTTAGGCAACAAAGAGCCCTTTGGGGCACTGCTGCAAGGGATATTACATGGAGAGCTCTGCGATCTTTTCCTGAGCATGAGCCCTGCAAAATTGTTCCAACCAAGTCGCAAGCTGCAGTCTGTGAAGATTCACTGGTGTTGATAATAGTCAGTGGCGCGTTCCACGCGCAGGAGCAGCCGAGGCTCTGCAGGCAGCTGCTTCTGGCTAACCACAGAATGGCACATGCGGGGAAGCACATGCCACGCTCAGAGAGAAACGAGTACTTGGGTATCAACAAGCAGTAATTCCACTTTGTGTCTTGGGTCTACTTCCTCTGGGCGAGCAAAAGGCTGCTGCAATCAGCTCCTGGATTCAACTCAAGCTTTCATCTGGCTTAGGAACTATCTAATGCAAAAAAGCAGACAACGATATACACTGTCATTTACAGCTGTGCATGCTGGTCCCCCAACAGCATCAGATGACACAGAGGATAGCTGGTGGGTAGCCTCTACCTAATCCTCCCTATATAATTACAACCAGTTAGAGGGCAAAATTCAAGCGCAAAACTTTCAAAAAAGCAAATGTGATGACTTGTCTCCTGCAAAGGTATTTAGAAAATACCAAAATGATTATAGACGATTTCTTAAGAACAGAACTGTGGATGCTGCGTAGTCCCCCCAGGCAAAAAGTCTGCCGTTTCATTTATATACATATTGGTTGCTCTTTGTTTTGACTTTACAGGCATAATCACTATGGTAGAGGACAACGAGAAGCATACAGTATCTATCACCTATAGGTCTCCTAGTTGTCTACATATACATTAGGGGATAACCTGCTTTACTGATGCAGCAGAATTTCAAGTATTGGATCTTTTCTCAGCCTCTATCTGAGGCACAAAGATGTGCAATTACCTAAGTATTTCTCATTGAATGATACGAATGTGAAGAAATGAGGGAGAAAATGGATTATGTTTGATAGTAAAGACCATTCAGGGAGAGACTTATGCTGTAACATTGCAGAACTAGCTGAGAGGAACAGAGGTAGAAGTCACGCACAACCATGCAGTCATGCACAACCAGAAAGTATCGTGGAAACTAAGAATTTGCCAATACTGACAACTCAGTCCAAACACAGCTAACCAGAAACAAGCCATGCTTGTTGGTGCAACCACTAGGTTAGAGCGTATTGTACTATAATTTGGCTTAAGTTCTCCCCTTGAAAAAAAAAAAAAAGTCAAATTTTCAACTGCTGTAGTAGCAAAATCAATAAGATACAACCTTGTTATAATACCTTGATATAATCCCAACTTTGTGGTGCAAGTTTATTTCCACATGGAATTTTCTTTCCAAACACCATCTCAACCACATGAGTTGAGCTGGTTTGTTAGCCAGGGACCAAACTGTTGGCATTTCAGATGACATCCAAGATTCATGCATGTTTTTAACTAGCAATTTTGTAAAAAATCTGGATAGTCGCATGCCATTTATATTTTCATCCCTCTAGCCACTTACTTCAGTTATCACTATTTTTACACAGGTAAAATTCAAGAAGTTAAAACACAGTTTGATTAAAAAAAAAGTTAGTATAACAATGTGGCCTGAAATGTGGATTGAAAAGGTAGGGCTCAACACACAAAACAGTATTTAAAACTGACTGAACTAGTGAGCTTTATACTTCTCCCTGTTGCTGTTGCAAGGTATGAGGAAAGTTGTGCATAATCTTCAAGGCTTTTTAAGCTTTTGCTGAAGGGAAATTTGCAGACCAGACTTCTCAATATTAGACAGGCTAGGCACGAATGACATTTACACAGTTGAATCTTGTATTTTTCCTCCACTAAAAACAACAGAAGCAATGAGACTTACAATATTAGAGGTACTCTTACGAGACGGGCAGAGCATAGGCATAAAGGTCACAAGAAGGAAGCACCATTTATGAAAAGGCTGCATAAACCTCTGCCAGCTCTGAGGCTTTCATGATGCTACACACAGCAGAAACACAAAGCTGTTAAAAAGGCAGACCCTACACCTCCCTTCAAAGCTCATGGGAGGTTTTCTAAAAAGCCTCATCAATGATTGATAACATGTCCTGGAAAGAGTTGAGTGCCCTGGACCAAGATGTCCTGGAGCTCACACAGGCTGGCGGGAGCAGGGCAGTTGTGGAGCGCTCCCAATGGGCCCTTCCACCCCAGCGGCAGACGGAGAGTGATACGGGGAACAGGAATCTCCGCCAGTTCCGAGAGCTGGTCCTCGAGATCTGCCCATCTTTATTTTCACGTTTAGATGCCTGTTATGATCCTGCTCTGCTGGCACTCTGAAAATGCTCACTAATGCATAATCTTCACACCGCCTTTTTTAGTTTCTGCTCTTGATTTTTCTGGATTGCTTCCCAAGCTTTCTTTTATCTTTGAGCTTAGTAAACTGGTTAATATAAATAACTCCATGTCCAAAAATACTCAGCCTTAGCAATCTGCAATGAGATCTCGCCTCTTCTTCAAGCAGCTTCATTATGTTCATGCCAGATGAGCATTTAACCAACAGGGAGACATAATGAGAGATGAAGCACTAAAGCAGTGTGCTTACGCTCTGAGGTGGAAACACACACTCGTGTCCAGAGATCCATGCCAAACCCTTACTGAGGAGATAACTTGCCTATGTGCAAAGTATTTAGCTCCCCAAATAAAGTCGCACAGAGAAGTCTCCTAAACAAATCCATAACTAAAGTAAATCCTCTTGATACTGCAACATTCTACATTATATACTAACTCATTTTGTCTTTTGTTTAATTTGTGCAATCTCTGCCATTTTGGGCACTAAAATCCCAAGTGATTTTAGTTTTAAAATCTATTAAATCCATGAAGTATTGATGAGGCAGAATCAACGTGGAGAATTACATTGACCCTCCCCACCTGTATTTCATACAGATTTCTCTAAGGTTAAACCAGTGCCTTGGTTGTACTATACAAAATACAGCGCACATATTGGAAGTGGAAATTTACACTTGTCCACAATCTAAAATACTGAATATGTGCTTATTGCTACAACATGTATGCAATTTAGTAAGAGTCTTTTCCATAGAAACTGCCTTATCCAATAGGTAGAAGCAGAGCCAGGGCAGATGTTCTCTGCTGCTTTTACTCTTGGATATGGTCCACATGTTATACATAGCACATCATGCAAGTCGGGCCCCAGCTGAAGGGTGCTGCTTTTCTCTGAAAGCTTCCCTAGGGTCTTCCTCACTTAGTTGGGGGCTGCCAGCATTACCTACTAAGACCCTGTTGGTGCCTAATTATAAACTTGGCACAAACAGCTGAAGTTTGGCAATATTCTCCATGCTGGATGCTTGCTGCAAGATTTTTTCCTTTCTTTGTTGCTGTTTTGGTATGACTTCAGCCAAAATTTCTCAAGCCAATTCTGAAACAAGGCATGGGAAACTGGAGTGATTTGCCCATGGTAACAAGTTCTGGTGACCCTTCAAACACTTTGAGAGGTCTTGTGATTTGGACCAGGAACTTGTAAGGCAATAAGGCATAATCTTGTTATCGTTTGTTTATATTTGTATTTTCCATCTCTGCAGAAAACTCCTCTCAAATAGGACTAAGTTACTCTATTTGTGAAAAAAAATGCATCTCAATTTGCATGGTCTCACTTAAAGAGATGTCACTTGCCGGCAATTAAGTTGGCAGGAGATTTCCCTTGCAATACCACAGAAAACCCAGCAAGAAACAGGCTGGACCTGCCTAGGACAAGCTGCTCTTACACTTGAATATTAAATGACCAGAGCCAGATGTGAAACAAAGTGCAAGTCAGCTGGTATGCGTACAGGAAAGAGCAAAGGTGACAATTCCTAAAGTGAACATTTGAATTTGCAACTGTAATGGTCTTTTTCCAACCTATCATTTGGAGGGCTTGTTATCTAAATTAAAAGACCAACTAAATTATCACTTGCAAAAATCTATCACACTGCTTCCAGTTGCTGTAGCATCATGATCCCTTGCAAATATCCCTGCCACTGAGCCAGCTAAGGAAGTTGAGAGGTATGACAACATTTTCAGTTGGGCCATTTCAGCATTTGGACCACCTTGACTTCAGCCAAAACAAAAACTAAACTAAATGGATTACCAGCAGGTACAGAAAAACTCCTGGGAAAACGTACAGACTGAGACACACAGCTTCTCTGCTGCAGGAGTCAGGAATGTAACCTCCACACGCAGGCACCCACTTTAACAAACAGAACACAAGTCTAACAGCGCTTCATGTGTGTTAAGACTGCAGACTAAATTCAATCCTTCTAGGACTGGAGATACACAATTCCAGCCCAGGGACAAGCTACATTTCTTAGAAATTATACTGACTGCATGATTCCTTAGAAATCATACTAACATTTACCACCCAGTGACACTGTTAGCCAGGCCTTTCATGTGCAGTGGACTGTAAGAAAAGAAACAGTCTAAAATTGAAGGAATTACAAGCATAGCACAGCAAATCTCAGTACAGTGCAGGACATTTTAAAATGCCGAAGAAATTCCAATCACTTCCTTCCTAAAGACACACGATAATCTTCAGCCCATAGGAAGAAAATAATGAAGTTGGGCCACAGAAGCACATTAGGCGGCGCCGAATTAATGACTCTAGAAGACTAAAGGCTTCTAGAAATACGACCAAAATGTAACAGGTCTGCCACAGAAACAAGCAGCTAATGATTCCAGCAAAGCCTCTTGTGGACACGGCAGAACATGGGTAATAACGCAAATGTTCTGGAGGGTTATTTTTTCAGTAAGAGCTTTAAAAAGCAAATATTCCAAACTCTTTGCAGGAAATACATAGGTGTTCTGTAGCACTGAATGTCAGAAACCTGACAAGTGCAAAGAATCACCAGGGTAAATTCAGTAGCACTTTTGGTAGATGTCATGTATCTAAATACATTACACAAACCCAACACCCAGAAATGCATAGGGCACCACCATCTTTCTAATGCCAAACAAACAAACTTAATGAAAATTTATTTGTATGTAATTAAAAAAAAAAGGCACTAACTGCTAGATTATTGTTCATTTAAAAAAGAGTAATCTGACTGTCCTTAATGGGAGAAAAAAAAAAAAAGATGTGTGTTCCTGCTGCTAAGACACTTGTTCTATGTGATAACGGCTGACCAGCCAGAACTGCTGACATTATTAAGATGTGCAGTTGCTTCTGACCTATAACTCTGTGTTCACATAGAAGCACTGCATCTCTGATTTCAGCTGAAACATCAAAACGCGCCCCCACCAGATCCCATATTCAAGGGACTTCCAATCCGCAAAGGATAAGCTCAGCTAAGTGGCCCATGTCTTAGCTCAAGCTAATTCCCAGATTTATTGGTGGAGTAAATATATAGGAAAAAAAGGTGTAAAAATATGCAGCAGCACAAGAGATGATGTAGTAGCCCCTCTGTTCACTTTGATGCTTTATCTTTCTCTGACCTAGATGGCTAAAACCAGCTGTGGGATCTAGAAGAGCTGGGTGAATGAGTGTGGAGCGCCATAATGCGCAGCACAGGCTGGGCTCATAAAAACAGCAATCCCCTAGAAAAGGCCATAGCCAAGTGGAGTTTGGGCTGGTGAAAAATGGTCTACTTGGGGGGATAGGAAAGGAGAGCAAAACCCAGATCACTCCAAGGTTTTCTTCTCTTCCTCGGCTGTGTTTCTTGGGACTTCTTGTGATAGAAGGATGTTTTTATGGGAAGAGGTGGCCATTCCACAAGTGCTTGCAAAACTCTATGCTCAGTGCAGCACAGGTCAAGCCTCTAAGTGCCAAGCAAACATCTACTGACAGCCAGGACAGGAGGCTGCTTTACAGATATCTCATCAAAAGAGGTCTCTACTCACACTGCTCACAAGAACACCATCGGCTTAGCCAAGTAACTTTTAAATTCAACTAAGACTTACCTCCCAGCATTTACATGTACTTCTCTAATCAGCTCCTAAATCCATAATGAATTTTTGATCGAGAGGGCACATGGCCTCTTCTAGGACTTTCACATAAGACGAATAACCCCTGAGCCCCTGAGCTCAGCTGCTGTGTCAATATAAATTCAAAACATTCTCTTGATGGCCAGTCCTTCTTAGATTCAGTAGGCTAGGGCAAAAGATTGGGCAAAACTTATTTCCTTCCTTATATTTTCGCAATTATTTTTAAACTCTGTGGACTGAATTCGGAGTGCCATAGGCAAGCCTACAGCAAGGAAGATGATGTTACAGAGATCTCAGGGATGAGACCCTCAAGGTCCTGACTATCTGCCTCAAAAATAAGACTTTGCAAACAATTTGAAGGGGAATGATGGGAAAGGCACAGCTGTGCAATCAAAGGAAAAAAAATGCAGAAGTACATGGCTCTGGGGAAACAATACCAAATTCTGGGGTAACATTGCCAAGCACAGTGCAGAACAAACCCAGTTCCAGACTATGCTGAAGAAATTCCAGTATATCTGCAAACCAGGGGTAAGAACTGTCTCTACTCTCGTATATCTCTGAGCAGGTCAGCAAAATATGTAGCTTTCCAGAGTATGAGCATGTAGAGCTTACCAGCTAATGCTTTGAGATTCAACCATTTGGTAATCATGCTCCTCACCTCTGAACACAAACTAAGGTTTGAGAAACAATGCCCAGCAGATTCTCTGTGAACTAGAATGCGTTTCCCGCCCCCCGCAATAAGATTACCAGATCTGTGTGACACCCTGTTTCCTCTCATCCACAGGCAGCAGCCTCCCTGATTTGGAGGTCTTCTCCAAGACATGCCTCCCACAAGCAGAGGCAAAGTCCACAAATACCAGCAAACACCAAGTCCTGTTTAGTTGTTCTGAATATGATGAAACACATCTTGTGGCTTTGAGGAAGTTGCAGCTACACATAACAACTCGTCGCTGGTTTTTAGACCTGCACACAAACACCCCAGGATTGTAACCTGCCTTTTGCATGTTCAATAGCAGCCTGCTCTGCTAGGATAGAAAGGCAGTGACAACACTCTGAGCATGGCCAAGCATTAAAAGGGGTGCCCAGAGAGGCTGTAGGATTTCCATCCTTGGCATTCAGTCAGAATTTGAAAATGAAGGCCCTGAGCAAGCGAATCTGATTGGACCTGTTTTGAAAGAGGGTGTGAATAAAATAACATGTAATAATCACTTCCAACCAAAATTATTCTATGATTCAAAGGAAAGCATTTCTTCTGATTCTTTCCTCTTGCTGCTCTTGAACTACGCTATTTTACTAACTATGGACCATAGAGTGGTCTCAACTGATATATCTTTGAAGAGAAATTTAAACAGAACAATCTGACTACCAGGTCTGCTGAAAAACCTTCTTTCCCTGGTGCTATGAGGTTACTGAATTACAACTCTGTCCTTTTACCTGCTGGCACCAGAGTTTTGTCACATGACACACAAAGATCAGCCAGTCTGTAAGGACATGGGCGGACTTTTATTATCAAAGGACTTTTATCACCAAAAAAAAAACTAGTTTTGGATACTAATCCTCTCTAGCTGTAACAGGAAGTCATCACGAAACTTTACTGACTCATTGGTGAGCGAGTTCATGCTGCTGTTCTGAGATTCATCTTTGGGACTACAGTTAAAATCTAGTTGCGTATTCCAGAATACAAGATATAAGTGAAAACTTATAGCACACACAAATCTCCAAACTGCAGTGAGAGAATTGCATATAAATATGGTGTAGTAGGGTTTACCTAGGTACAGCTGTACAGGCTTTTTCATGCATTTGGCCAACTCCTTGGTAAAATTCTGATCTCATTTATCTTTTCTTATCTTTCTTATCTTATCTTTTATCTTTATCTGCAGAGGCTAAACAATCTACATTTAAATGCTAGCAAATTCAGATCTTTCCATATGAAGCAACATCTTTTTCTTTTTTTTTTAATGTCAGAAAAGAACATGAGTTCTCACAGAACCAGCCTTTGATTTCCAGATTTCTTTCTCTCCCCTGTTCTACTCTGAAGTCTTCTGTACGTGAAAAATAAACCGGTTTCATCTGCAATCTACACATTCTGGCAGAAAAAAAAAAAATCTATCTATGTGTCTATCTCCAGCCCAATACCTGGCTTAGGTATTACAAGGCAAAGAAAGGACAGAGTCTTCTGCTGGCAGTATTTTTTTACCCTCCAAGGGTGATGGTGACAGATTGGTGGTATCAGCTCTGTAAGTATTAAGAGCTTCCTAGAAATAAGAGGAATTCAAGAGCTACAAACTATTCCAGATCTGCTGCTTTTTTGCAAGGCCTCATGCTGGGCTAAAACTGGAAGGCCTTGGGTGTGGGGGGAAAAAAAAAAAAAAGAGAAAACTAGGAGGAGTTTTCAAAGGAGCCCTTCCTTCTGGCTGAGACACTCCCGCAATTATCTTTCATTCCTCCCTGCTCTCTTCCCCTCACAGTGGCACAACTCAGCAGCCCAGATACATCAAGTGAAACCTGCCAGGTACCCATAGGTTCCTCCTGAAGACCAGAGGCTGGTAGGAAGCTGCTGCCTCTAGAAGTACTGCACGCAGAACAACCCCTGTCTGCTGGCTGGAGGCCCCAGACACACAGACGAGGGATGAATGGGAAGATTTGAGGGACTGAACAGTCCCACTCTGCGATGCGTGCCCCTTCTCCACATGAATTTTGGTCCTTTTATTTTTCCCTCTATCAGTAGCATGCTTTTTTTGTTTACTTTGTTTCTACCTCGCACCTCGGCAATTCTTCCACTACAGGTTTTTTGCTCAGCCGCTTTTCAGTACAATGTAGCAGCTACAGACACAATAAGCAGATGCCACTGGAGTAAATGAAACTACATTCCTAGCCTTGAGGCCCAGCATGCTGTTTTCTGTCAACGCTTCTCATCCTGTGAGCCTCCACAGCAAAGGAAGAACAATATATATATACAATCAGCTATATTCCTGTGAAGAGTATTCCCCATTAGCTAATAAAATTCCAACTGAAAAAGCAAAGCAATCTCTCTCTGAAATTGTCATTGAATAACAAAATTAATCTAGACAGCATCACTTACCAGAATTTTGCCTTCAAACAGAGTAAGATTACATTCACCACATTTCCTCAAAAATAGCTCAAGAACTGGCCCTGTAAAAAGAAGAGAAAAATAAATATTTAGTCTCTAGAATACCACAAATTAGATAACACTTCTCACTATGCTAACATATATCACCGACATTCCACTATTTTCACTGTCTTAGTGAGGAATGAGGAAATTGGATTTAATCCTTTGCACTAATTATTAAAATCCACCAACATTACGCAAAATACGTGAATAACCCCAGGATTCCTTCAGGCCACTCAGACCCGTCATTGCCATCGACGCGAGAGCTACTCAGAGGGCAGCACCACAAGGTCAGCATGAAACAAGCAGCAGCGACAACATGAGCGTGCCAATTATTTTCGATCCAGCCCTGAAAAACTGGTCGACCCAATATCACCTAGTGATTTTGCTTTGCCATTTTAATACGATCATACACGTGATGTTCTGAACAGCCTCCTTGTTTGAAAACTATACATAAAAGAAAAAAAAAAAGAGAGAGTTTTGTACCACATTACGATTTTAGAATATATTAACTGTCCCCTCCACTGTTTAGAAAAACATAGAGGTAAAGCAGCTAAGTAAAAGCAATATCCAGCCTGACACACATTAGGGCCAGTTTGGACAATATGGAGAGCAGAAGTGACAAATGCCGTCATTTCGCCAGCCTTGACTAAATGTCAGATGACAGCACTGCCTTATTTTCCCCTGAGGCAAAATTTTTGGGAAAAAAAAAAAGAAGGTCCATGGAGCACAGACTAACAATGATGTTAAAGCATTTCTTTTTTAAACCCCTGAAAGAGGGAGGGACTGTGATTTTGCTGCTGTTCAGGCCTGGGAATGCAGAGAGTCCAGTAATGGGGGAAGGAAACACATTTCAGTGTCCTCATGCCCAAGCTAGTGAAGCTGCACAGAACTGGAACTGTTGTAGAAACAGAAAAAAGCCCCTGTCCTGCCCACTCCCTGAGTATCTAGATGATTTTTCCATAGAATTAATGCTGAATGCCTAACTTTAGGCTGATACCCGAACGACTGGGCAGCCTGCACTGCTGATGGAGACAGTATCTCAGTGATGGAGCAGCAGGTTTTCGCACTGGTCCCTTTCGCGAAGGATGCTCAGAGCGCTTGCACAGAAGGAAGGAGGAGCAGATTTTCAGATCGAATTATTTTTCCTGATTATGGCTACATGAAAAGTAGCTGTGAAAATAAAATTTACATTACGAAATAGGTAAATAAGCCCTCTTTACATGGTAGCAAGTAGATTATATTGTTCTAAATGCTGATTAAAAAGCAGACCTGCAGTTTCGTAAGGCTAAAACTGATTGTTTTGGGTGGAGAGTTTGGGGCAGGGGGGAAAGGAAAAGAATTATGAAAAAAGGAAAAATCAGACGTTGTTGGGAAACATTATAGGAACAGATTTTTTTAAAATCACAAAACTACAAAAGAAAATGTCTTTCTCCCTGCTTGCTTTCTTGGTTTAGTGGTTGATAAAACAAAACAAAATGAACATATTAGAGGAAAAAAAGGAAGAAAAAAAGCCAAATACCCCCACAACCCCTCCTCCTGTGATATCTATTGCACAGCAGAATCTGTGAAAACACTGAAAAAATACAGGGCTTGAACTGCTTTGCTCAGGCTCGGGGAAGGTGGTTGTTATTCCAGTCCCATCCATTTCCCTCCCTGGCTTCCAGGCATTTGGCCTGGAAAGCAAAACCAAGTCAGGAAAATCTACTTCTGCCTCCGAGCTACTGGGATAACATCTGCACACAGACAAGTGCGAAGACAGCTACAAAACAGCGCTCAGCCTCGCATTAGCTCATTATTTTCTTTTACACCAAGAGATGGGTTTAATAATCCCCTCCAAGGAGTGATAAATGAGGTAAACTGCGATGCTGCTGGTCCCACAAAGGTGCCAGACACTGGCACAGGTTCCACAAGTGGCAGAGCCACCATCGCCCCTGCAAGTGCCCAGCCTTGGGTCTCGCCCCACAAAGCAGCACCGCGAAGGCACTTGGATTCAAACCAAATGGGCTGGGAAGCCCTGTCTGCCTTTACCTGGATGCATTCCCTAACCTTGCCACCCGTTTGATTTATTACAATAATTACAAAAGCAACCAAAATTGGCTCAGCTCAAAGTCCCTCTTCATTTACTGTGTTAGCCTCCTCTCCTGTGTTTCCAAAGTCAGCAAAGCTTTCTGAAGAGTGCTAGGAATTGGTGAAACAGGGCTGGCTGAGGGCATAACCATACACGGCACCAGCACCTCCTGTTTCACTGTGTTTCCTGCTTCCCAAGGCAAGCCCTGGTTCACCTGCATCAGTTTCCGGGCTGTTTTTATTTTCAGTTTGCACCAGGATGATAATCAAGTCCATCCCTCCTACTGGAGGAAAGAAGTTACTCACAACAGACATCAATTACTTCTCAGGACTACAACCCAAATCCATTAACGCTTGCTGACCTCAAGGATCATCTTTGGATCAAATCAGTGGTGAGCAATCTTCGACAAAAATCCACAAAATACCTACTTTTACTAAAACAAAAAAATGCTGAGGGACAATTTAGCCATCATTTGAAAAGAAAAACAAGATGATTTCAGACATAAAAAAAAAGTTACACAGTGGATTTTCTCTGATGTACATGGAGCTTGCATGCAAGCTTGGCCCAGCTGGAGGAAAGGGCTACCTGAAGTTGCAAGCAGTCTTTAACATTTTTCAAATGGGTGTTAGAAAATGTAATTCAATTTATCACATGTTCAAACACACAGAAAAAAAGTATATAATGATGAACTGCTGTGGGCTTTCCATTAGTAATGTTCTTCTGTTGCTGTCTTGCCTAAATTAGGACCATACACCCTTGGTCTTTGGGTTGCTGTTTTACTTGGATCAGTTGGGAAGAAGATGGAAACGTGCTTAAGGTTTTTAGGCTGGAGAACTCTTTACAAATGGACATACCCAGATCAGGATGTATGACCTATAAGTGAACAGGATCCACTTTGTAAAGAAAGTGTTGATCAGTCTGCAGAGCAATAGCCTTCCTTTTTTATTATGTTTTAAACATAGTTTGTGCTTATTATTCAACACATCCCATAAAGGGATTTTGTTGGACCATGAACAAGTCCAGAAAGTATTTTTCAGGGGTGAATTACTATGACCCTACAGTAAGAAAGTTTTGAGTCACTCTTCTCAGACACATCAAGGACTCTGCTATCATAGCAGATACTGTCACAGGCATTTGTTCAGTACAGACACTTGCATATTCAGTTGTTTCTAGTGTTGCATTTTCCTCATATTCCCTCCCCCTCTTAAGATTTCTAATCCTATTAAGAATGTTGGAAAAAAAAATCTAAAAGAAAACTGCCTAATAGTCATGTCAATCAGGAGGAGACTAAAAAACCACCCACACAATGAATTTATGTGGCCACTTCACAAAAGAACTGCTCATCTTAAACTTAGCTTACATAAAGCCACCCTTTGCTGCGCAATGCCAGCTTATACAGAAAGACCCCTTATCCTGTGACCATCTGAAAGCTCCCCAACACTGAAACCTTTAAAGTAAAGGAAGCTTATAGGCTTGCTCTTCCACAGGGAGACAGAAGGCTCCCTGTTACCCTGAAACCGCCCTGTGATAAGCGTGAGTT
>NW_010583017.1:256858-306826 GCF_000705375.1 Tinamus guttatus | reverse complement strand
GGCAAAGAGGGAGCTCCCAAGGGAAGCAGCTCCAGCAACTCCAGCTCCCAAAGGAAGCAGCTCCAGCAACCCTGAACACCAGCAGAGGAAGAGGAAGAACAACACTGTTTAGAAGTCTCTACTGAGATTAGACATTATAATGCTGTTCCTTCCCTCAAAATTGATAAAATTTGGAAAGAGGATCAGCGACTACAAAGCAGAACAACCATCACTATTTTGTGGGGAAACTCATCAGGTTTCTGAAACAGTTATTTGAAACTTTTGTGCAGTTTCAAGATGTAAAGAGGATAAACTAAATCCTTCTTCTGAAAAGAATCCCAAAGAAAATCAGTAACTTCCACACAAAATCATCATCTCCAGCATCACACTTTGGGACCCCCCCAAAAAATATCTTTCAAACTGGTGCCCTTTCTGCCTAGAAAAGTGGGAACTTAGATGCAAAGTCACCACTGCAATGGCAGCAAGTATGTGGATGGATATAAGAGGGAAAAAAAAAACACACACACACTTTTTTTTTTGTATATTGGAAAATATAAATATTGAGCATCCCTACCTGACTGTTCCCCCACAAGCCTACTGCCTGGTTTTCCTCTCCCTGGGATGCCTCACTTGCACAGTCAGATGCTGATGATTCAGGTTTTCAGCTCAGTACTAGCAATACTGGCATCTTCTCCTCTCTCAACTTTCAGGCAGGGCAAACCAAACTGTTTTTTTCTTATGTTCAGCTGCTTTTCTAGGCATCAACTTGCTCTGCAGCCCTATGAGACCACAGAGAAAGCAGAAAGCTGCTGGAAAGCAGGAGACACCTGAGCTCTGCAGCTGGAAAACTGTGGATGTAGAGGGAGTGTGCAAAGGCTTGGAAACAAGTCATAAAGGCAAAACATCAGAAGATGCAAAAGGGTTAAGAATAGTGAAATAGTGAAACATACTGAAACAGGAAGCAGTTAGCTGGGTAAATGGAACACAGAAGGACAGAGAAGATGGAGAGGTAGTGGAAAGCTAGACAAGATCTGCACTCAGAGTCAATCCCTAAATTCTGCCTTCTGAAACCTATCTGCGAATGACCCTTCATCTTCGGCATCCCTTGTGATCTACACTCCCTGCAAGGGGACCATGTGTTTACTTGCCTCTTGGGCTGCACCAGCCTGTGCAGAGTGCAGCCCAGCCACACCGCTGGCCTCGCATCTTCCCATGTGTCCGGCTCCCGCTGGCATCACGAGGACTAAGCTGAAGGCAAGAGGAGGAACTGCCAGCAAGCTCAAACCAAGCGCGCATGCGTGCATTTATACCCTTTTCTACGGACGAGGAGCACATGACTGACTGCAGCAATGCACTTCAGTTCTCACAACAAGCAAATTCATGAATTGGGGGATCATTATCTACAGAAAAACAAGAAGTGCCAGTCAGTGCTTTTTTATTTTTATTTTTTTCCTTTTAATAAGTGAATGGAGCCCATAGTCCTAAAAACAGAGCACAGGCTCTAAGCTCCTTAGCTGGATGCTGCTGGACACTACTGGGCCTCATGGAGGCACCAGAATCCTGGCAGCCACCAAGACACAAGCAGCACCTGCCGAGAGGGCGGCCCCCTCCTGCAAATCCTCCCGCAAGTCCTCCCCTGCCCAGTGTGCCAGGTAATAGTTAGGGAATAGTTGTTAGGAGCAGGAATAAGTGCTCACATCACCTGAAAAATAAAAATGAGCAATGAGATTTAAGAACATTTCTTATGGAATTCATACAAAAAAAAAAAAAAAAGGTTTTTTTTTCTTTTGAAGATCAACCCTAAATGCACCTTAGAAGAAAACTGACTAAACATGAGAACTAAACACTAAACTGACTAAATTACAGAAAGAGTAAAGAGTAAATAAAGACTGCTTAGAAGTACAAATACTTCGTAATCTAAATAATTTTTTTTTTTTTTATCACTGACGAGATGACTGCAGGATATATCAGGGTTTTCTTCTCCTCCCTGAACAATCTTACTTATTTAATAAAGTTTTTTTGCTCTTTAATTAGTGGGCAGGGTTTTAATTAAAGACACTATAATGCTGACATATAATGAACACATTTATATAGCATATATGGAGTGCGCAAGCTAATGATTGCATTACTATAGGTCCCATAACCTCAGCCATTCCCACTGTGCAAGAAATCATACAAAAATACATATACAGAAAGAAACAGTCTCAATTTGGCCAACTGGGAACAGGGTAACCAAATCCATGGCCCCGCAGGTCCCCATCCAGTCACACATTATTGTGGCTTCTTGTGCTACATCCTTTTCTATGGAAAAAAAGGAGAAAAAGAAAGGAAAAAAAAATGTTGCACAGATGTTTTTCTAACTACTGTAATTCAAAATTTACCTGAAAGTGAAACGGAAGGAGGGCATGTTCCACAGAGCTGCCCCTGGCACTCAGTGGCCGGGCTGAGGAAACCAAAGCGGACAATGCTCTTTTGCAGCAGGTAAGCCACCTACACAGGGTCACATTTCCTCATGGGAAAGAAAATATTGCAAAGATGCTAAAAATTTGCAAGAGTGAGCTATTTGTAACTACGTCTCCACAGAAAACAAAACAAAACTCACAAAGCAAAAAAGTAAACAGTAAGAAGTAAGGAATACAGCAACATGATGAGGTCACAAAATACTGCATTGTAAACTAATCATGAACTACAGAAAGTTGACAGTAAACTGTTTTCTTTTTGTCATGTTCACTTTACTCTCTGAGGCTGTAGGAATGGGGAAAGGAGGTAGTGGCCTTACAGTGGTGAAGCTTAGCAAAACCAACTACACATGATTAAAGAAAACAAGTTCCTCTTCCCCCTACAAAGGAAATATGGTTTTTATTACCAGGCTGTGGTATTAGCTTGTTGCTCTTTAAAAGATTGCTCTAGAGAACATTTTTGCCTAATGTGTTTTTATCTCTTTCTGGAGTTTCAAAGTAAGCAAGTACCGTAAATAGAAGATTAGGGAAAAATGTTGCATTCTGGTTTATTTTTTGTAATTAGACAAATTGGGCAAATATATGAGGTGATTTATACTTGTTTGTAACAGCAAAAAGCAGGGTGGAGAGGGATAACAGCTTTAATGAAGCAAAGCAAAGCAAAGCTACAAAAAGTCACGTATGGGCTGAGGGTGGGGAAAAGCAAGGAAAGACCGCAGCCTCTCATGTGACTTCATTGTATATTTGTTTATTTATTTTAATAAGTTTTCAAGTTTATGAGTTCCATATCCGGGAAATAACAAATGACCAAAAAAAAGGGCACTTTGACAGTTTGCTTTCTCAAAAAAACAAAACAAAACAACAACCCCAAAACTGCTCTCTAGTGGCTTCCAAAAAAGACTCTCATGTAATGAAAAACAGGAAATTAAACTCTCAGGACAACACACTCTGAGTACAAATGAAGAGACTCAGCAGTGACATAATGCCTCAGTTCAGAGTTCTTTATTCCTGCACGACGCCGTGAAATATATCGGGCTTCTCCTTAAAAAGTGTCCCAGTGTGAACCAGAGCAAACAAGGTTCATGTAATTCCAGGATTTTGTTATATTAATATAAACCTCTTTGCAATATAAAAGTCACATAAAAGCCTTAATTTTGTTGCAACAGTCCACAGATTTAAGATGTCATTATAGACACTTATTCAGTATATCCTATACATGCACATGCTCCCATCCCACTTTTTTTTATCTTTTTTTTTTTTTTTTAAGATTAAGCAAATGCCTGAGCTGGGGAAACTAATGAAGCTGAATTTCCAGCTTGGTTCTGCTTGACAGTAATTTGCTATGCAACAAGATACTCTACATTAAAAACCAAAAACATCTGACAACCTGAAGGCAGAAGTGGCCCCTGAAGCCCCCTTGGGTGGATGTCAGCAGCCTACAGAGTCACAGAGAGGACTGACACGAGGAGGTGCCAAGGTAACAGCCAAACCATCATTGCCTCAGGAAACTAAGCTAAAAGAATTTAGCTTTTCCCTTGTTCTGCCACCCTTGCCCCCAACTATGCAGAGGTTATTAAAAAAACAAATAAATAAAAGTAGCAAAGATGCAAGGCTTCACAGCTATCCTATGTCCATCCCAGAACAACATCTGGATTCTGGTCTCAAGCACGTTTGAGAAGTGTCACTGGCTTCCTGTTTAATATTCTCGTTTTATTGCTGTGCAAAGGCAGCCTCGTGTCTGAGAGCAATCTCAGACTCTCACATCCTCACAGCAGATCCTTGATGAGGACACTCGACTTTCTTGAGAGTCAGAGGCCTGCTGGTGGTATCAGCAGAAAATCAACACATGCTTGAAAACACAGCCGACGAAAAAGCCGGAGTCAGGCACCCCTAATAAAACCAAACCACAGGATTAAAAAGGACCTTGAATGACCATTTAGATTCAATCTCTGCCCAAGACAGGATCAGCTACATTTATTGTTATTCTTTTTGTTAGACCATCTGACATAACTAGGGGAAAAAAGATATGCTTTTGGGTTCCAAATCCCTTCCTGAGCCTGAAATCTTATTGGTGTGTTGTCCTGTTCCAGGCCCTCGGCTACGTCAGCTGGCCTAATGAGGGATGTCTGCCCACAAATGCTGCCTTCCTTACGCTGGCGTGGTTACAATGCTGCCATTGCCATGTGTGTCTAGCCTATTTTTAAAAGCCTGCAATGGCAGGAGATATCGTTTAAAGGCTTAATCTCAGCAAGGCCTGAAATTCCTCAAATGAGTATTTATTGAGTGTGCAATAGAACTGCTACGCTCAGAAAGTGCAAATGGATCGTGGATTGCCTGAGGCAGCAGCTCCGTGCTGCCTAAGAAACAGCAGAAAACCAAAGGCTAGAATCCTTTCAGTGTAAAACAGCAAGTGGTCAGCACGAAAGCTGGCTGGCCTCAGCATACTGGCAGCCCTAAGGGTTTTGGAGGCATCCCAGGAAAATGAGCACTTTAAAGGAGAGACCTAAAAGCAAACAGTAAAGTAGCCTCGCCACCACAGGTCTCACCAGCACCAGGAGGAGAAAACCCATCAGTGCTTGTTAAAAAGCAGCGAGCAGGCGCTGGGGAGGCAGCACCCAGGCGGCTGGTGCAGAGCGGGGGCGGCTGCGAAGGCCTTGGAGCTGACACTATGTACAGAGCAGTAAAATGCAAACAGGATTATAGAATCATAGAATCACACCCATGGCTCCTGCTTGGGAAGGAGTCAGCAGAGGGGGCACAAGGGAGGTTACACCATTAAAGATAAAAGAGGAGGCCAGGCAAATTGTCTTATAATTAGAGTTATAATTTAAGAGGCCAGAGAAAAGGATCTTGCAATAATTCAAGACATCAAATGACCACCAAGGTGTGAGTTTCTTCTGTGTGGCCTGGGCAGCAAAGGCCATTTCTTAGAGACGCCACACGGGAAGACTCTCCATGGAAGACAGAGACCACGGAGCTGGTCACATGCAGATTTCAGCTCCACTGAGGGACACTGATGCTGTCCAAGGCAACAGCAACAGGTGAAAAGGAAAGCTGAAGCTGGGGGGAGGAGGAGATCTATCAGTGGCCCTGCTGGATGAGACTTGATTGCACAACATGACAAGCTGGCAAAGAAACAGGCGTCCCACACGCCTGCGCTGCGCCAGCCTCACAAGACACACGAGCAGCCACCAGCCCTGTGCACCGTCCCTTAGCTAGTACCATATCCCCTACAACACAGGGGATGGGTACTTTGGCCTAGCAATGCACGGGTGCTTAATCACCTGTCAGCTCCACCAGCACCCCGTGTGCTGGTTGCCAGCAGTGCTCTCGGAGACACGCACGGCTCATGGCCACCTTGCGCAGAGCCTGCGAGGGCCTGGGGGGAGCAGAGCGGGGAGCGGGCTGGTGGTCTCACCTCATCTTACCTAGGCCACTGGCGCTGAACTGGACACTCCTACTCGGAGACAACAAAGTCAGTGTTTGCTATTGTAAGGGGAAATATTTTGTACTCCTAACAGATAAGGTGGCCCTGGTTTTGCAACAGTAACCAGGATTATGAAAGCATAGCTAGCCCCTCCTCCTTCTCTATAATAAAATATAGTGTACATCACTGAGAATGTAAGGCGAGAAACAGCGCACACAAAGCGTTCCCAAGCTCCATTTCTAGTGCTATAACTAGTTTGGACTTGCACATTTAGGAAGTGTCACATTTGATTTTGACTTAGAACGGAGTTGGCTCCGCAGCCCCTTCGAAACACAACGCGCACCATTCACGCTCGCAGCACAAGCTCCAGCTGCCCAGCGTGGGTAGCAGCAGCAGCGACATCTGAGAAGGAGCATTCATAGCGCAGCATCTGTGCCGCTTGCCAGCGGGAGTGACTATGGATTCTAGAAAATCTACAAATGGCACAGGCTGAGGCTACAGTCCCTGGACATGAAAACAAGCTCACTGATTTTTCCTCCACCCCACTTGCACAATCCAGGAGAAAGTGCAAAGGACAGTTGTGCAGATCTCAGCAGTCATCACCCTCGGCAACGGCTAAAGGAGCCATGAAACCAAGAGTTAAATTTTAAAACCAAAAAGTTATTTCTCACACATTTGCCCTTCCATCTCTCAGTGAAGCATTGACAGAATGTGCCCTACAAAAAGAAAAGTCCTAAAAGCCACTGGTGCTAGGATCTGGCAGCCTCTCCAGGAACCTGACCTGTCCCATCAGCTCCCCTCTGCGCACCTCACAGCACTCAAGTGACGACATCCAGGTTGTGTGGACATCATCTTCTTGCCTTGTGATGCACACGCTCGTGCACAACTCACTGCACCTCCACCCACCTGCACGGACCTTGAAGCCCTTTCTGCATGACTGGGGATAAGGAAAGTGCATCTGACTTTGTCTTACACGCACATGAGGTGTGAAAACAATACTACAAATGCCCATTTAAAGATGGACAGAAAGGAAAATGGAGCAAGCTTTCTCATTTACACATGTGGTTTATCAACTGTCTGAGCTCCAAATCACTTCCTTTTTCCAGAGACACACCTCTGGGTCACATCTTTCAGTTCTATTAAAATTTCAACAGTAAAATTATTGCCATTTGGAGCAAATAGGGGGAGGACATAGACCGAACATCACATGGTCCAAAGCAGAAAACAGGTTTAATTGGAACCAGAAAATCTTTCCCTGAAGACCTGATATATGTAAGAGGAAGAAAAGTAAAAGGTGCTGATCTTCAGACTTAAGACACATATATCCTACAATAGAGTGTATTTATGCCTGCAGAGTTTCCACTGCTTTAGCAATAACAGAAGACATTTTTCTCCTGGGCAAACTCCTCACTCCAGGAGTCACAGCACGACTAATGCAAGTTCCTAGGTTTAAAGCTCTCAAGATTTAAAGCAACTACTCTTTCCAAACAGGACTAACTGGAAGCACCAGCAGAGCACAGGGTGCTGGAATACACCACAGCATGGTTCAAGTTTTGATCATTAGGAGCATGGACTTCAGCCTGCTCTCCTTGCCTTAAAATACATATACACCCAGCAGTGCTTCTGCTGTCAATGATGTTAAAAAGATCTATTTACAAAGGCTGACAAACTCGTGTTGACAGTTGACTAGCTCTACTGTGCCAGGCTCACCTCTCCTTTGGGGAAGTGCTGATGCCTAAACAAGTGCGCACAAAGTGACAGCGATATGCAAAATATTTTGTAGGCTTGGAACAAAACCCTGTTTGTAGGAGTCATTTAGTGAAAGAATTTATGTTAACAAAGCAAGCTATTTATAGCAACTTTCCATAGAAATGAACTGTCTCTCGGTTCCTGTCCTCATGAAACGAAGCTTTCTAACCAGAGAAAACCTCTCTTTAACCCAAGGGAGAAGGGGGAGTGAGGTGGGGGGAGGGGGGGAGGAGAAGCTGCTCCCTGATGTACCCTGCTACCTCCAATTACACCAGAGATAAGGTCTCCCTGTACTGTCAACACAGACCTTCGCTCATAGCATGAGCCCGTACAGAGTCGCCCCATTCTTTCCCAACCCATCCTGGCTGGCAAGATGCCCTCCAAGGGCTGCCTGTGTTGGGGATGATCACTCACAGTTCAGTGCCGTGTCCATTACAGTAACACTTGCTGCAGTAAGCGACGTGCATTGCTCTTAAAGCCTGTGTGTGTGGCTTGAAGTCAACATTAGAACCAGTATACCTAAAGAAGAATGCAGGGCCTTGGGAAAACATGGAGAGAAGCCACGGGGGAGAGATTCCCATCTCTCTCTGGTCAACCTTCAGAGGATCCTAAACCAGAGCACATTCACGTGTGCTCGCATTTAAAAAAAAAAAACCTCTCTGAAATAAAAGCACCAGTACATACCTTAATCCGTACCACAGACCCACACAACCCTGTATCTGCTCCTGGGATTTTGAATAATCTGTCTTGTCTCATCATACAAGATGCCACTGAGGTGGGACCTCGCCCCATGTTCCACTTACTGCATCTGCCTCTATTCAAACGCCAGTGTTTCACCTCCTTGGGGCAGGAGCAGAAATCACCCTCATTCTGAAACCAAAAGCACAATTGATGCACAGACTCTGTTTTCAAAATTCACAATAAACTCTAGCGCTGCTCTTCCTCAAATTCCACTACTCCCAAATCCAGAATTCAAGCACATTGTTACAATCAACCACCCATCAACAAGAAAAACAAAAAACAATTTCAAAGGAGACAATAATAAAATGTTACATAGAAATAAATTAATTTGTATAGAAAACAATAGTAAAAAACATTGTCATTATTCTTAGCTTAAGTTTCAGGCTTATTTCCTATGGAAATCAGCAGTGGACCACAGCTAAAGATGCATATGCCCCTCCCTCTGACTTAAAGAGAGACTAAAGCCTCTGATTTAATCTGAGGTAATTCTACACTCCCCCACACCCTTCCTCTTTTGCTTAACTGGTTTTCACCTCTTGCCTATCCTAAGAGTTTCCCTTACTGTTTATTTTTCCTATCCACGCTTGACAAACTATTTCTACAAGCTTGCTCAGCCAAGAAGCTGAGTGAACTATAAACACATGGCTTTTCTTACTAAAATAACAAGTTGGTTCGAAGGTAAGCAAAACAAAACACGTTCACTCTCATAAAAGTACAAAAAATGTACACAGAGAAACACGTTAAAAGATAAAATAAACACATGCAAAGAGCACAAACACACAAGGAAAGTTGCAACTTAGATTTTCCCTTCTCTTTTGCTTAAACATGTCCATAATAAGATGCAATTAATTCTCCAAATTGGTACCTATGGGAGCTGCCTGGTTTTTGTGAAGCAAGACAGGGCTTAAGTCTTCAGATCAGAGCTACCTGAGCAAAGAGGGAAAAAAAGCTCTAATACATTGTTCAGATGTTTAGACCTATCTACAGGAAGAAGAAAGGGGGGCGGGGGGGGGAAGTTGTCTTCGTCTACAGAGTCTAAAGAAAACTCTTACTTTTTGGTAAAATCCTGATCTTCCAGTTGGGAGCCTACATACTCTCACTACTCTTTTTCCCTCCCCAAACTCTACACAAGATATGGGACCTTGTTGCATACCCTTATCCCTAAACAGCACACATCAGAAGCTTTACAGTAAAATCCTGCAGAATTGGCTCCTCTTTCTTCCAGTGCCTTAAGTTGGCAGTCCTTCTTAGTTTTTTTTTTTCTTTCTTTTTTTTTTTTTTTTTTTAAAAAAAGGGGGGAGGGAGCATATCTTAAATCTAATGATTGTACCAATAAACCTAAATTAGACTAATGAGAACACAGAACTGAAAATTAAGCTTTAAAAGCTACAGGGCCTACATACATAATGAGTTTTCATTAAACTATAAATCTGTTGATTACAGCTTTACTTTCCAAAGACAGAGCTATCTTAAGCCAATTTGTTACCCAGCATAATAGTATGTGCTGTTTATAATGAAAATTCAATTATATCAGGATAAGTTTGTTTATAATTTTTAGATTGAGTGAATTAGATACAGTGAAAAGAGTTCACCTAGACAAAATAAAAAATGGTACATTTTTCTTTTATTTTCATGATGGAATATCTCATACCTGTCAAGGCATATGTAAGTGTCTTGTTTCAAAGGTCTTGAAATATCATTTAAAAATAGTAATTTCCCCTTCCAGAAAGAGTTACATCAAGCCTATATATAACATTACTTATTGTAAAGGTGTAATTCTAATACAAATTGGGACTGCTGATGAAAAAATGTGAAGCTGTTGTCATACCTTAGGAGCACAGGCTGCTCTTCTGCATTTCCTCACTGCCTCCGTTTGCTGCACTGCACCGAATGCAGGAGCCTGGAGAAACTGAAGTTTAAAAGCAATCACCGCAAGACAAACTGTTTTGCTTTAAACTTCAAAACAGCCATCAGAAGTGCAGTGCAGCTTGTAAATGGCTCTAACAATAAAACAGGGTGTGCTGGATGAGGAGCGCAAGAGAACCAGAGAAAACAGGGACTCCTGAAGTTGACTAGGCAGCCATAGGAAGGTGTAGCTTGAAATAAACCTCAGAGCAAAAGGCTTTTACACCTTTGTACATAACATTTGAAAAAGGGCATGCACTAAAATATAAGTAATATTTTCTTGGCCCCTCTGATGACTCAAATTTGCAGTCCTTTAGACTCATGAATCTGACAGTCAATGTGACTTAGAGACTTCACCAACTTATTCACTGGAGACGGATGAAGCCACGAACCTTAGCTTTCCGTAGTGGCCGCACTAGGATTCTTTCAGAAGGAAATGGGTGACATTTGCTCTGTCTCAAGCCACTGTTTTTATGCCTGGGGTTTCAGAGGGTGGGAACAGATGAAGTATGGTGCTGTGCAGATAAAGCTTTCTCTTCATCCCTGGAGTGCAGCTACAGAATAAGAAAATTTTCCTTCTCGCAGATAGTACTTTTCATTCTTCCACTGTTCAAAGTCCCATAGGAAAGAAAAGGAGACCTCCTCCCCATTCTCATTTGCTGCAGATATGCAGAGGCATTGCCAGCCCAACTACCCAAAAGGTAACCAGCATTGGCTGTTCACTCCAAAAAAGCATCCTCCAAGCCTGCTCTAAACAGCACAAATTAACCACCGCCAGCACCGTCATTTGTCAAAACTCACTGCTATTCTTGGATCACAGCGGAGACTCCGACATTTTTTTAAACGCAAAGTAAATTCAAACCAGTCCAACCAATGCATGTAGTGTGCACAATAGTCTTGGCAGCCCCCACTTCTTTAAACGATAATTGCTGGCAGTTTATCAGTCTTAATAATTTGAGATGGGCAGCTTGACAACCCCAAGGGGCACTACTGAACCCCACAGTTCCCACAGGGTCTCCTGTGCACGTTTGCTCTTGCTCGCTGGCTGAATCATTGACGTTCTCTACTCCAGCCTGGCAAACCTCTAGCCTGGCTCTGCACCACAGGCTTCCATTACAGCTCCATAGCGCACAACATTAACAAAATCATTTATTTTTACAGTGTATTAGCTGTGTCCCCTCTGCCACATGATGACAAAAACCTCTGGCAAACAACCACACCACAATGAATAAAAAGTTTGTTTAACCAGAGGGTAATTGGAGTTGCTTGGCACTGGAGGGGAATATAGCAGTGCTCTGACTGACACGTCTTGGGCAGACAGAATGCATCAGATCTGCTGCTCTTACTCCCATGCACAAAACAGCAAGCTTTCCGGAAGCTTCAGATTGCTAGAAGATTGTTCCGGGGTAAACTAAAATATTAGTCTCTCTAGACTCTGAATAACCAGACTTAGCTACTCTTCCTTTATTTGAAGGAAGCCACACACACACACACAAAAGAATATTTTCACAGAGGAAGGTTTTTTTTTCCTTCAATTTTTTTTAATTGGAAGCCATTACCTGATCTCCCACATTACGTAAGTATGAAGTTACAGCATTTTTCAGATTAGCACGAGTTGGACAAATAAACTAAATCATGAGTACTAACTCATGTAGAATGTCAGATTACTGGAGCCATTCTCTACCAAATCTTCAGTGCTACTAACGTTTTTTTCCTTCTGGTAAGCCAATTTCATGCTATTGCGTATTTGCTCGATTAAAACAGTCATCAGCTATGTTTGAATTTCCCCTCTTACAGGATTTTAGACTCTCTGTATTTCAGAGTTTCTAATGATCATCTTTCTGTGCCAGCAATTCCAAAGCCTCTGCCACCCGGGACAAATGCACCTTTTATTACCATTCCGCATCCAGAAGCCACCGTTCGCATTGCCAAGGCCACTGCAGAGGAGGTTCTTTGCTGGGGCACAGCTAGATGCTTTGCATCAAAAGGATCAGCCCTGCTAAGAACTAGAGATAGCGAGGCTGACAGCTTTGCAAAGCTCTGCATCTGCCTGATCATCCTTCCTGCCAGCCTCAATGGGAAAATTCCCACTGATTTCTATAGGAGCAGCCTCCCACAGATAGTGAGAAAACACAAAGCACTAACAGCTGCTTCCTACTCCCAGTAAAATCGAAGAGGTTCCTTTTCAGAGGGGAGCAGAATCAACCACAAAAGCTGCATTCACAAAATCACAACCAGGCTCTCGCAAGATAAAATACGCAAGATAAAATACAACACCTTGGTGAAAAGATATTGCAGGCTTTCAGAAAGATCCAAGGGCCAAATAGCCATTTAACCTTTTGTTTTGTTTGAAAACCTCAGAAAGTAACTGCACCCTTTCATTCCACCTTAACACTAACCTAGTGGTCCAAATCCCAAGGCACAGCAAAGTTTTAAAAGCCAAAGCAAACCAGCCAACACCCCGCCCAAACAAACCCCAATGCCAGCACATACTAGAAAAGATGCCCTTCCTTTGCTGCCTATACTGCTTTGCAGCCAGCACCTACATGGCAGGTGCAGGCCCAGCTGGGAATATACTTCCCTCTTCAGCACCACACACCTGTGCAGAGCGGGGCTGCTTCAGCACCAGCAGCACCTGCAGCCTTCGCCTTGCTAAGCCCATGTGAAAGCTCATATGCAAGTTGGAACATTTTAAATATTGGAGGTAAAGGATTTTTTTTTTTTTTTAAAAAAAGGAGGATTTTTTTTGGTTATTCTTCATACTCTTCTTCCAATATTTCAGTCAAAATAAAAGTTACGAAAGCCCAAGGAAAGGAAGAAGAACTAAAGAGGAAACACACCGGAAGGTAGATGGACAGTGGATCAAATGTTTGTTCCTGTGGAGGAACTCTGGCAGAAATTTTAAACTGTGGAGAGATAGCTATGGGGTAAACACCCTCTAGCAGGCAAAAAGAACAACTCCCTGAAGGAAGGAAATTTAAATTTAGAGTCAATGCCAGCTGACCATGACAAGCAGCTGGAAGGGAACTTCCAAGATAGCGACCAAGGGAGATAAACACAAAACACAAAAATCTCCTCCCCTTCCCAGCACCTTGGGGTGCATCTGGCAGCCTCTGTTCTATAGATGGGATGGTTCAGCATGGAGCTGCCTAGTGCTTCCCTAGGGGGGATCAGGGAGGGAACCCATGGTCTGAAGATGCAGATGCTGCCTTCACCTCCACCTCCGTCACCAGTTCTCAACGAGTACAGAGGAGAACTAGCAAAAAGTAACCCCTCAAACTTCATTTTTTGCACCCTTTTATTCTTATCCCTGCCTTCACATGGACAGACAGCACACAGGCTTCCTCAGCTGTGACAAATTATGAAGAACATTGCAACTATTACCAAAAAATCAGGGACAAATGTAAAAAGGTATTAGGAATCTGGCACCTAAATCCAATTCAATGAAGGTTTCAGACCTCAAACACTTCTTAGGCTTTAGCCTGGCATCTCTGTGAGAGAAGCCAATGTTTTGAATAATCAAATGTTCTTTCAACATTGCATTGCTACCTTCATGAAAGGGAACATTGCAAAATACCTATTTAAAACTTCTTATTTAAGAAGAAAATCAGAATACCTTTCAAATGTGATTGACAAATGATTTTAAAGATGTGGCTTGTGCATTTCTATGTATGTAATCTGCATGAAAAACACCCATCCAGAGAGCTAAACACAACTGTAAGCAGCCATTAGATTTATGGCTGAATGTAAAAATTAAAGCTTTCATTATTTCTAAACTGAATGACCAGAGGGACCGTGCAACTCAGTTTGCAAAATGTGTCTACATCCGCTTTTTCCTTCCCTTGTGAGTTTCCTTCTTCCTTGCAGCCATCTGCAGCTATGACTAGTCACAGGTACTTCAAGAGGTGCTTCCTTTAGTAACAGCCACGTCGGTGGGTGAGTTCACTATTGGTTTCTGTGGTCATGGTGAAGGTTCCTCAGTAAACCCCAAAGGAACATCCTCTAGGCCTCACCAGGTCCAGGAGAGCACACAAGGGAAAACAGGCAGTCTTTGCATAAGCCTCTGTAAGTAATGGGAATGGCAACCCATTATCAACTGAATTAGGTGGTAATAATTACCTGAGCATGGGGCAGAAGGCAAAGGAACAGCAGTTATCAGCTACCTTTCACTTAGAAGGCAAAAAAACACCCATAGTTTCCTTGCAAATGCAGATAGCATGACAAACTGTTCAGGAACAAACGTTTCTTTAAGGGAAAAAGGGAACAAATTGCTATATCCATCCCCCTCCTAGCAGCTGTACAGGACCCTCTCCCCTCCAAAAACACCCTCACTTCATATAACCCTGGGGAAACCGTACTTGCACTTTTTTTTTTTTTAATTGCTAATCTGATTCTTTCTCCTAGCCTCAAACGGAAACTCACGAGTAGCTCCTACTTCTAACAAAACCCCACTTTAGAAGTTGCTATGCAGGTGCCTCCATTCTAAACCAGAGAAGCATGTCCAATCTACAATTCACTTTATGGTCTGTGCATGTTGAATATTATACAGAACAGCCTCCAAAACACTAAAAAAAAAGGAAAAAAAAAGAAAAAAAAAAAAAGAAAGGGCATTTAAATGTAAACAATGTAAACTACTGTTTTATTTTAAAAAGTGACTCTTTTTGATGCCCAGCCAATACTTACAGTTGAAATATAAAAGCATTTTAATTATTTGTTGGGAATCCTTGTATCAGGAAAGGTGGTTAGAGAAGAATGAAATCTTAAAAACCCACCTGAGTGTCCCATGAGACAAAAAAGCGTGCAGTTACAGTAAGAATTGAGTTTGCTCTCAGAGTATTCATGCTGAACATTTCCCCAAAGACGCAGAAGTTCTCTTGCCTTGCAAAGTGTATCTCAAAATGGAGCCGTAATGTGCATCGCTAGGGCACACACTGTGTGTGGAACAGCTTTCTTCCCATCTGTTTCAAGAACTCTTGCACCATTGCAGGCACTATTACAGAGAAAGCAAGCCAACTGACATACAGCAATTCCTTCTTTTCCCTCCAGGCCACAGGATTATCAAAATAGCTACAGTTATTGCACCATCAGCTGCATGCCCTGACACAGGAGGTTAATGGTAGCCAATTCCTTTCACACTTAACCGGTGAGCACCATTCCACAGGAACATGCTCCTTTGTGCCACTTACCCACCAGGTTCCTAGCACAGTTTGAGACAATTCGTAGGCAGTATTAACTCCTACCCACAGAGCTGTCTCCAGATACAGCCCTGCCTATGAACATCGTCACCTCATTTTTTTTCATCAGTCACAAGTTTGCCACACTCAGCTCCATCATCTCTTGCTCTGCAGTCATGCCAGAAAAAGAACAGTAGCGATAACTGAAGCGTTTAGACTGTTGGCCATGAGACCTGATCCTAGCGCTTCCTCTTTGCCTTTATCCCAAGTCTGTGGGGATGCGTGGCTGCCGTAACCTTCTCAAGAGCTGTGCACAGGATCTGAATTCTGCAGATGAGCTCTGCGGCACTTCTCTTTTCTCCAGTAAAATCAATACAGTTCTTTTCTTTGAAACATTGCTATCCCAGTTTACCTAGTGGGCCCTGCAACACAAGCCCGCTTTATGATTATCTGCCAGAATAAGTCACCTACAACTGGAAAATCACACACTTCCCATGCGAAAGATACTACAGTTACACCCGGGAGTAGCCCAGCCGTGACCCTGCACCACTGAGAGCGCAGGGCTGAGCGTGCTGATGTTAACTGCAGCCTACCGGGTAGCGTTGACGCAGGAAGACGACATGTTGCACCGCTGCTACCAAACCTCGGAAGGAAACAGCTACGACCCTGGTTACCGCAACAGCTCCATGGCCGGGTTTTGCTGAGGTGGTTGATCAGTACCCTGCTGTACCTCACGTCTAGATTACGAACTGACTCATGTAACAAGCTTCAAAAAGAGTTCAGTAAATAGCACTGGAAACTTTCAAATCTAGGAGGTAGGCAAGACAGAATTTGACAGATTTATTTATTTATTTATTATCATGGTCCCAGATCATGGCAATGATGGATTCTTCAAAATAAAATATTTGTTGTTTAAAACAAACAAACAAAAAAACCCCAGCAACAACAAAAGAGAGTCGATTCAATTGCATCTGAATGAAACATACGAAACTTTTGAAAAAGGTACTTTCCATTTACACATAAGCTGTCAACAAACACTATACCAAAAAAAAAAAAATGCCCATTTGGTAATGTAGGAAAGTTCTAACACCCAAGAAACCCAAAACTTTACTCTTTTTATTCCACTTTACAAAGCTTTTGCAAGGTACTTTCTCTGCGGAATAAAGGTTTTTTGCTTTCTGTTAACATTATATTTACCATCCTTTCCCAAGACTGGTCATGGATGACTGCTGATTCATGGAGAAAGAAAAAACATTATCTAGAAAGGACTCTCTGGGTGTCTTTTGGATTATGGAAAGGACAGAACATGAGAAAATGCTAACTTTTGATAAATCAAATGACATGACACCCTGCTCAATAGAAAGGAAGCTTAATCTCCATATGATGAAGAACTGTTTTACTGGGAGGGTGACAGAGTCCTGGAACAGGCTACCCAGACAGGCTGTGGAGTCTCCTTCTCTGGAGATCTTCCAAACCCGCCTGGATGCCACTCTGTGCCATGTGCTCTGGGTGTCCCTGCTGGAGCAGGGGAGTTGCACTAGATGGATTTCTAGAGGTCCCTTTTAACCGTAAACCATTCTGTGATTCTATAATTCACTATCAAAGATCAAGTTCATAACTCCTCAACAACTTTAGATCTCTAAAACAGGAACGAAGTGCTGTGGTTTTGCACAGATTACCTGCTTGCAAGACTTAGCTCACTGAAGTATTGTTTTCTTGTAAACAGTTTTTATTGCAAAGACTTTCCCAGCTTCCCTGGCTGAGATATCTTGGAGACTCTGTCAGTCTTTCAAATCAGTGATTCAGACTATTCGCTCAGTTCTTTCTTTCCTTGTACCAGCTTCCCCAAAGGTTTGAGGACAGTGATACGTACTATTTCCCCAAACACCCAATAAAATAGAGCAGACATGCAGAAACAGAGACACTGGTACAAAGCCTAAGTATCAAAGGGAAATTGGAAGGAGAGAACAGAAAAGCACAAGGACAGAACTAGATGAGATTCAAGAGATCTTTCAAAAGAGCGCTAATTTTTACAGCATGGAAGCTTAAGAAATTCTCTGCTGTGGTTTGCATTGCAGTGGCATGGTAGAGCCGAAATGGAGAAGATATCCCTGTCAGTTTTGCTAAGCACCATGCAGAACATAAAATAAATAAATAATCCAGATGTGTTCTGGATAAAACAGACAAAGGGAAGTAGCACTTCTCAGGTCACTCACAAGACATTCTCTTCAGATAAACTGGATTTGCCATCCTGACTCAATCTGGAAAAAAGGGGTGCATCTCCTCGCCTCTGGCTAGCATAAAACAGGAGAGAAGCACAAGCAGCAGATGCGTTCCCCGAGGTGAGGTGAGAGGACGTGGTTGCCTTGAGAACGATGCTCTGGAGAAGTTACATCAGCCAGGTCTGCCGTAGGGAGCCCATCCCTGATTTATGGGCTTTTACATGAGATTAGAGATCAAGAGGAGAAGGAAAGTAACTCCCCACTCCCCAAACAGATTTTGAGTTTTCTTAGTGGAAATAACCTCCCATCACTTTGCCAAGTTAGGTCAAAAAGGGATTAAAAGCATTAAATCCAACAGCAAGATATCTAGAATTAGAAACCAGGCCTTCCTTGTTCTCAGGCTTTTAATTCATAGTTCAAATAACTGTAGAAGGAATTCCTTGTCCATCTGTCCTAGGAGCCATTATCACGAAGTCAGCAACTTCATTGCTGACTGAAAGCAAAGGATTAAATCATTAACAACATATTTTTATTTATACACATGTGCATACATTTTACATAAGTGAATTCATAGGAAATAAACCTCAACTTTTGAAAGCTACAAGAGTAGTTCAGCTGGTCTGAGGTCATCTCCGCTTGTCTAGACCCGTAAACAATACAGAGATTTGTTCAGCTGAGCACAGGCTCTTGATACTTTTATTCCCTGCATTTCTCATTGGGTTGTATAATAGGACAAAAATGTAGTGACACTGTGGCTGGGAAGAGGCATTAAGTCCTCCAGCTACTTTACATGGTACATTTTCCCTCTGGACCGGGACTGCACAAATTCAGTAGGTAGCAGGGCAGTCAGCTGGTCCCCAGGCCAAGGAGATACTGCACTACAGTGCTGAGATTCCACAAGCTCGTGACATGGAACAGGATAGGACTCCCATTCTGACAGGAATCATATGCATGAAATTTATGAGTCAGAGGCCTAGCCTATTAGGACAGATATTCTTTATTATGTAAAGAGCAAACTGTAGATTAGGAAAGAGCTCAGACCACATTAAGGACAGAACTATCAACTCAGCACAGAGTTTATTGTGTTTCAGATTGAATCTCTTCAGTGGGCAGAGTCATCAACTTACCCTCTCTTTGATAGAAGCCTTCTCAAAAGCAGCAACTAAACAAACGAATAGACTTTCCAGGGCAGTAATTTTTTTCCCCCCCCTTTGGACACACAAAAGAATCTATGGCTATGTAGTGTATCTTAACATTTTGACTGATAAACATTCTTCATATAGTTTTAGTTTGGTATTTCTGTTCAAAGACCTTATAACTAGTCACATAAAACTGTAATGTAAAATCATGTAACATGAATAGCTAATGGCTAAATCTCAAAATAAAAGTTTATAAAAGGATGTTTATAGATGTCTACGTGAATGTGATATATTACGAAGCTAAAGCTTCCTATCTATTGAGTGATTACTAGAAAGACTGAGGATTAAGATACTCTTGCAAACAGGAAATTATCCAAAGAAAATTAAACAGATACAACAATTCCGTGTCAAAATGAGAGGAAACACTTTAAGCACTACACGACTAAAAGCTTACACCAAATTAAAATGTGCTTTAAAATCAGTAGGGACTGATTTTAAAAGCAGTAGGAGTAGAGACTTCTCTGTCAGGCACATACTGCAAGACCTTCAGCTAGATTTCATCCAGGCTTCCCTTATGTGATTAAATTCCTGCCAAGTTCCAACGGGTGTTTGACAGACTAACAACTGTAGGATTGGATATATATTTAGTTAAATGGGAAAGTGCATTATATTACATGCAAGTTTTAAAAGCCTATTCATTTAAAGCATGATTAATGATACACACATCCGCAATTTTAAAAATGCATCACACACCCATATATGATGAACAGAGAATTTTCAGGAAACAATAATATGAGGATCACACCTAACAGTCAAAACACTGGTTAGTTTTTCCCTGTAAAAAAATCATAGACTCCTTTATAAAATAAACACTACTTAGCTTGGGGAAAAAATATATCATCCAGCAAGATTCAAGATTTAACACATTAATATCTATTTTATCAATTGCAACCCCACGTAGATTTTCAAATGGCTGAATGCTGCGTTGCATATGGTAATTTTATCTAAATTCCACAGGAAAGGCACTTCCCATCTGCAGCTGAGCTTGCCGAACACACCCAAAGGCTTCACTTCAGCAGCTAGCAACACCCCTGCCTGCACAGCCATGCAGACAGCAAGCATGGAGAGTCCTCAACTATCGAGAAGGAAAAACTATCACATTAAATGGGACTGAAAAAGGGTTACAAACACTCACAAGCTCACCGCTCTTAGAGAAGTACTCTGAAAGATTAGCACAAAAGGATCCTTCTTCAAAGAAGCTGCTTTGTAAAGGTCCAAGGTCCACTGATGTCAAACTAAAAGTTTTCCCATTAACTCCAGTTCCCTCCCAAGCAATCTCCATTTTTTTTTTTGTTGTCAGAAAGACCTAAAATAGGGTGGCCAAGCAGCCAGGCTGAGCTTGTAGCTACGGCTGTGGCTTATGGCCCTGCCACGTGCTGCTTCCTGCCCCAAGCGCGTGTGGTCATGGAAGGGCTCACAGCCCTTAGAGCCCTTAGGCAGCAGGACCCACATCAGCTGCATATGAACAAGTTATTAATGGTGCTGCTTGGGTTTTCTCAGCTCCTGCATTATGCTTCTCTAATACACAGGAGTATTGGGGGGAGTCCTGTCACCCACCAGGCCTATATAAACTGCAGTGCAACTTAAGAATATTTTAGCAACATTATTTTGTCATAACTACTTAACAGGGCATCAAAATATTCCTGAGGGGGAAGAGGAGAAAAACAAAATAAGACAAGGTTTGATTCTCATCTCTCTGTTGCCTTCCGTACCTCCAGAGTTAAGTAGCATTAAATTTTTGGCTCTTTTATCACAACAAAGCTGATGCTCCTCTGTGCTTGCAGCATGATAAACATCAGCTTGACACATTACCAAGGAATGAAACTTGTGATGTCTATTTATACTTGGGAAGGCACTAAAAAAATTAGGTCTTCTTCTTAAATTACTCTGCTATTGGGAAACACTGAAAACTAAACAGAACCAAGTATCTCTGCTTTTGTGCTATTTTAAAGCTCAGCTCTGGAGTTACAAATACAGCATGTCCATGGGGAGCAATAAACAACAACACCACAGGAAAAACGAGCGATTAGAACCTGAATTTACACGTTATAAGTGGTGATAGCAGCTAGTTTATCTGGGAGTTTCAAGCAGTGTAGCGATTTGGATCTGAACTTAACACGCACCCAAAGATTACTACCGCCCTTGCTCAGATCCATCAGGAAGCAATGGGCACTACTCATGGAGAATCCAGGCTATTGAAAACCCGCCTCCTGTCTCGCAACTCACACAGGCTGCACTCACCTCACTGGGAGCAAGATGTTTGATTCCTTTGATGACAGGAATTGGATCTGTGCAGCCCAAAGCTCATGAACACTGGGCCAGAAGCACCGGCGCAGGGTTGATACACATCAAGGCCTTGCCAGCATCACGGGCCCTGCCAGCGAGCCTTCCCACTGCGCTAGTGGCTGCACAAGAGGAGCTGACCCTGGGGGAAGGCAGCATGTGCATGGCCAGAGCCCCGAGAGGCAACAGCTGCAAACATCCCTCCAAACTCACCCCACACTAACGAACATGCTTGTTTTTCACATCGGTTTCCCTAGAGTGGGTAACACGCCCAGCACTCACTTAATGAAGGTAATACTAAAATAAAGTTCACAGGGAAGTTGCCTTAAAAACAATTTTGCTGACAATTTTCATGTAACTGTTAATTAGTGGCAAATATCCTAGAAGTTAATTCCCATGTTGAAAGCAACCAAAAGGATGAAACCCTGCTCATTAGAATACACATAGGGAAAAGAATAATCAAGCTTCAGCACTTAACAAAAATAAATAAATAAAGGATTGAATTCCTCTTCATCATGTTGATCAAATCTCAAAATAAATTATACCAATGTATCAAAACTCATATTCACAAAACAAATATTTAGAAGTATTTTAAGGGTAAACTAACCTGCAGACTCATACAAAATAGATGTCAATTGTTTGGATGTTTTTAAACTAAAAGGGGAAATCAAAGTGAAAAAATGCCCAATGTTTTAATTAAACACCCCAAATGATTGCTTCTAGAACAGGACAGAAAGCTAACTAAATGCATTCCAAAGCCATTAGTAAACATACTGCTAAATTAAAACTTCTTGATATCAATAACATAAGGTATTTTCCAACACATCTACCTCCAAAAAGGTAAAACTAATTCCATCTACTTACAAACTGGTGCATGCAAGAGCTTGCATATTTTGAAAAGTTATGACCGCTTATTCTGCACAAGAACGGGGCAATCAAGTAGTTGATTTGACAAAGGAAGAGCCTCTGCACTTTCAGGGTTTTGTGTGTGTGCAGCCCGTAAGACTCGACTGTTTATTACTTAGTTTACAGAAGATAAAGATTGTATTTTCTAGCATTAAAAACAACAACAACAACAAAAAACAAAAACAAAACCAAAAACAAACAAACAAAAAAATCAGAGCCTCCCACAACTACTGAAGGTCGCATTTAATTAGGAAAAATCCTCTTCCTCACGTAACAAAATCTTAACAAGCCCCCCCCACTCCCCAAATTTCACTGCTTGAAATGACTGATGAAGTTAACGGAATTTTAAATTTAATTTGCCCAAATCTAGGTTTTATTAGAGCTATTAAAAAGGATCATACACTAAATTAGTGAATTGCTTCAGTAGCCCCAGTGATTCCTGTTTATGGCTGCTACTGACACATGCACTGGAAGCAGATGATTTTCAGCAAAGAGTCTTCCACAAATACTTGAGTTTGGTCAAAACTACTGTTTCATTCCTATCAAAGCTACAAGAATTGGGCCTGAATAAATTCCCAGGGAGCTGAAAGGTAGAACCTGATGCTAACACTGCTACTACCAGTTTGCAACACGACTCCCTCATCGCACAGCAGCCCAGGATTAGATACTTATCCAGGATGTCCAGGAGTTGTGTTCAAATCCTTCTCCGTGATGAGACCCAACATGGGGCAGATACAGCACCCAAGATACCCCCAAGCTCTCATCTCACTGTACAATGTCCTGATGTCACCTCATGAGACAGAGGCGCAGAGAACACCAGCAAGTGCAGCCTCGCTACTGTGCAGCCCTCCTAATGTGTGCTAGAGCCTCAGCTTTCAGCTTCTTCCTAGGAAAGCTATTTTACTAGGACAGAATTTTGTTAGCATACTCTCAAGATTTCCAAATCATTTGCAAGAACACAAAAGAATCTTAAATTAAAAACATATAATTAGAGTGCTGAAGAATCTGTAAAAGGCATACAGATGAGAGGAGGAAGACCACTAAAGGCCTACAGAAAATCATGAGGTGGGTAGGAGGGGGAGTACTTTCTACAAAGTAGGGCAACCACCACAACCCTTGCAAGGCTGTCCCATTTTACAAACTACTCACTGTTGCTCTAGCATTTCCCTTCACAAATTAAGCTTTTGAACCCTCTTTGCTTTCACCAGAAGAACCAACAGCAGTTTACATTTTACACAGGGAAAAAGGGCTTCTCCTCTGCCCTGAACATATTATTCAACCACAAGTTTTGTCTGTTCTGCCCAATTGATTTAGAAAGGCAGCACTTGTGTGGTTCTGGCCACATGTGCTGGAACCAAACAGAATTAAACCATAACCATTTACTTTGTTTTAGAATTGTTAAAGGGAAGAATTAGCTCAAGGCAAGAGCTTGACAGCACTAAGTGATACTTTGGCAGGTACATAACTAGAACCTCACTAACAATTACATACTGAAGTGTCAGAATACAGTCTTTATTCAGAAAATATAAATCCTACAAAACCTGTCCAAAAAAAGATTCTAAAATAAAAACTGTGACAAAAGATTTTAATATTATTCCTGTATTCTAAACCATAATAGCATGTGTTTATCAATATTATTTTCTTATTGATGTTTTTCAGACATCTGAGGATTTCAGTAGGGTTACAGAAAATCTTCTTCCAGCAAGCCTCGGTCTGGCGATTTTGACCCAATCTTGCCATTACCCGATGGTTGAAGTACTGCATACCCTGATGAAAGGAGGTTCATCTGAAGTCTAGTCCATCATTTCTGTTTCCTAGAGCTTATTCTGCGGCACTTCAGAGACCTTGAAGCCATCACCACACTTCTATCATGTGAGATGTGGTACAGACACAATTTCTTTTCAAGATTTCAAAAATAATTAAAGGTAAGATACAAAGGAAGAATGAGGAGGAAAAAAATATGTGACAACAGCAATAGAAATATGATACAAACCAACCAGGAACACATTTAAATCTGTTAAAAGGCAAATCTTTTCCCTTGGTGTATGTTTATCTTAGCCACAAAACTAATTTGAAGGAATAAAAGAGCCCCAGGATTATTCTGTAATGGCAAAATGGCCAAATTTTATCCATTTTGTTACAGAATTGCTATTCAACCCCCCCCCCAGAACTTAAAATTGTCCTGTCCTTTTGTAAAATTGTGGCAGAAATAATGTCTGATGAAAATTAAAACAATGTCTACAGTTTTGCTGAAAGTTGAATCAAATTTGACAGTATAAGGCTTCTAACTACTGTTTTAGCTGCTAAATATCAGCGGCAGTTCAGAAGCTTCCCCACTTATATTAAGTAAAGTTCTACCAAAAACAAACACACAAAACCCACCAATGAACCGAATGCAAAGGAACCAGAGGGCAGGCAGATTAATTCACTGCAGCAGGGGCTACCCCTCCTTCCTGCAAGTCCTCTTTCCTCTAGTCCGTACAGAGGAGCGAAAAAGAGCTCCAATGGAATAGTCCGATACTCTCATCACAGGGTTGTTGTAATCCATCTGGTCATTCCAGAAGGTGGCTAGGAAGCACTCTGAGATGACCAGGGGACTAAAACAACCCTGCGACAGGAGTATCAGCATTTCGCTTTCTGCCCACAGCATGCCTGGAAGACAAAGCCACTTCTTACAGGAATTGCCTAGATAGCCTCCAAAGAGGCAGCTAGAAATCTAGCAGGTCATAGTCATTATCCCCCCATAGCTCTCCACTTTGGGGAAGAGAAATCTCCTCTCTAAAATAATCACAAGCAGAAAACAATAAGGGTACATCAGGTTGGAGAAATAATAATTCCTGCATAGATATCATGCTAATTATAAAAATATAAACATAAACATGTATTATTTATGAATGAAATGCATAATAACCTATCACCACTACCATGTGCACTTACAGTTTCTAGAGTGAGAAAAATATTCACAAAGTATAGTTTGTTGTTTTATCAATAGCTCTCAGTTCTCTAAAAATACTTCTGAACTACAGCCGTAACAATTACAGACCACAGTCATGTTTGCCTTGTGATTACTTTGAAGCTAAATAAACCTTCCCTTTGAAGCAGAAACAAGCCTTTTGAAGTTTTTACCAAGTTTTTGACCAGAAGTTTCAAATATAAACGCATAGATTTAAACTTGTTATACCCCAACCAGGATTGTTTTTAGAAACATTTGGCCTGCTTCTTAGATGGGTTTCCATTTGATTCTATCACAGTAATTGTAAAGCTGTTATAATAGTAGGATCTAGTCATGAAAACAATATTGCCGAAATTTCCATTTATAGATGGCTGGGTTTAGTTTACTGATCCTGCAATCAGAAGTAGGACAAGTCATTCGCTTCAACACCGTACTGCAGAAGGAATCAGAAATACCATCAAGTGACATGATTTATCTTTTCCTGATTCATCAATATATATATACACACGCACACACATTACATATATATATAATATGCGTGCGTGTGTGTGTGTATATATATATATATATATATATCCTTTTTCCCTAAACCTATGATATCATTCTCATGTCCCATAACGCTACCCTTATATCCTTGGTCCCAATTTCCATTCACAGGGACATCATTAACTGCAAGGACTTCCTGTGTTTACCAGGAAAATTACTTTAGGACCACATCAATTCTGAAGAAAGAGTGAGGCCAGACCAGCATATCCCTAAGAAAGCCCATGGGAAAGGACAGCATCTGATATTTGGCAGCCACAGAGCCACTGGCCATCGGGCAGGTTCCCCCTTGTGATGTGAGCACAGGTTGTAACTTGCCTAATATTGGGACATCTTCCACTCTTTAGCGGGGCTGGGAGGGGAACTAGAGCAGCCAGCAAAAACCAACACCTAACAGAGGCTCAGACAGCACCTGAAGTTTTCTAAAAACACAGCCCCATCTGGAACACCAGATCAGGATGCCAAATAGAAGGATGAAGTTGAGAAAAAAAAAATGGACACACTAAGTTCAGAAAAGAGTGAGAATGATCTGGCAGGGAGAAGCTGAGGAAGATCAGGGCTGTATACACTGGGAGTAATACATCCATAGAAAAACAGAAGTTTTGGATACCTATCTCAAACTCAGGAAAAAAGGAGCACTACAGAAAATTAAGCCACAGTAGATGGGATACTTTGCTCATATAAGCAGGCCTGGAACATAACTCAATCTGTACGTATTCCGTGTGGAACAGTATCTAGTTTTGCTGTAATGCTAGTAATGGTATTAGAAGTGCTATTAAATATCATGTGTGAAGTTTTATTACAGCCTAATTACAAAGGATTACGAGAGATATGAGAAGATTCATTATTTCCTCTTTTGCCACCTTGGTGTTAAAAGCCTTTTCTAAGGCACTAAACTTAGAAACTCAGTGACTAGTTACTAGATGAGTAGTGCCACAGGTATGACTCAGGTGTAGAAATTCTCTGACTTTCTTCATTTAATATGAAAAAAAAGTCTGTGTGTGTGATACCAGGGAACAGGAAGAAATGGGCCAAACAGAATCCTAGCATGCAAATTTAAAATCCCAATTCTCAAAGAAAAAGAGCAATTTACAACTGCGGGTGCCTGCAGCTTCCCCTTGCATGGTTCTTCATTGCTTAGGAAACTTGTGACTCTTCAGACCTTTTGTGCTGAAATTCTATAAATCAAGTTCAGGCTTAGTTTTTTTGAGAAACTGCAACCAAAACAACCTAGTCACTTCCAAGAATGTTGCTGGGGGAAAAAAAGACCTTTTATTTGAAGAACACAAGGAACTGAAAGTAGCCCCAGCGCACATGCTTTCCACTACCCAACTTCTGAGGTCTTAACTGGGAACCTTGATACTGCTTTTCTGCAGAGTTTGGTATCCTGGTCCTTGCAAGTCAGGTGAAATAAATACATCACCCCGATCACTGCTTTGCAAATCTTTCCATTTAACATGAGCTGTAACAGAGAATTTGAGCTATATGTAGGAGTATAAACTCTGCGTTCTACAGCATCTTGCCTTCTATCCAACAGGGCTGATTCTCATTTTAATACAAAGCAGACTTAAATTGCAAGCTCAGTTTAGCATTACTGGGGACACGAAGTAGAACACCCTAAGATAAAGTACCTAAAACATACATAACTTATCTGTACAGAACAAGCTGGCAGGACATTTGTGTCGTTAGCAAACCAGACTCAATATAAAAGGGATTTACTTGCATGCAAGAACATTCGCAGTCTCTGTGCATTCTCACTTTGAATAGATTTAACATTTAACTAGTTCAACCACAATAATCCTTGAGCCCCAGACTCCTGGAAAAGTATTTATCTTTTTTCATTTAGAACCAAAAATGACATTTGCAGTAACAAAAGGAAGAGTTTCAAAGTATATGCAAATTTTAAAACATCATTATCTAAATAAATACAAAAATCTTTCAACTTTCTCAAAAAGTAAGATCCATAGCAAGACTATACTATTCTCATTTGTGTCAGAATGAATTTTAAGCTTTAAAAGCCAGCACTTGGGGCAGCTTTTTCTTAGGTAGAAAAGCCCATCATTTTTGCAGTATTCCAACAGCAAAGGCTAAATTGTAGTAACAATGATGAAATACCCAAGTTAGAAGAAGCTCTAGATTGAAAATTTAAATGAGGAACCAACTCAGTCCAGCTACTGATAATGCAAGTTAATTAAGAACATTTTTGAACTTTTGTCCTATTTCTTTGCTGCTATTTCCTTTAAAAAAATCCCTATCGTGTTGCACCCAACATGCTCCAGGGCACAGGAGTACCTGCCCTTCATGTAAATCCTTCCTCTGGTTGTTAGAATTTTTAAGTTACTCTTGACATAAAGATGTACAGAAATGGAGTAAAGGGAAATATGTTTCACTGCACCACACTCGCTTTACTAATGGAGAACAGAGGGTCTGTATGGCTAATCTATCTCCAGTCTCCTGCTTCCCCCTTTCTGCTGCCTCTTGCCCACTATCTTCTGTATTTCCAGACTACATCCTTCAAACAAGCAAAAAAACCCACAACAACCCCCCATGCAAATGTTAATCCCAGAAAGGAAAAAAGGCTGAAGCAGCTGGAATAAAAAAATTAAAAATAATAATAAAAAAAGAGATGGCAAGCCCTGAACCTCTACATCTCCCACTTCAAGCTAGTTTAAAATATGCAAAGTGTTTTGACATTATACCATGTGTGCCTTTTGGTAAGAAGGTGCATATGGAGCAGCAGGCAGGGAGGGTGCCATATTGCATTATTCCGCGTAATTCCCATGGAAGTTGCTATGGCACCTAGTTGCTAGCTCTGCTTCAGGAACACATAGCTTGCTTTGGCTTAACATACGTTTGTCCTTCATACGGGCCACTAATACAGTAACTCCGCAAACACTAGATCTAGTAGTTAAATTGCTTTGGAAGCAGAAGCTACCTCTCTAATTCAGGTGCAAGTGAAAGAAAAACTCTACATTCTGCAGCCATGCACGATGCCTTTAAAACAGCATATGTGTTGACTTTGAAACTAATTCTTAAAGCGCATCTCCCATTAGTGTAACCAGCTCCCCGCAGCCCCAAGTAAACCACACAGTACTATTGAAAAATGCACTGTCACAGATCCTGAGTAAGGTGTGTTAAGAAAAGGCTCAGAGTAGCAATATGGATGTACAAAAGTGCTCACGTTCCCTCTGCCCGGGTCCTTCCCCATCCCTGGACAGTTGCTGTCTTGCAGGATGCGGAAAAAGGCACCCATCTACTGCTCCTCACATGGGGAATTGCGATCCCTCTCTAAGAGGCAATATTCCACATACCTGCCACTACCTCTCTCCAGTAACTTGCCTTGAAAACCTGTTCCAACAACTTGAGTAAGTCTCATCCAGTTTCTGTGCCTGAACTCAAATATTCCTTCATCTCCCCAGTTTCCTCCCTCATACTTTGGCAAGCACCCATGTCTCTTTAGTTTTACACTCTCTGCAGGACCTCAGAATATCCCTTGCACCTCAACTTTTTCTTTCTGTATCACGTTCAATTGGCATTTACCAATTTAACAATACTTACCTTTTCCCCCTTCAATTAAAGCTTCCACTGCTAGCTCTCCTAGTCCTCTTAACCAAGTGTTTCCGGGTACTGGCAAGAACTCACATTACAAATTTATGCACTTGGTAAAGCAAAGCTTGGAATAAGTTGCAGAACATTTAACTAAATGCATAGTCATAAATAAAGAAAGTCAGATGAAAGAGGGAGAAGGAGCTGGTCAACATTTTCCTAACTCCTTAATTTCTATAGCACTATTATTTATTATAGCATATTATATACCGCCCTTCAGTTAGGAGAGACTCAAACTGGGCATTTAGGACACTAAGGAGAGGTTGTGCAGCTACCTGCAGAGGTGAAACAGAACAATTGCTTTTCAAACAGCACTTGCAGGTCAGGGGAGCGAAGAACACCTTGTTCAGCCAAGACTGCAGCAAACAGTTACAGGGACCAGAATCTCAGGAGGCCACCTGGTTAAACACCTGCCTTGTGCACTGACTGCAAAGGAACAATTTCCATAGTAAAATTTTGGCGCTTGCTACCATGACACCTTAGGCACCCGGCATCACCCACCACTTCCTTTGGCTCAGCACAATCCCTCTGCCAAGGCTCTTACCCTGCTTGACCTCCTCTTGTCCTCCTCCATCCTCCCACGACCTCCCACCTCTTGCCCTGACTTGTTTTGTCTGCAGCTGGGCCCAGCACCACCATGCTGTGACCTTCACCTGAGTCTAGGCCTCGTGTATTTTCTCTGTGCACAGCTGCAACCCTCCTTCCTTCCTCTCAGTCTCAGGTTCGGATAGGGACAATAAAAAAAATAATAATAATAAAAGAAAACCCAGCAACACACAAACCAACTTTAAGGAAAGCTCAGATTAAACAAAGAGGCTCTGCGCTGTCACATCCCAAGCAGGCACATCCTGAAACACAAAAAGTCACATTACCATATTTAATTATAGCACAGCCAATGGGTTTTCTGGTCAGTGAACTTAGGCCATCGCCTGTGGTTTAGTTAAAAACTTTTGACTTCCTGTGCTTCAATCCACTGTCTTCCTAATTACAGGTTACACTGTGGGTTTTCTTTGCTTGTTCAAAAAAAAAAAGTTTCAGCAGTTCTACCTTCAGCAGGCTTCTTCCTGCCCTGGCTACAATTTCTGTTTCAATCTTGATTACAAAAAAAAAAAAAAAAAAAAATCCTCTATCCTCTTCCTCGGCACCCCCACATGCTGGCACGTGCTTGCATGATGTTTGCTCATGCAAAGGGAGCACCCACTGTCCTGCTCCATGGCCCCCTTCATTGAGGAAAGGCAGCATGCACCTGGCGCAGACCTGCCCTCCAAAACCGCGCTGGCCGCAGACATCTCTGCTCTGTGTGACAGGAGCTGCTCACCCAGAGCAGACAAACGGGTTTTATTGCCAAACAAACTCACTCCACTGAAGGCGAGAGGAAAGCAGTAGAGAAAATCAGATGCCACAGACATACTGTTTTAACAGATCTGTACTGGGGAAAGCTTCACTTCTCTCCATGCAAAGTCACTGCAGGGTTACCTCATGTGTAAGAGATGGTACCTTCTCCCCCAGGGTGACATCCCGAGCCGTGCGTGTTTGCAGGGCCCTTGCTGGCCATTTCTTTAGCCAGCACCAAGCTTTCCTGGTGCTTCTTCAGCTCTCAGTGAGCGTAACTCTAAAGGTCTAAAGATATACTCCTGAAAAGGCAACTTACAAATAAGTAGAGAAAGGATGAAGCATTCCTATTACTGGGGCAAACACCTGCAGGCTCTTTTAAAGCTCATGGCTAATGCTAAGATTTCATCGCTCTGGAGAAAGGAGCCCGCTATTTATTCATGAAGCTGTAAGAGCACAGGCACCCTCTCCTCGACCACCCATTACCATGACTTTTTCTCCTTAGCAAAAGGGTAAGTAAAGGTGCTTTTTATGGCTATTTGTTCCCTAACTTCTCTATAAAACACCAGACAGCCCCTTTAGTCTGAGTTGCAGTGACTTTGGGGAGCTGCAAATCTCAGACTGAGAGCACAGGTCCACAGATTGGTGAGGTAACGAGGGCAAGGAGAAATGCATAGGGGTAAAACCAAAATCCTCGCTTTATGGTTGTGATCTTTAGAAGTAGTGGGAAATAATACGGGTAAAAAGATGAAATTCAGACCAAAGGACTGCACGTTCTAACTGGGAGACGTTTCCTCCAGCTGGGGGAGGAGAAGTTTCATGCTAACATCTGCACTAGGCATGGAGAAAGCTCCTCCCCACTCCAAAAGAAACAGGGAGAGGGCAGAGGAAATGGCAGAGGGCCGATAATCCCTATTGTGCATGGACACACAGACCGACTGGAAAAGACCAGTGTTCTCAGGAGTCTTCAGGAAACCAGCCACAGGATGTGCCCCCTTTGAATTCAGTAAATTAAGTCTTAGCTCTATTTGTTTGTGTCCTGAAATATAAACCAGATTTTTCTTAGTTACAAGCAAAGTGGTATTTTCTAGATGCTTTTACTATCTGTATTCAAAGAATACATGTACATTTTTATGTCTAGAAGCAAAGGTATAAATACAGTTTGATATACATAAAGGATTTATGCCCTGGTTTACTTTGTTCCATTAAGTCAGAAGAAGAAAACCTCTCACAGACATTTGGCCTGTTTTTTGTTTAAAGAAGCAAAACCAAAATAGCAACTCCGAGTTCCATCAGAAGCCTCTAGTATAACCTTTCCTCAAGCACACTATAAATGTTTACCCACCTCTCTCAAAATGTCATCAGCAGCATGTTGGGGACATGCTGTATGGACACCAAATCAGCTTTTAATCGATACAAAAATATTAATGAGCACAGGATGTGTTTTTCTTCTTTTAAAGACTGTTTGATCAAGTGTCTGGGTATTTCTGACCTATACCTTTTCTTTGTTTTATTATAAAGCATAAACAAATTTTACAAATACATTTGGGAATGACATAAAATTTTGTAGCTTTAAAAATATTTTCACTTCAAATAAAAGTCAACCACCAAACAAGGCCTTCTGTCCCCTGTCCTCTTTCCTTTGTCCCACAATGCTCCCCCCAATGCCATCACCATCTTAAAACTTAACACAAGAGGTGGTAACAGCTTAAAACAAACAAACAAAAAAAACACAGTCTTTTTTTTCTTCCCTGTATATTGGGAAAAAAAGCAAACTTTTTTTCTGCATTCTCTCCGATAGCTTGTCAAATCTCTCATATTGAATTTAAAAAGCATTATGACACTAAAAAAAGTTTACAAAAAGGCAACACTAAAATTTCTATTTATAAAGTTCAGCTAATTGACTGCAACATTACCAGCTACTCTACAACTGCCCTTCTGCCTGATATTTTTTCATTTTGTCAAGACAAATAAAAAAATGCATTTCAATTCACATTTAATAAAGGGCTCTTTTACAAACACCTCATTAGTTTCTTTCTCATGTGCCTCGTGTGCATCCTGTAGTCCTGATTGATTAACAGTACAAGTGCATTTCATACTGTTTTATTACCTCCCTGATAAAAATTCCAGATATTTATACAATTCCTTGGAGTCTTCTGCTGCAAGAGGACGACGACATGATAGTTTGGGTTTTGACATACAAAGATGCCTTCAAACAGTTTTCAGATGTTTTAAACATCTTTTTATTTATATATATATACGCACATACACACACACACATATATATATAAAAAAATAAGAGTATTAATTCAAATGAGATGAAGAAAGTGAGATCGCAGCACGAGAGATTTTCACAAAAAATACACGGAAGGGTGGTGATAGGCAATTCTGATCTCATGATAAATACCCAAAGTCAAGGTTCTCAATTTCTCCAAAACCTTTCAAGCACGGGTGTAAAATAAAACAAAGCAGCCATATTATATACATTGGGTTGCTTATTTGCTGACTTCACTTTGCTGCCTGTAAAGAACAGTAAAATGTAACATATATCAATTAAAGGTCAGTTTTACATATTTTTTAACCAGAGAGTTCTTAGTATGTTACAAACCACATTTATAACTATCAGAGTGTTTAAAAATCAAAAGAAAGAGAGAGAAAAAAAAGACATTTGTTTCACCCAAAAACACATGGTATAAGCTAAGTGGCACCTGAGTTTTGAGCCTTGCCAGGGTCCCAGTATGCCCAGCTCCATAAAACACTCCCCTTAGCCATCTCAGGTGCCACAGAAACCCAACCTGGGGTTCAACTGACTATTTTTCCACACCTAAAACACACTGTCCCATCAGAGCAAACAAATAGTCGAGAAGCCTCTTACACTTGCAACAGCGGCGACTTTCCATTCTGCACGTTGCCTCTCTGGCTCACACGCGCACAGAGGCTGCCTTGGCACCTGTGCCACAAGCACTGCGTGCAGCGGAGGGTAAGGATGGAAGCTGACGTGCCACAGACTTGGGCGAGACCTCTCTGCTTACTGGCTGCGGTACTCCCTATGGGAGCATCACAAAACTTCACTCCTCGGCTTTCTCTCCCCGCGCTCCACTGGAGATTTTGTGCTCCAAGTTCAATCACATGTATTTGCATGACAAACATATTAAGGTTATAAAATCATGTGCGCAAACACCAGCCTTTCCAAAGCTGGTGCTGATGGTGCCACTTCCCCTGTCCTGCCCTCCACAGCTTCATTGAGATGCAGCTTTTAATTACACGGTCACACAGAAAGCTCTTTGCAAGACTACAGGCTCATTCATAGCCTAAAACCACTGCTGCTTGTTCAGTATGGTCATCTAATATTTTCTTTCTTTATTTTTTTGGACAGCAGCATTATTTCACAAAATACTATTACCAGCCTGTTTTGAAAACAAAACCGGTTTACTCATGGGTCCCTGGGGTTTTCAGCGCTTGAGTTTTTCTGCACAAAAGATGCCTTTTTTTTTTTTTTTTTTTTTTTGAACAGCATCCTGAGACATCAGGAGCATTATTGCCGTTTTACAATGGGAACTGACAAGGAGAAGACCAAAAGTGTGCTTTATTTTGGAGCTCCATTGGAGACAGCCGAGATGGGCCTTATTCAGAACATTCCAGTGCAAGAAAGGACTGCACCGATTTAATTTGCAGTTGCAGGACTCCATGCTTCCCCAGTCACCCTGCACCCCATTAGCACAGGCACCCAGCAAAAGCAAGTCACTTTTCAGAATTGGGTGCTCAAGTAGATCGTGTTTCCCAGACACCTGGCTGGCCCTCTCTCCTTTTTCTTCCTACAAACTTCCTCATCTCATTCCCATAACACCTCCCAGTTCCTGCCGCAAGTTAAGCTGTGGTTATGCCAAAAACAGCTTCTCTCACATTACAGTCTCATTCTAGGTCTGGGACAAGCAATCTGTGTGGAACAGCGATAAAACAAGGGTCTTGACAGGTGAAAAAATTCCTCATTATCACATCGTGTAACTATAGACTGCGCTGTAATGCTTAAACACACACACACGCTAATATCACAAACACTTATGAATCCTTGATTTTAGGAAATGCTCTTTTAAATACAGCTATTTTAAGGCTGTGAAAACTAAACTTTTCCACTCCCAAGGAAACTTCATCACATGGGTGACTGTAATTAATCAGCAGGGTGATGTGCAATGTCTCCCGCTCAAGCTCAGGGAGCAACTGAAAACTTAACGCTGTTTTACATCTGTGCTAACCAGAATCGGAGAGGGTGCAAGACACTCCCGTTGTTGCCAGTTTTCACATGTTCTTGCTAACAGTAGAAAGAGACAAAAACTTGATTTTTTTCAATGGGTTCAGGCTCATCGGCCCCACTCACTCTGTTTACTCCTCACTAATGTAACTGCACGCTCTGCTCCTCAGGCTTCCCATCCCTACAGCAGCCTCTTTGCCCACATAAGCCCAGTCAGACAAGCTGGTTTCTGGAATTCAGACTTCTTGCTTACCCTGCTTGAAAGCTTTTTTCCCTGCCAATGGCTCATGCAGAAAGGCTGAAGAAATTTGTCAAGTCAATAAAATAAGGAGAAAATGGGAAAGGAGTAAACCAAGAGCCTTGAAAAATGGAAAAGGGCTTGTACAAGGAGGCAAACTTTGTGCCAAGGGGCAGAGAATTTTACTAGGGTAAGTGATGCAGACAGAAAAACGGATAAAATTTCAAGGTTTCTGCCTTTTGACTCTCCCTGTTTCCCCATATGCCCTAAAGATAACAGAGGAAGCTTTCTAAGAATTGAGATTATGTTGGATATTGGAGAGAGCTTCTCAACTATTAAACTGTAGAAGTAGCAACTTGGGCCAGCTGGAGATGCTCCTCCCCGCAACTCTCTCCAGACTAGGTCGGCTCCTGGGGTCAGGAGTGACTCGTGTTCACTCCATTCAAGCACACACCATCAGGGCAGATAAGTTTTTTTTTTTTAAATCTCTTCCAAACCTACATTTCTATGGTGCACAACTTTCTGCCTGCACCCAAAGCTGCCCTCAAAAAAGTAAAATTTATAAAACCTCACCTTGGATCTACACTCCTTAATTTCAACACACTGTTTGTGGTTTAAGCCCTAGCTTGAATCCAGGCCCATTTAAGGACATACATGTTACAACGGCAGTGCATTTGGACACTACAGAAAGCCAAGTGAACTACTTGGTGAAGATGATGGGCACACACTCCTCCCACCCATAAGCACCATGAGTTCAGGCTGCACGTGTACATGTCCCAACAGCAGCCTGAAAGCTCTAGACACGTGGTTGTAATTGAACGGGCAATACAAGGCTGCTATTTTCCTCTCTGCCATACCAATACTCAGGAATAACAACTTCCCTCATAGAAGCAGTAGGTCATTAGTACAGAAATATTTGGACCCCTAGAAGCACCACATCTTTGAACACTTTACTCTTCTTTTTGATGAGCATAACAAGGTGCTCCTAAAAAGCGGTATACTACTGTAATTACAAGTTTCCAGTTCTCTGAAGTAGCTGTAAAATGATCTATTCTGGACATGTATTAACAGCCCACACAGATATATAACATAGGGAAGATTATAAAAATGAATGATTATGCTTCTGCAGATTTTTTTAAAAACACTTCTGTTGCTACAGTTTAGGTAAAGATGGCTGGGTGAAGAAAATCCAGGGGTTTGCCAGACATGCACAGCCACAGTTAAACCTGAAGTTTAAGGTACTATCCCCTCCTCTGCAGGGCAGGTGGATGTGCATGTCCACACAAGTGGACAGCTCAGTCAGCTTAAAGCAGTCAGCAGATACATGAACATACACATGCCAAAACGTCAGCCTAGGAGCCGCAGCGGGAAGGCATGGAGGGATGGCTGTGTGCACATAACCCCCTTACCTTTTCACCAGTTGTGCCAGTTGTCTAGGCAGTCTGTGGGGAAATGGACACATCCCTTCCCTTCGTGCAGGCTGCTGTGTCAAACACAAGGGGAAGCCTAACACAAATTAAACCACACTGTGATTATAAAGGCCCAGCTCAGAAGCAGGGTTCTCCATCACATGTATGAGGGCAGCCCCCACTGCAGGGCAGGCCTGAGATGGGTAATGCACTAAAGCAGACACTACCAAGTCTTGAATCTGTTAGAGCCTTCAAGGGGACTCACACGGGGGCAGGAATCACTTTTGGTTTAACAGAAGAAAATCACAAACAAAGCTAGGCTGGTACCCCTTACCCTGTCCTACTCAGTGAGGCCAAATGTAGAGTACTTGCCTATAAAACATACAAATGAGTAAAAGATGGTCAAACAAAAAAAAAGAAGAAGAAAACAGCTTGAGAGCACTATAACTAATGTCCTCATCCCACATTTAAGAAGAATTCTTAGAAAATACTGAGTTTCTCACCCAAATTAAATTACCGCACTAGGTTTCTTCCCCTCCTTCCACTCCTCCTTTCTTATCTTCCTGGGAGGATTCATTTGTCTGGGAGATGCCCAACAAATCTGTGTTACAGGAAAGGCGGTGCGTTGAGTGGGCTGGCTAAGAGGCACCTCTGCTCTTGCTGACAGTGCCGAACAAATTTGAAGGGTCAGGAGTCTGACACTCCCTGAGAAAAGGGCTGGCCCCAGCCAAAAGTGCTGGGTTAAAAAGCAGAGACAAGAACCTCAGTGCAGGCACAGAATGAGAAGCGCTGCCTGCTCCCCTTCCTCTCCTCATCAGCCCAGGGTGCTCTTGAACAAGAGTCCCCATCATTTCCACTGAAATGAGGCAGGCAAGACCACAGAGGCAGTAGGCAGACATTTCCTGGAAAGGAGAATCAAAGCACCAAAGTCTGATGCCCTTCAAAGGCAGTTAGTGCATGGGGTCTCCCATAGCCCCTTGCCTCTCTTCGAAAACACTGATCATGAAGATAACTCACAGCCTTCGTATCTGCTCAGAGAGATCAACAGACTCCAACTCTGAGAGGGACAAATGAACCAACTGCTTACACCTTTTCTGAATTTTGAATTTGAAATGAATAAATTCCATTTTCTTTTTGCATTTATTTACTTTTCTAGATTTAAAACATCTATTCTTTTTAATGCTTTTTTTTGTGTGTCTTCCAGGTAGCTGTACTTTGTGATCCCCTGTACTAGAACAAGAGGAAAGGCAGACTGCAGGCACAGTTTGAGAAAGCCGCGTGGCAGAAGTAGCACAAATCATTACATAGGCTTCAAGATTTGCTTCTACTCCATATTGCCAAGCTTAGTTCATTTGGTACAATTTCTCCTGAAAGAAAGCAAAACTGTACATACAGAGAAAATAAAATTGTATTAAAAAAAAAAAGAAAAGAAAAAGAAAAAAAACAACACTCTCCTTCCCTCCTCAACGCACAGGTGCCAACAAGGCACTTGAAATTAATTTTAGAGCTCCTGGCAACTCATTATAAATGAGCTCTACTAGAAATACCAAAAATTAGGTTAGCAGCTTCTTGCTGAACATAAGGTAAAGACAATCAAGAACTAATGCCAAGCCAGGATTATGCTGTTATTTTCAGGTCTCAGCCTTTACTATGCTAGTCACAAACGTTATCCAAATCTCTCTCCTCTTACGCCAAAAGAGAGTCAGATTCCTTCTTTAACATGTTTTTTCCCCACCTACGAGAAAAAAAAAGCTGTACAAGCAGAGTTATCTATATCTACATGTAACTGCATGTACTGTAACTGTTCCAAGCACGTGGCACATACTCAGTTTTAAACACACCGGAAATGCTGATTCGCAAGATGAAGTTTTAGAGATTATAATAGTGTACATTCTCCCTCTTCCACTTTTCAATACTATATATCCTTTTCCATAGATGTGATTGTTTTTCATGTGCTAAAGAGCAATTCCTAATAATAGCTGCACCTGGAAATTGACCCAGCAAAGATGGTGAAGAACTCTAATGCACCACTTAAAACAACAGCAGGCAGAACGTGATATGCTCTGGGTTAGGAACTAGGAAGACTCATTTCAAGCAGTAAAACACCACGACACCATCAGAGAATGAAGTCACAGGGCGATGAAAACATTTGACTCATATCTACAATACAAAAGGAACATTTTGGACCCTTTGGAGGCACAGATAGCGCTCACGCAGACAGGAAGCAGACTTGCCCAGGCCAGGGTCAGCTATGCCGCATAACACACGCATCTTCAGGAAGGCAGGATAGTTTGGCGGGGAAGGGCGTTTGGGGAGCACATGTGTTAGGGTGACACAGACACTATTTTAAAAATCGAGAAACATAGAGAAGGGGGTTTTAAATAATGAATCCCTTTTAAGCAGGAGACTGGGTTGGCCTCAACTGCCTGATACTGAGCAATGCTCCATCTCTTACCACTCCTTTATATAGAGACCTTTGGCTTTTTTTTTTTTTTTTTTCTGAGGGGTGGAGTTGGGGGGAGGGGCAGAGAGATTAAAAGCAATATACAAAGAACTCAGTGTATTGCTTGGGAACATCTGCCAACATTAACAAAAGCAGAAAACAGAGAACATTTTTAGGCTCGGCCTCCATTGCAGCCATCTAAGTACCAGCAATCTCAGCACAGCATACATTTGTAACAAATCAGCTCTACCAACTAGTCTTCCAGACAGTACAGTATTTAAAACATCTGAAGTATTTAAAATGTATTTATGCATGTAAAATACCTGCTGTATTTAAAATGTATTTATGTATTTAAAATACCTGAGTCACACTGGTGGAACCTAACTCCAACGTGATTTGAATATCTTAGAGATTTAATTGGAAGGTGCTACCAAACACAATTTTTTTTAACAAGAGAGAAACATTAGCTTTTGAGATCTTCGGTGGCAGTTTCTCCAAGCCTAGGCTTGAACATCTGCTACCCAAAGAACCCAATTAAAGCAAATGCCATTTTCAGTATTGCCAGCTGCAACATTTAACAGCTCCAAACTCTGACTCCTTCTTACCTCTCCAAAATCCTGAAAGTGTTTAAACATTGGAGGCTAGGAATGCTCAGTTCCAGTTCTGCTACCACCTCAGTTTTACATAAATGGGTGCACAGGGACAGGATGCAGGAGAGTAAGGGTTTTATTACCTACTGTAAGTATTAATTTCTTATGTTCAGTCCTGTTCCTTTATCTATCAGAAATCCTATCAAAATAGTCTAATTTGTACTCTTCAGACTCACTCAGCTTTTGAAACTTCTCTAGTACCCTTAGCGACAATATAAAATATTTTGCACAACTTGTTTAAACAAATATCAAGTACAAGCTGAAATACATCCCCCTCATCTTCCCAGGGAAACAATTTTACTCAAGCTGCTGCTGAACAACAGAATTCTCAGGGGCCTTTCATGGGAATTAAGTCAAAACTGGAACAAATATCTGAAACATTTTAAACTGTTGCTATCTCCCCTATGAGAACTTACATACAATACAAAGAAACCGTAATGTCTCCGACTCAAAGCAAGGAAGTCGGCAGAAATGGCTTTCCTACTCTGAAAGGAAGAGACACCCTCAGAAGACAGTAAATTGCACCTTACTAGCCACCTCGAGACAACCATAAAGCAGTTCTTTGGCTCTTCTAATGCTTTCTTGGAAAGATTTACACCAGTTGAAAATTCAGGATGGGCTATTTATTACAAGCCCAAACTCTACATTTCGCTACATAAGACAGGAATCAGTTTAGTAGTAAGACTTCAATATAGCTATCACATACCATTTTTCTAGGCCACAGTGATGGCTGAATAACCTGAATGGGCTGTATTATATAACATTCATTTCCTTACCAAAAGGGACCTCTTATTCAGCTCTGAGTTCCATTCAATTTATCCTACAGTGACACTGTACAGAGTGAAAACATATAACTAATTCTCTAGGGTAGGGCGGGGCAAAAAATAATCCCTCTTTTTATTTTTTTAATCACCATGAACATAAGCAGTTCTGCAGCATTATTATCAGAGCATTCCTAACAACTATTAGCTCAAGGATAAATAGCTCATTTGTGTCGGGAAAGGAGATGATTTGAGGGAAAGGAAAGGAAGGTGAGCAATGGGGAAGAGTGGTGTAAACAAGCATGGAGACAGGATTGCTGTCAGCCTGGTTACTGGGACAAAACAGACACAAGAAACACTGCCAGAAGAGCTTCTGGCTGCCACGGCTAGTGCCACAGAACCAGAACAAAAATCAAAAAAACAAAAACAAATATCAGAAGAAGATCAATAAGAAACACAGATAGTAGCTAGTCCCATGTATTTAATACAGCACAATATATGATGAGAAGATCTCAGAAATCCAGAGAAGAAACATTCTGGCATTACTAAAATCTTAAACATGTGTTTTTGTCCCGTAGTTCCCACCAGGCACACCCAGGTCATACACCTACTATTTCAACCCTCCTATTTGTTACTGAACATAAGCTGTAAAGTGGCTAACTTCACTAATAGCTAAGGTATTAACCAAGAAAACAGAATAAACACAAAGCATCTGTTAGTGTCTGTTGTTTTCTGTGCATTTGTGTTCTGCTACAGGAAAATGCTGCAATGGAGGTATACGTATGTAGATACCGATCTGGTTATCTGCTTGATTAGTTTAACCAAATCCTGTCTCTGTTCCAGGCCTTCCTGGGGTGATAGAGCAGTCTGTGCATACTCCAACAGCATGGTTTCCCATGGGAGCTCAAGGGAGTGTCCACCACCCCAACTTCAGGGACACAAAGACAACCAACACCAGTGAGAAATTGTCTCAAAATAACCAACTTAACTAGCAGATAGGTGGAGGGAGACAATTACTGCTCACGCTGCAGCTCTCAGGAGGCCACATCTGGATGCTCTGTCTGGCTTTCCTGGGAAGAAGGAGATTGGTGGCCTGGAGTGAGGCTGGGGAATGGGCCCCAAGATGCTGAGGGGGGATGGAGCGCTCAACATAGGAGGAGAGACTGAGGGTGCTGTGTTGGTGCAGGCTCCTATAAGAGGAGGCTTGGGGTACACGATCTGTCTCTGAATACCTCATGGATGGTCGTGGGAAGGACGAAACCAGACCCTGCTCAGAGGTGCGCAGTGCAATCACAAGGAGATTCAAACAGCAACACAGGAAATCCTAATAGATAGTCAAATAAATGGTAATGGCAATGGTCACATGCTGGAAGACGCTACCTGGAGAGGCTGTGCGCTCTCTATCCTTGCAGCTACTCAGAACTTGAGCAGATGTAGCTCTGAGCAACCAGATCTAACTCTGACTTTAGATCTGGTCTTGAAGTTAGTCCTGCTCTGCACCAGCACTGAAACTGATGATTTCCAGGGATTCCTTTTAGCCTAAATTATCCTGTGATTAAATTTGCAATGGAAGAATATCACTTCCCAAAGAACTATTAAAAAGCAACCTTAGAAGAGGAGTCTGTTAACTCTAGAAAGAGCTCAGTTATAGAAAATAAATTGTTACAATATGATTGAAAATAAAAATTGTCGGTGATCATTCCCTTAAAACAAAATTAATGTTTTTTTCCTCCAGGTTCACAGCATGAAATAAAACAGAGTCCAAAGTTGCATGCTTAAACACAGTTTTAGAAGGTTCCATACCAATAATCATACAGTAAATCTACATAATGTGGTTCGACTGCCATTTTCAAGACATTTTCCCAGAAATGGTACTTCAGCGGTGACATATTGCTGATTAGAGAAGAGATACTGGGACAACGAGGTTATTGGTGAATATCGTTCTTTTTTTCCCCATTTGCAGATTTGTTTATACCTACCTTCTTTTCAAGATCTGTGATACTTCACTTTTGGAAGAGGGTGTCCAGTAACACTAAGAAATCCACAGAAATATACCAGCACTTAAAATTAAATTTGACAGAGCAAGAATTTAACAAGTCATCCTGAACTGCTAAAGCTTTCATAATTCTCACAAGTGAGCTATTTTGTAAAGGAAGTAAAAATAAAGCAATCCATCCCCCACGTTGGGATCCAGATTACTCTCAGCATGGTTCTGCTGCGCCACATTCGCTCTGGAAGCAGACAGCCAGTTTTACCTGGAAAATCATTCAAAAGCTGACCACAAAGGCAGTCTGTTGACCTGTCTGACAGCAGCTGTACAGTCGGTTTCACAAATAAACTATTATTTGCATGGGGAAAAAGAAAAAAAAAAAAGCTAACTTTACAATGGTTCATGTTAACATTCACTGAGAACATGGCAAAAGCAAAGACAAGGTCGCCTCCTCTTGAAAAAGTCACTAACTCACAGTGATGCCCACAAATAACAAAAACTTGTAAAAATTATCTTTTTAATCTCTTTCAGGAGCTGCAGCTCCCCTCTTCAAGTCATCAAGTACTGCAAACTGATGCTTTTACTGTCAGTGATGAGTGAAGAGAACAAGATACACAATTTTATTCATGCTCTTTGAAACCCTATTTGTTCATTTTTGGCAACTCCACTTGAAAATTAGGACTAAAAATTCAGCATTTTTAAGGATGTCAGTCTAAGCAAAAGAGTCATGTCCAGTGCTCATCTCCTACCCATACCAGTGCTCACAAGGTATTCTCTGACCTTCAGATGCAAAAGATGTTGCAATAGCTTACACAGCTTCACAGCTCTGTTCTCACCTGACCTTTTGGGTTAGTTGCATTTGCTGCAAAATGAGAGCTTCTAGACTGGTGGTCACATGAAACCAAAGCCAACACTGTGCATGGTTTTCTTGAGAACGCGCTGCCGACTACACTGAGAGTTAAATCCAATTCTTGAGCTTGCTGGCTCCTGTACATTGACTCTGGGACTTGTCAACCAATTATATAGACTGTTAGGTGCAGCAAGTTTCTTTAGCAATTACAACCAATAAAACAGACTGCAAGAAACATGTTTGATGATTTTTCGCTTTTTAAAGGCCATTTGTTTCACTCTTCCCCAATAAATTAGAGAAGAAAATAAATAAATAATAAAATCCAGTTGCTATTCCTCCCTGCTCATCCAAAGCATCCGATTGGATGCATGTAAGGTCCCTTTCTAAAGGCCCTCCAGTATTAACGGTTTGGAAAGAAAGGACTCCCTACTAGCTTGAATGTTTTAAAAGAAAACTCTGAAAGATACTATATATGATGCCATATGTTTAAATAATTGTATTTCTCCTTAAAGGGTGAAACTAGTAAAACATCATCAATGAATTTGAAAATGGGATCTAGAACCTTGTTTATCACCAATTCAAATGCTGCTTGATGTGACAATGACTGGAAATTTCTTCAGCTGCTGCCATATTAGGAGTCTGAATTTCCTTTCCAGAAAGCATACAGGCATCAGAACTGGCATTTTCATTGGTCACAACAGGAAAAAAAAATGCCTGATGTGGGCTCTTTCTTGGAAATCTTATTAGTAGCTCCTCTTAGCAATTTGTTTAAGAGCATAGTAAATATGACTGTGAAATAATACCCTCACTCCAAGAAATTTTAGCCTGAACTTTTTTTTCCTTCTCTGAAGCAAGAAATAAACAGTCAGTAAGGAAAACAAATGACACTATCACACAAAAAGGAGAGAAGAAGCACCCGTGTATTCCTCCTGCCATCCTCCCCGCAAGACCGGGGCACACTAATATACTTCAGCAGCACAGAACTCAGACCTGCCTTTTTTCACATATTAGTAGCATTCAGTGACTGGGCTCAAGAGGAGCCGGCCACACATTAGTCTAAAATCATGCAAGTGGTCATTATGCTCACCATTAAAAACACCACGAACCTCATCACTAAACATCAACATAGAGCAGTTATCTACACCTTAAGACAAGCAACAGCTTAAATTACCTACTGGAAGAACAGAGACCTTCATTCCTAGACTTAGAGCTTATTTTTTCCTAGAAAAATACATAATTGGTTCACAGTGAGAGGCTACCCACAAAGAAAACCCCAGGCACAGTATTAAACAAATGTTATTTTTAATGACTTGGGAGATCCTTTCTCTTACACCTGCTCTCCTCCCATTGGGTAAAAGCAACCAGTTACAGGAAGCAGCCATCTCAACCTCTCAAACGGGCGCTGTGAAGATGTAGCATAGGATTGGATGATATAAGTGATGAGGTTGGGCATTAAGGCATCCCAGAAGAGAAAGAAAAGTAGTTTTGTGGAGCAGAAATCCAGAGTTTATTTTATAACAGACAAGCTTTTGCTCTATTTTTTTTTCTGAAGACAATTAACACATCCCTACAGTTGCAGGATGTTGGCTGATAAAGAGAGAGCTGCAGTCCTCATTAACATGGTGAACTGTATGCTGTGTAAAAGCAGAGATGAAAAGTCCCTGGGCACCCTTACTGCGCACCTCACTGGCGTCCCAAAGCTGATGTGAGGCCTCTGTCATCATTTCTGCTGATCCTGACAGCTGAGCACAAGCCTCATCTCTAAACACTGAAATGCAGTGCACAACCTCACCGAACACCAGCAATTCTGTCTTTGGAAACTTTAAATCTAGCAACAAGATATGCAAATTCATTTGAACAGGAGTACCTACCCCTTCAATTATAATCCCTGGGGCAATTCTCTAGTTAAAAGGTCAGGCGTGAAAGGGAAAATAAATAAATAAGAAACACATCATAAAATTCAATAATTGCCCAGACACTGGTACCAGAAGCCAAGATAGGAATCGTGTGATATTCCAAACTCAGGCCAGGAAAAACCTTCATAATTACCTAAGCGGTACAGCTCTGAGTCAAAGATCAAAGTTACGTGCACTGTTTTTTCACATGCAGGCTGCTCTAAAAAGTCCTTACTAATACAATGTATGATGAATGTAAAAGTCTTATTACTTGTAACACGTAAAACAAGAAGAGATTGAAAGAAAAAAGGCTGCTTGAAACAGTCAAATACAATGCTTAGAGAAGCTTGTCATGGAACAGTACTCTAAAAACAGAAAAGGTTCTTAATATTAATCTGTAATACTTTTTATTCTTCTTCTTCTATTCTATCTTCTAAACTCCTCAGTCCTCCTATAGCTTCATATAGCAAGGTGATGCCTGACAAGTTGAAAATTAATGCACAATAACGGACCGATTCTGGACTAAACCAAAAAAGTTAAGAACCATTTTGGTCAAATCTGTTAATATAGAAAAACCAGAGCAGAAATAAGACAATTCAAAACAAACAAACAAAATTCAGTTAAGTCAAATCAAGTGCTTGAGGTTCCCTCCCACCCTCTTAAGAATTACTGCTAAAATAAAAATTATTTGCAAGTTCAAGCTTAAATGGTGCCAAACACATTTTCCTACTAAAGCCAGTATTTTCACACACACATAGAATCTATGCAGACCATGCAAATGGACCTCTTGTCCACTGCAGACAGGTTTTTTATTTTGTTGCATCTCCCACCATCCAAAGTGCTTCTTTATAGGTCGGGTTGTTACTAGCACTGGCTCTTTCAAAACCATTTCCAAACTCACCATGGTGAGTAACATGGCTTGAGTGCATAAAATTGTATTTTTGAAGGATTTCTGAAAGCTTCAGTAAAGACAACATGTGTTGCCTAATCCATAAGATCTTGATCTCCCTTTAAAATAAGTTCTTAAAGGCTTTGCACAACCAAGGCTTTAGATTTTTATCTAGCTTTCACAGCCCCTACCGTGGTGGTGGCCATCCTAAGGGTCAGGACTGGCTGCTGTTAGCGCTGCAGATCCCTGTGCCACTGATTTCAGACAGTAACTGCTCTCCAAGCAGCACTGAAAGCAGCACTGGCTTCTTTGTAAAGTTCTGTGTGGGCTTCTTCATATTTTAGGGGGCTGAAAATATAGAACTGCCACTTTTTCAAACATTTTCTCTGTTTCCATCACATCATTCTCACTAGATCACAGCTGCTTCTTACAGCTCAATATATTGAGCTACATCTCAATGTGAAGCACATCAAGTAACCTGCACTAAGAATTTAGGTTATTAGCTAAATCCAGTCACATTTATTGCACACAGACACTCTAGAAAATTATAGCATAGAACATGCAACTTTCAGATGAGGGAGTCTGGAAAACCTGCGCTAGACCCTGCCTCTATCACATCATCACAACAGGTGTCAGCAGAGCCGCACAAACTGCAGCGCTTTCATTATCAATAGGATGCTGTGTTTGCGGCAGGGCGACAAGTTTTGAATTCTCTTGCTGTTCTCTTCTTCCTCCTGCCCCCTTGAAAATCTGATTTCCAGGCAATCTAATTCTAACCAGTTGATATTGCAATTCTAGTTTTTGTGGAGGCTTTTGCAGAGGAAAAACCTATTCATTCAAGTGCGCAGAATACAAGTCAAGCTGGTCAAGAAAAATCTCTCATTTTCCAGAAAATAGTATCTAAAAGCTCTGAAAAACTGTTGCTGATTTTATACTTAATGGGAATCTTCAAGGAAAGGCTAAATGGCAAAAAGTTCTATATCATTCCAAACAGGTGCAAATATTTTGAGTTGTAATCCTTTATTTCATAGTGAGTTAGAACTCACAACTGAGCCAGAAGCAAAGTGAGGTGATGTGTTTTGACTGACATTTTTTTTTCCTCTCCCATTTCCTTCCGTAAGCGTGGATAGGGTTAGTTGTTGCTGCAGCTCCAAATGAAGGAAAGTTCTGAAAATTCTTTACAAAACATCACTGTTTTCCTGAAGCCAGTGAGAACAAGAGGGTACTTCTCCTTGGCTGCAAGTTTCTGCTGTAAGGTCAAGTCTGCTTCCAGTTTCACTGCTCAAGGACATCTCCCACAGATACATTAACTTTACCACACACTTCGAAACTGAGACACTGCTCACCTGACTGAAATCAAATCCTTACTTAAGCACAGTGTTAAAGAGGTGCATGCCCTCCCTTTGGAAATAAGAGACTCTTTTATTTTTAAATTATTACTATTCTATCAAAAGCAGGCTGGCATGGCCCTGGTAGTGAGGCCTCACAGTGCTCCTTGCTGCAGCACACAAATCCTTTTGTTGCTTTTGCCCTAAGTAAATCGCTGACTTGTCCTATGCAGATCTGTAGATCTTTTGTCACCAAGGGAGTCCTTAATGACCAGATTTCAATAAGACTACTCGGGTGAATTAGATTTGTCCTGGGTTTGGAGGAATGGGTCAAAGTTATTTGTGAAGACACTTCTGCAGGAGCTGCAGGGGTGGGAAAGGGAAGAGAGTAATTTTCTTCCTCTTAAAGGAAGGTCACTTTGACAGCACAGTCAAAAGCAGACCAGCTCATAGAGCAAATTACAAAGTGTTGCCCATGACTGAATGGATTCCACGGTTAAACATTCTAAGTACTATCCAAACTGACTTAAGCAGAACTTCACACAAGTTTGTATCAAATATCAATGTGTACCTGAGAGAGAACGAGAAAGTACAGGCACGCAAGCATCTCTCTCCTTGAAGCAAAAGCGTTATAACACAGCAAGACAGCAAAGAGAAGATACTGGTTAAAAAAACTAGTCAAGCATAAGATGGCAAGCAACTGTAATTCTTGTTTAGCATAACTAAAAATATATTGTAGAAGCATCACAGTACAGTGCTAAATCACCATAAGGAGTTTTCACATGTCTAACCACAATTTTACTATAGCATAAATCTGCTGCAGACCACACTATGCCCATACCAGTAGGTCTAGTTTAATTGAGCCAACCCACAGAGTCACCGGACACTGAGGTTGTTTTGTAACAGAATCCACCCATGGACTTTGGATAACATGATCCAGACATCCCATGTAAAGTTATGTGAAATCTACAGTATCTTAGCAATAACTAGTTCCTCACCAATGCTTTATCTTAATGAACTGGGGCAGAAGTTTATCAGTGGGTTCTAACTTTTAAAGATACTTAAGACAATTAACAAGCCACATTTCTGTACCACCTTCACCACTGCTTCTGCCTTACATTTGCTGCCATGTGCATGTGCTGGGACCATTTATAATTCACTGAAGACTGGCACTCAGCTGATATCAAGAAACAGTTTTCACATCTGTTTGGGGTTTCATACTTGAGCGTGTTTCATGTCACTGAAGCTTCCACCAGCAGGTAACACGGAGTGGCTGAAATCATGTGCCTGAACCACATGCTGCAAGACACCAGTGTTGGCAAGCTACCATTAGACAATCTCATATTAGAAATTCTTAATTTACAAAGAATTTAGATGAGTTCACACACTGATTTGTTTGAGGTGGAAAACAAGGAGTCTGACAGGCAACTCCCTAAAAAATCATCTGAGTATCTCAACAAACCAGGAGAAAGCTGCAACCTGCTACAAATGAAATTCAAATTATGAAGGCTTTAATTAGGTCATATTATTTTCTTTACCAAAATGACAATGTTCAGGGAGAGGGGAAGAACAGGGTGTAAAAGGAACCCACTGTCTATTCCAAGAGGCTTCCTTTTCAAAATAACAAAAAAGTTTGAACAGTCATTGATCTCCTGACATCCACCAAGTGTTATCTGTTTCTGGAGAACACACATCACTGTGGTAAATAAATATATCCCTACAGTGAGGAAGGGTGAACAACTTTTCACTTTACTGATTAAAAAAAAATTAAATTGTTGAATTTTAAAAATTAAAAAAGAATGTGTTTTCTCTCCCCCCAAATTTTCCACCTGGTAAAGCACAGGCTGAAATGGATATAATCAAAATATTGGAAATGTTTCCTTCCCTTCCCACTCCTCTGGTATTTTTTCTTCTAGCCTCCTTTGTTCATTTAAAGAACTTTGTTTGAAGTGTGCTTTTACTCCTTCACTGCATGACAAACCCACACAGTCAGGAGACAGGATTATAAAAACCACAGAGTTCCAGCAGGGAGCTCAACGGTGGGTGTAATATTGGACACAGCTCTCCATTCATCATTCAAATTCCCTGGATTTCAAGTTGACAGTGTCCCTTTAGTTAACTGTTCCTCCTCCTGGGAGTCCAGGCAAGTCAACCTTAACAAAAAGGCTTCCTCTACCAACACACAACACATCTTCACCTACACGTAAACACATAAACAAACACATCTTCACCTACAATTGTTCTAAGCTTCGGTCAAAAAACACTAGTTAAAAATACAAACAAACAAACAAAAAAAAAGTGTGGTGGGAGATACTGGAAAGTGTTACAGCTGCAGCGATGGTGGCAGGAAGGATGTGGGAGTTGAGGAGGTTGTATACAAGGAGGAAAATGACAAGGTCTCACTGGCATTTCCAGTTCGGGGCATTTGAAAAGCCCAGGCTGTTTCCACATTTTTTTTTTTAATTAAGCATTTTACAAACCAGAACGTAGTAAAACGACCGATGAATAACTGCAAGGAGCTGTTCTCCACTGAACCTAAACCTTCTGCAGAGGCCCTCTCCATCCCTGCAGGAAGCACCGGGCGCACACACGCTGGTGTTTTTCACGAGCGTGTCCCCTCCCGGCACACACGCGTGCAGGATCCACGCCGCACGTCCCCGGGGAGGCGGACACCCAAGGGAGCGCGACGCGGGGGGCCCGGCGCACGCACCGTGGCAGTGCGGCCGCCGCACGACGCTGGCACCCGTCACCGTGGAGCTCGGCTCTTTCCCGCGGCTCTAGATGGGGC
>NW_010583017.1:222963-253854 GCF_000705375.1 Tinamus guttatus | reverse complement strand
CCTCCCCCGGCAGTGGCCACAGGGGCTCTGATCCCCTGGGCTAGCGCAGCCGAGGAGGAACGAGGTGCAGAGGCAGCAGCTGAGCGCGGGCAAGTCACCGAGCAGGGGAAGAAGCCCTTTGGGGGCTGTGATCTCTCCAGGATGGTGGAGCAGCAGGGTGGTGGCGAGCTCCTGCAGGCCCTGTGGAGCCCTGGTACAGCGCTGCCTCCCGCTCCGCTCAAGCCTGCGGGAGCACATGCCTGGTCCTCCTTATGGAACATGTCTGCTTTGGTCCTCACAGCTGCTGCAGTCTGGCCCTATGGGTGTCAGTCTTTAGGAATCATCTGGAAAATCTGATGGGTATCCTCTCAGCTAAACAGCGCGAATAAACGTACCCGAGTAACACTGGAGCTGCTCTTTACTTTCTCTTGCTTCCTTAGCTTTTCCAAGTCTTTATCATGTAATGCTGTCTTCTCCCAGCTCCATCTACATGGCCCTTCTCCCCAGGTCAAGCTCCTTTCTCCTATTCCAACCTCACCTTTAAATATTTCTTCAGCAAAGTCTTGCAGTCACATCCATTGAAATACTTCTTCCTTATCAGCCTTTATGGAAAACATGAAAAGTCAAAACTTTATTCTGCAGAGTCTCATGCACTGACCGGTGTTTTGTGCAAAGATTTTACCTTTTTCCTTCCTATGCCATTCTCCTGTCTTATACAGTAACAAAAAAAGCCATTTTTTTTTCTCTCCAATGGAGCAGTGAGAAAATTACAGACCCTGGTTACAACTTTTTTTTGTATTAAAAGTTTAGCATGTGGGAATGTGGTGCCTCAGTCATGAAACAGGACACTGGTGCTTGTACTGCCTCACTTCTCAGTGGGCAGGAAATCAGCGTGAGATCAGTGTGACGGCGTGCTGAATAAATGCTAGCTATAGTTTGAACTGAAAGGTAGTGTCTTTTGACAGACAAAACTTAAGCTGAATTCTGTGGTACTAAGGAGATGTAAGAATATTTTCAGTGTAGAACAGAACAGTTGGGTGGTTCAGTTTTGCTGGTTGTTTTAAGCTACTGTTGGTAAAATTAGATCAACTCTATGTAAAAACATCAGTGCTACTTGCTGGTTTCTTCCAAGCCATAATTTGAAAAAGTCAATATGAAACTTGCATTTTAAAAGACCCAGAGACTATTTAGTTCCATGGTGTCTTCTTTTTTCTCCTCACAAACTTTTTGAATAGAGTAACCCTTGAGACGGATCTCCAAAAGTCACCTTCAAATTGTTCACTCAGGACTATACATCTATAATCACTAATTGGCCTCATTGCATTATATACTCTACCACGCTTCTCTTCCTCCCTCTATACATTATTAACTCGGTGATGCTTCCATTCATTTTGCTTTCGGTTGTGTGTGTTTTACCAGCTATAGAATGTCACGTATGCGATTATTATAATAATAATTACAGAGTAGTAGGAGAAAATAAAAAAAAAGGAGGAGATCAGAACTTGCCTGCAGTATTTTAAGAGGCTGACAGTATTTGCCTGAAACATCCCACTGTGTTTTCTGGGAGTCAATCCGGCTTGTGAGTGCTAAATGGGTTGTGCTGACTCACCGACGATTGCTCCGGCGGGATGCTAAGGTGGCGGATACGGCTCCCCGGAGAGACGGGCTTCAACGTGGGAACAACAGCCTGGAAGAGGAAGGGCAGGGGCTGAGGGAGCTCCTCACCCTGCCCTGGGATGTTAAAAGTGCAAATACGCTGCAACTGCAGGAAGAGTTTCGGCAGGGCTAGAGGGAGCTTTGCCTTATGCACAGAGTATAGACCAGCTGTGGGAGCAGGTCGGAGGAGGAAGCCGGCTCTCAATTATAGCTGTAAGTAATCAGCATTAGACGCCTTCCTTGTTGCTACAGAAGGGCCAATCTTGAATGTGTAGATTTGTACCAATCTTATTTTTAGTAATTGCTTAGGAATGTACCTGAAAAACAAAGTGGAAGACATTTCAGAGAGCTTTTCCCAAACCAGCAAGTCACGTACTAAACTGCAAGGATTCATCTTCAAAAGGGATGTACACCTCCAGTAAATCTAGACTTGCTAAACATTACAGTCTGCTAAAGTAAAAAAAAAAAAAAAACCCAAAACCTCTTAACTTAAATAAACATTTTGAAACTGTTGGTGAAAATTGATAAAATGTACTGACTGTCAGTAATTTTACTTTTTCTTCATGGTAGTGAGGAGACCCTGGGAGAAGAATACTGGGAAGAGCAGTGTATTTGTAACCCAGCCAAGAAATATATTCGTTCATTCTTCTGGGGCAACACTGAAGGTACAGGAGGTAGCACATATATTACATTACATAATTTTATAGAAATGAAAAACAGTATCGACCCCTAAAGTTTTGTCATTGTTCTGTTTTTAATAATCTGGTTTCTGTTTTAATAATTTTAATAGAGGAATTGTGAGAAGGCCAGGTAGGAAAAATCTGCAGCAAAAAGTCCAAGTTCACTCTAAGTATAACTTTGTTTACTCATGCAGACCAATCTCATAGCAGAGATATTCATAAATTGCACTCATACACCCTAGCTTCTTCCAGAGAATAGACCGAGGCAGGGCCAGGTGGTTCCCAAAAGAATATATTTTCTGAAGAATTGTCTTCAAATAGCAAAAAGAAGAATAAAGTTTCTTGTCTGTCACAGTTAGTCTCCAAGGCACATCAACATAGTCACACAACTAGCACAGACATTCTTCATGTCTAAAACGTACCCATGTACTAAGAAATAAATTATGCCATAAAGGTACCTCAAATTACCCTGGGGAAAAATTTGACTCTGATTTTAGTGCTTCAGTTCCCCCGTAAAATGAGGATAATAATATCTTCTCACATGGGTAATGAATTACTATCTGTAAAGAATTAAAAATATTCTGAGAAGACTTCGCTACAGGAGCTCATGAAGAAAATTAATGATTCTCTTTCCATTGTGGAGGTAAATTTGTGCACAGTGAATATTGCATAGTGCCACATACAGAACTAGGAGAGCATTTTTATTTTTTTCAGTAATCCTTTTAGCCATTATGTCACTAAGTGAGTCAGGATTCTCTGGAAGAAAACCCCCACACAATCCGGTGACTACTATTTTCATCTAACAGAGTTAAAATAAGGTTATATAAGCAGTCTAAGTTCTGGCATTACCCAGCAGTTGGATGCCTAACCTTGCACTTGTAATGTTCTTTTAATCTATTTTTGGGTGTGATTTCCCAGTTTTCTTTCAGATGGTAAAATCCGGAGATCTGTCATATGGAAACGGTCTGATTGGGTATGTGTCATTAGCAGAGGCATGTGCTAATGAGCCGGTTAGATGGGCGGGAGGGCCACTCTGGAGCCACCCAGCAGCACTAGAGAGGTGTCCTCCGAGGGTCAGCTCTCAGGAGGGTACAAAGTGCATATCTGGCCAGTGAGTTTCCAGCTACTTGCTGACAGCAGAGCAATATTCAGTGGTCTCCCATTTTAATGCAGGGGCCCAGCTTCTCGTATAGATCCTCTTGCTCACCTTCAGCCCCAAATCTGCCCCTTTCTGTTCATACAGAACATCAGCACTCCAGTGCGAGCTCTTTTGCCCCATTAACTCATCCCTGTATCCTGCCTAGGGATTTAAATATTGCTTCAGTGCTATTAGCTATATTTCTTTTTAAAAAAACATGCTGACCTGTAGCCCAGATTCCAAGCAAGGATTAACAAGTCCAATTTGCTTTCAGGTTATTAACAGGAGCCTCTCCTGCTGCTGTTGTCTCTTCAGAAAAAAAGCAACCCATCAGTGTGCTCATCATCCTCTCATCCACACTCAGTTTGGCACCTGCAAACAGATGTAATTCAGTGAGAAGCTCCCACAGAACAGCCATCCCCTTAGCTGCCCTCACCCCCGCAGCACCACTGGTGCTTTTGCAGAGCTGCTGGTTTGAGCTCCACTGCCCTGTTTTGCTTGGTTCTCACCTCATGTGTTGAGTTAGCTAGTTACTTGGCAATGTTGACATGAAGGTATGCCCTCGTGGGCTTTATTTCTGAGAGGTTTTTTTGTTTGTTTGTTTGCTATTTTTTGTCTTGGCTCTCTCAAGGCAGTTAGACTGTGCTCATCACCTGGATGTTCTCTAGACTGCAATGGAAACAAGACATAGGATATAGTGAAGCCAGACAGAAGAGGAAACTAAACAAACCCAGTCACGCTGCTCATAGCAATACCCAAGCAGCTGCATGTGGGAACAGATAGATCAGCACAAGGCTGGTGAGAGCCCAACTGTGGTTCTAAAAACTACCTAGGAGCATTTCTACCAAAAAGAGTACCTGCTTATGCAAGGCTGGAACAGATGTACGTCTTACTGAATAGTTCAAGATTCACATGATTATCATTTCTTAAATATAAGAATTTTAAAGACTTAAGCGAAAAATGCTCTACAAGCTTCCAAAAGCTGAAGACGCAGGTAGGCAAAAAACAATGTCCCAGGTAAATGCAAGATGTAAGATGGAGCAGACATAGAATTATTAGTCCACCAAATAGAACAGAGAAAACATAAAAATGCACTATTGTGAATGCAAAAACCTGTGAATGCAATGTGAAGGCAAATAAGAGGAGATAAAATTCCAGAGGAAACATAATACTTAGAGAGATACTAAGAAGTTTAAACACAATAATTATGGCAAAAGAAAATATTGAGTTAAAATTACCGATAAAAAACAAAAATAGGAAATAACGTATTGACGAGGCAAGAAGTGAGACTGAGAGTAGGATTTTGCATGAACATTAGTACAGTGCAAAGTTGAAAAAGAAATGCTGTTGTAAAGCTCAGACAATCTTATGATGCAAATGCAAGACAGCATCAGAAAAAGCCACTGCCCAACAAAACAAGGAAACAAAAACATCCAGGAAATCAATAAGAAAAAAGTGGTAGAGCACCAGTGAACATGTGATACTACCAAAGCTTTCTCTGCATCATTGGGGAGCAGAAAGAGAAACTCAGAGAAAACCAGCTAGGGATATGTAGTGGTAAGGGGCAATCATAAAATATAAGCTGCCTCACCTCATCGTAAGATCAACAGTGCTGCATGGGTGTCACTGCCCAAATGTCAGTACAAGCTCAGGCAGCATGAGCAGCTTTCCTTGAACAGCCCATGCTGACTCTGTGCACATATGCTGCTACACCCATTCCCTGCACACTTTTCCCCATCCAGAGGATGCTCTTTCTGTTCAGAGGCCTGTGCTTTGCTTGGCTTCAGTGCTTCCTGCATTTGAGAGCTTAGAAGAATTGATCTTGGAGACTTCTTAAGCTGCCTTGGCTCACATGCACCCTTGGGGTGCCCCCGAAGCACTTGGGTGAGCGTGCTTCTGTTTTCCCCGTGCTATGACTGGATGATGAAAACTAGACAAGCAGCACATTGGGTACAACTAAGCTTCCTTACAAAATACCTACCTCAATAAAGACCATCAGTTTTGCAGGAGCAGAATGATTCCCAGCAGAACAATACTTGATTCATGGCAAACAGTGGCAAAACCTGGCAAGAGCAGCCAGGTAGGGCAGATTGCTCCTTCGCAAAGTTTTGGACCTCCTGCAGATGCGGAGAGTTGGGAAAGACACTTAGAGAAGAAAGGTGCAGTGCCTGTCAGCAAAATAAGTAGGATTAGTAGATTTAGTAGATTTACTGGGAGCAGCAGATATCTTACGACCTTCTGCGGCACCAAAAAGATTGCATGGCAACAGCTGAAGCTGATCATGGCCCAACCTGTTTTGAAAGAGTTTGGGAAGTAGATTAAAAATCATTTGAAAACACAGTAAAATACAATCTTTTGCCATGTTGTACACAGACATTTGCTGATTTCAGGAGAAATATGTGATGAAGTGGTAAAAGCAATGCAGTCTTGTCTGCAGATAAATTCTAAATATCAGGTTTCTAAACTGGCTGCTACTATTTTCCCAGTGTCATCCGCTAATTTCTTCAATAACCCGGCATGGACAGGGTTACCTGATATGACCGTTACATATGACCAGGGAATAGGTGAGCTTGTTCCAAAACACTGCAGTATGTCTGAAAAGGCAACTATACGGTGCAAGTTGTGACTTCAGTGAGTTGTATTTTGGAGTACTAATTTCTACAGCAGAGACAGCTGTTTGCTTTTGGGCTGAATTCATTATCAGCAGCAGAACCAGGAGATACCCAAACCAAGAAGTCTTGCAGTTGAGCATGCTTGCGAGTTGCTTCATCATTAAGTTTGAGGATGTAAAACAGCTCAAGTAGAAAATGACATTAAATCACTAGAGAGCATTTTTAAAGAGTTATGGCTAGCAACTCTCCATGATGCTGAAACTGCAATGCTACAACTTAGAGGTTCACAGCTAAACAAGGGAATTAGATACACATAGCTAACTTCTATCCAGGTCATGAAAGTACAGCAAATGAACCAAAATATGAGATCCTCAGATCGCTAGAAAGACAGATAACAGAAAGGCACAGAAAGCAATCAAGCCAATTATTTACCGTTGTCAAAGATGTGGTTGAAAGGAATCCGAGAATAAATTATATGAAACAAATGCTCATATCTATCATTTTGCTGAGCTGGGCATGTGCCAAAGGATAACTCCCACCCGCATCCACAGAATACTCGAATATCAAGACGATCTGAGCATGTAAGACAGCATTATAGTGCAAGTATTTGGCTCAGAGAGCTCACATCACAGAGAACAGAAGTTCTCTCAGGAGCACCTTCTGAAGATGAAATGTGTCTAGAGAAACCTGGAGTTGTCACTGTTTGGCAGGCATGACCAGGGTTATCAAAAACCTGGTAAACACTTGTGGTTCATATGAGAATGTGCAAAAACAACCCAAGGATGAGGAAATATATATAGCATTTGGGTTGTCTGTGCTCTGAATGAGGGACAGCCTAGGAATGAGCCTGAGCGCTGATCGCGTGTTGTCTGTGATGTTTAATTGGCTTCTCTTGGGCTGCTTGAACTAGCTCTGGCCAAGACAATCTGTTGTATAAATGACTACCCCTGAGGTAGCTGTGCATGATCCAGCCATGGAAACTGTAGACAGGAATTAGTCCCTGCTCTTCCCTTACTCACTGCTACAGACATAGGCAGTGGTAGGCAAACGCACAAATCCTATTGCAGCCTCTCCTCAGAGGCTTCCCACTCCTGCACCCACCACAGCAGGAGGCAGTTCAGCAGACCTCATATCCTTAGCTTTGGGCATTCAGGTAATGGCCTCAACTCGGACCGCTCTATTTAGATGATTTACCTTGGAATTGGCCTTCTGAATCACCCTTACATTACAGTGACAAAACTTAACCACTGCTTAGAGCTGCTACATTCCGTTAAAGAAAGCTGCTGAAAAAGAAAGCATATGTCAAACCATTCTTGGATAGAGAAATAGTCCCCACAGAAAGCTTTAATCGCAGCCTGGTGAAAATGCTCACTGTCAAGATGAATATATGTATGTTTGGTACTTAGCTACTGCAAACAGCAGTGGTAGTAAGAGCAAGAAATAAGACAAAAGGGACATACTTGTGGGCCAAAGACTGCTGCTGTGACAGGCTGCAGGCCTCCGAGAACTGTATGTTGAATTGAAAATCCAGACAAATAAAAATATCAGCCCATAATGAGTAAACACCACAGCACCAGAAGTACAAGGCAATTGATTGTCATTAGGAGAAAAACCTAGAAAAGTATCAGGAGCTTGGAAAAGTATACCCCTGGCTTTCTGCAATACCTCAGAGTCCCAGAGGAAAGCTGGCCAGTCAGGGAGAGATTAGATGTTGGTTAATGACTGTGAGGTTGGGAAGGAGCAGTATTCCCACCATCTCAAATGACTGGGACAGAGGAATGTTCTATGTACCCTCCAAGCAGGGAGCATTGCACCGTGACTGGGCATGGGATCATGTCAGGGCCTTGAAAACTCACCGGGCAGCACGTGCTGAACGCAGCGAGCTGCAGTGCAGCTGCCGGCTGTGCTGCTGCTGGCAGCTGCAGAGAGGTGGGAGCAGCCAGGGAAGGCTCGGAAACCTGCTGGCGGTCGGCTCGGAAAAGGGTCCCCTTCCATCCCCGGCACCACCGCTGCGTGGATGGCTCTGTTATCCCCTGGAAGGGAAGGAATTTGAGCTGGGCAGTTTATCTCATCTCTGCCTCCTCTGTTGCGTGCATGCAGAGCAAGAAGTGTGATGTTTTGGACGTACTTGAAGGCCAGCCAAAACGAAAGGGAGAGAAATTGCTGGAGCAGCCAGTGGAGTGCAGGAAGAGGTAAGAGGGAACACTGAAGGAAACAACAGTCTTTCCATTAATTTCAGGGCGGGCTGGATCAAACCCATTTAAGCCCAAGGCTAGAAACAGGAAATGTCATGCTGAATATTAGGAAACAAACTGTGGCAGTGAGTGCAATCAAGCAATTTGTGCACAGGGAGGGAACAGAGCCTTGCCCTAATATGTATGTTGACGTACTTTTGCAGCACGCTAGGATCCTTTAGAATGACTTCTCTCATTGTTATCTCATTAAGGATTATTTTTAATCCATTGTTCTCTGAAAGGAAAATACAAAGAGAACCTTTTTCTTCCCTGCATCCTTGGGAATAACGCAGTTTCAGGCAAAGAAATCACTGACACTTCAGAAAGCAGCAGTAGAGCTAACATTCTTTAATCAATTATTTGGTGACATAATATGACAGTGCCCAAGAGATTCCTACTTTGAAACATATTTTTGTTATTAAAAGAATGGAAAATTGAGGTTGAGAACCAAATTTGAATCTCAAGCCAGGAGTCTCCCTTTTTTCTTTGGGGTCTGTTCCTTTGTTCTGCTCTGAGGCATGCAGAATTTACTATGACATCCCTTGGTTTTGGAATATTTTAGGTGAAAGCTGCTTTTTTGACAAAGCAATCTGATTTGCAGAGGTTTGTGTTTCAATACTCCATGGATGTTTGGGGCCAGACTCTGAGCTCTGTTAATAGAGGAAGAAGCCTCATTAGTTGATAAAGGGCGCTGGCAGGAGCTGTGCTCAGCGCTGTGGCCTGCTTTTCTCCCCTGCATTTTACCTGCAGGGGCTCATGCCTTGGGTTTTTCCTCCTGCTCCTTCTTTCCTTCACCAGCTCCTGTCATACCCCTGGAGTCAGGCCCCAATCCTCTGGTGGCCTCTCACTCATTCACTGGGCTTGGAATAGGTCCTCCCACTGCAAGAAGGGGCCTCCAGGCAGCTCGCCTAGCAGTTACACCAGCTTGTACATTAGGAAGGAAGATTTTCTTGGAACCAAAACCTACTTGTACAGGGACCAGTATTACCTCACATTTATGAAGTTGCCATTTTTCAGCTTTGAATTTTGAGATGTCCAGTGTAAGGATCAGTTGTTGACCGTGATATAATCCACACAGTCCAGGACAATTCTGGAGCACAGTTTAAATTTGCAAGAAAAGCAGGAAGTGTATTGTGGCAGGGCTTTATTATTATTATTATTAAAATGGTAGTTGCATGAAGCTATGAATGAAATGCTAGAAATAGTTCTCAAGAGTGGGTCAAAAGCCAGGTGAGATGCTCAGAAATGTTGCATAAATACCACCTAAGGACATATCATGTGTCTAGTAAGCACATTATTTACATGCTATATTTAAAAATTCACATAAGCATAAAGGGAGTGGTGGTGAAAACAGTAGCAAAAAGCTTGACAAGTCATGTTTGAAGCAGTAGTAAGTGACTCACACAAATCCGTCAAAGTATGGGAGAATTGTCAGAAAATTAATAAAAAATAGAGGAGACTGAGAAGTCCCCTGCTTTACAGACCTTCTTGTTGTTCACCTAAGCAGCCTCTGTTCAACATTGAAATATATGACTGAGCAGACCTGGCCACCTGACCTGTGCCGCAATTGCTTCACTGGGTAAAAATATGGCAAAAAAAGAAAAAGTCTAAATCACCCTGTTTGACTCCAGCATTTAGTGTATATTGAATTAGCCGTCTGCACATCTACGTAAATGGAGCTGCCGCTGGAGACCCGAGTGTTGGTGCTGTCATCATCTCTGCTGGCCAAGAAGGAGAAATGTGCCCTGTGGTGAGCACGGTGCATGCTGGCAGAGCCCATGTCCTCCACTGCGGTGCCATTCAGCCCGTCTCCTGTGAAAGCTTTCCCTGTGCATGCTGTAATTTTGCTCGTATGACATGGTTTATTCTGATTTTTTTTTTCCTCATATAACATATTTCCCTTTAATATGTACAGAGAAGCTGAATGTATACTTACTTACTTTGACTAATTGTACTCATTTGTTGGAATCTGTGATTTTATGTCTTTTTTCCTGTGCGACTTCAGAGTATTGAAATCTAGTCATTTCTTCAGTCTTCACCAAGGGTGTTTTCCTCCATCAGAAGTATTTATGTATCAATGGAAGGAGTGTTCAAAGGCACTCATGCCGTAAATTATTCCACACAATACAAACACACAGCATTCACTTTTCTTCATTCATCTTTACCTACTGCTGTCATCTAGCTACAAAGCCACTCTTTCTATTTTTTTTTTCTTCTCTCTTTTTGTTTTTGTTATGCAAACTTGGCAGATTTAGGCTGTGGATTAGATATGTTTGATGATTATGCCTTTGCTTTGTACAGCATGGACTCAAAACCTACTTTTCAGCTTCAGGCAAAGCAGCCAAGAACTTAAAACTGCATTTGCTGGAAACTGAAGCTTCCCCAGCTTTCCAGCTGAAGCCAGATAAAATTACTGAGTTGTGTGTTGTTTGTGAGAGACTTAAGTGATCCATAAAACCTGAAGAAAAGAAAGGTTTCTAATCTAAAGTTGCTTGAAGAAGTACTAACCATTTCATTTCATCAGATCTGGGTTTAAGGCTTACAAGAGAGTACCAAAATACAGGTGGATTTCTCCTTTGTTTTTGGCTTCTCAATGTGGTTTGCAGGATTCTCTTTGTGACAGATTTGAGTATGTTTGAAAGGAAAAAGGGGTATTAATTGCTGTTTCAAGTCCACTTCTTGTTGTTTGAAAATCTCGACTGGTACAACCGCCTCTACACCATTTTAAATAGGCCTTTGCTTCTTTATCTCCAGTGTTCCCATAACCTCTCAAGGGCCATTTCTCCATCTACCCAGCCAGTTTTCATGTATTATCCCTAAACTGACAATATTTGTCACGGTAATGTTTTATCATTTTAAGTGCTTTGACTTTGTTGTCTGCCTTTGGAAAGTGTATCAGCTTACTAAATGAAAACATAGAGGCATTCTCTTGTTTATAAGGCGACATTTTGCAACAAGCAGAACTGTGAAGTGCCTTTTTTATTTTTTTTTTTTTTTTTTCTCAGTTATTGCTAGAGGCTTTCAGAAAGGTAGCATCTAAATGACAATTGATGAGAGCACTTTCAGGACTGATTATGCTGTCACAGTGGGACTACACTGATATGCACTTGCTATATTTAGCAGAGTTGCTCCCAGTTTATCCTAGTGCAGCTGAGAATATTCAGAGAAATAACGGCCGTGAGGATCTCAGAAATATGTCATCTTATGTCTGTGCTGGTTTAGACCTCAATTTTCCCTTCATGTGAAATTTGCTTTGAATCTCAACAGTTCATTAAGTCCTGGGTGTCAGTGAAGTCAAAATATGGAAAATCTGTTAATGAGCTGCTGTTGGGGAAGACATTTTAAGATGATGGATATGTTATTGAATTTTACTGAAGTAACAGTGAAGAAGATTTAGGAGGCTTATATAAGGGTACCAGATGATTTTACAGAAGTAAAGAAAATTAGCAGAAATCATGAATGATGGTCCTGTTGGCCTTGCAAGGCAAATAACCTTGTCATTGCTTCTTCCCAAGGAAGGGAAGGATAATCCGGGCCCCTGCCCCACCTGCCCTCTGCCCCACTTGTCTAAAATCCTTGTGCATATCCTGAGGCATGCTAAATCAAGAATCTATAACCCAAACCTTGATTACACTACATCTCTACCACTTCTATCCTAAATATTTAGGATAGCTTATTTCTCTTCCCCTCCCTGCCTCTATTTTTAATGTAGCATTTAAGGTTTATTTCAGCTTGTTGGAGCTTTCTTTAGGCTTTATAAACATTATTTTTATTTTAACTTTGAATCCCTTTTAAGAGGATTCTGAACATAGCAGTACCCTTCTCTCTATAGGGCAATATATACACTTCCTCTGACGAAGGTCATGACTGTGACAACAGAAACTTGATGTGTTCAGCAGCCATCCCATTCATCCCCCACATTAGGTTTGCTTCCTATGTAATGCTTTCTATGTAATGCTACCTGCAAGATGGTTATTTAAGATAATTTTATGAAAATCAAACTGAAACAGACAACTCTGAAGACTAAGGCACATCTCTATCTCCTCTAAACTTGCTGATGTTGGAAGATCTTCCTCTCCACCCTCCCATCTTCCTTCTTGAGATAGTTTTAGATCTTCCTCTCCACCCTCCCATCTTCCTTCTTGAGATAGTTTTATTTGTAATATCCAATATTTGCTCCTTGCTTTACAGCAGCTGAGGCACATCATCACCAGCTAATAAATAAATAGGTCTGGAAGGGACCTTGAGGTGTAATCTTGTCCACAGTCCTTGCCCAAAGGCAGGCCTGGCTACACCAAATAATCCCTAACTTACATCTGTCACATTTGCTCTTAGAAATCAGGAGTGATGGATATTCTGCAACCTCCCAAGGCAACTTTTCCACTGTTTACTGTCCTTACTGCTAGAATAAGCTGTCTTTAGCACCAATCCTTGCTCTCTCTTGGTGCAGTCAAAACACATTACTTCTTGTCATGTTGCCAACGAACATAATTTATTTTCTTTGACTTTGCATCTCCCTTCCAGGTACTTGAAAGTTCCATGTACTCCCTTAGGGGTTTTTTGTTGTTGTTTTGGGGTGTTTTTTTTTTTTCCTAGACTTACCAACTTCAACATTTCCTAGTAGGTCATATTTCCTGAATCCTCACATTTTTGTTTCTCTCCAGTTACTCTACTTCTTTTCTGCAGCTGCCCCAAAGAGGTTGCAATCCTACAGCTGTTTTATGTTTTAATAAGGTTTCCTCTGTATGGCTTACAGGAGTCCATCTGAGGCAATGTAAACTTCATCAGCCTTGTAAGCCAGAGTTTCTGCTGAGCACAAATGTATAGTGTAAGTCACCTTCCTTGATGGACTACTCAAACCAGCAAAGATGAAGAACATAATGTGAATATATACTAAAGTCTTGTAACCAGATCAAAGAAGTGGGGATCTACTGAAGCAAACACTGTGCAGATAGTTCCTCTGTATTTTTATTCTGTTTGTATTTGTGGACTATAGACAAGCTAGGAGATCCTAACATGTCCCAGAAAAACAAAAAACAAACAAACAAACAACCCCCCCCCACAGACTAAGTCTATTTAAGATATAGATCTGACAGGTGCTGAAGGAAGTAAAGAAGTTATCCACAATGAAAGCAACTCATCTGAGTTTGAGGTTGCTGAAATGTGGGGTGAGTGTCACAGAGTGTGACACAACTGCTCTGATTTAGCAAGCCAGAAACAGCAATGGAACAAAATCCTGTGATGTGGGATGCTGAACTAATTCTAGGGTGATTAATACAAACAGCAGCATTCTTCCCTTACATGAGTTAGAGGAGTGAGCCAAACATTCGGCCACTTACTGTGGATGAGATAGTTTGTTCAGAGAGCATTCAGGAGCTACCATCTGACCTGGATAAATGCCCAAACGAGAATGTTAATTTTTCAGATGTTTTAAATTAAGATCTGTGTCTGGAAGTAACTTTTCACTTAACAATGAAACCTCATCTTAATCCAGTGCCTATCCATTGTAAGCAGAGCTACCAGCAGTCATGCCTCTCTTAATGCAGTGCTGAGTTTACAAGTTGCATATGGTTTGTAAATGAGAGAGTAAATAGCATACCAAATGCTCTGTGCAGTTTTACCACAAGACATCTGGATCTGAGATCCTCCCAGCAGGCAAGCTGCTAATGACCTCAAATGTTTCCTTCAAAGAGAATGACTTGGTTAGGCCTCTGTATTCTTTAAATATCTAGAGGAAGTTCAAATAGGGAAAATGCCTACGTTTATTTTTAGTCATGGACAAAACTTCCTTCAAAATATCATGCAACTCAGTCTTGTAAAATAATCTGCTACTTCGTGCTAGGTAATCTCAAAGTACTCATGATTTCTTGCCCTTTAGAAATAATGTTTCTATGGAAATAATATTTCAGCATGGCAGTTCTGAATATTCCTGTTTCATTGAGTCTCTTTTGGGTAAGGGTATTGTCAATAAGTGAAAGAATAGTTTGTGTAATTTTGCTTCAAGGATTACTTTTGGTCAGCATAGGGGCTGAGGAGCAACAGGGCAAGGTAGAAGGATAAGGACACTGTGGAAGATCCTATCCCATGGTTCAACTGAGTTGTGCTGAATTCAGCAGATCCTGCTTAGCTGCTCTTCAGGACCAGCCCTTACTGGCCTTCAGCCTTAAGGCTTTGGTTTGGTTTCCTATCTCTCTGCCCTAGAAGGACCAGCAACATGGAGAAGTCACTGGCAATGATGTAAGACAGTTTGCTGCTGCTCCGATAGAAATAAAGGTAGATAGCATAAAAGCACTGGGACCCTGGGTGGCTGAGGGTTTCCCCAGCCCAGCTTCTTGGAGTCTGAACAGCCTAAATCACACAGCACAGGTTCCTCCAACAACTGGCACAACAGCCCACAGCATTCCTGGAGAAGCAGTCTGATACAGGATCCTACAGTGCCAGGGTTTGCTGTTCCTAGTCTTTGCTCTGCCACATGGAAGCAGGAACTGTTGCTAAATTCATCATTGTAGTCCTGTAGTCTGTAAACTGCCTTTTAACTTTTTTTTTTTTTTTTTTAACCACAAGGAGGGTCTTTGCCTTTAAGCCCAGTCCACACAAATGTGCATAAACAAAGTACACATTTTCCCGGAAAGCAAGGCCCCAGGATGGAGGATGTTGACGTTGGAAAGATTTCCTAGTCAAACTGTTTTCCTGCCCTGATTCCTCTCTGGGGTCCTGGGCATGATGTGCACACAGCAGTAGGGGCAGGGAGATGGGGAAAAATAAAACCTTCAGAAGTTGAGCGCTTCAGGTTGCCAAGTTTTGTCTAGTAACTGTCTGAAGAAACCGAGCTTCCTTCGTTTCTCCTCATGGTGAGCTCTCCTTCCTTGGGGGAATCCTCACAGATCCATGCTACAGCCAGCTCACACCCACGCACCTCAGGAAAAGCAAAAGTCTTCAGCGCTACCAGGCTCTGCCGGGCTCCTTTTCCCCGGCTCGCACTGTTCAGCACCACGGGCAAAGGCTGGGGACTGCTCCCGCCGTGATGGTTATCCGTGGAGTGGCACTGGGCAAGGATCCCATGGCACCCAAAACAGAAAAGACCACTATGGCTTGGGTGCTGTCCATGAGAGTCTCTGAAATGGTCAGCACAAACGTGATGAAGCTCTTGCAGCTGTTTATGAGAGGGACACGGCTGGGATCCCTCCCAAAGTTGGCACTAAAAGTCTGATATTCAGACAGCGTTAGTTTGGTTATAGGGATCTTGATCTGTGGAGAGAGCACTCTGTGTGACAAGCACTAGTTCCCTGACACCAGGTAGTTTGGCACATGTGGGCACATTGCTGCCTTCCTCAGAGTCTGTCTTGACATCTGCCAGGTGATGGTCAAATGTTAAAGCAGACTTACTCAGGTTTCCTATTTCATGCCTGGACTAAGGCCAACTACGCAAAATATGGCCAGAAATAGGTGTGTGCAGCCCTATGAAAATCCTTGTTCAAATACATTGTTGATTTAACCTTGGTGTAGAAAGTCACTGCGATTGTGACCTTACCAGAAAAATCCCTGAATGATAACGCAGCACAACTGACAGAGAGGTGGCACCGGGCTGCTCTCTGTGCGAGGTCCTGTGATGATCCCCTTGGCCTCACTGAGTCTGGCCGAAAAATGTCGGAGGGGATTCCCCCGGCGGAGTGAGGCGGCGGAGCAGAGCTCGCTAACCCTGCCCGCCCCCTGGCATGTGGTTTAAAGCAGCCCAGCAGCAAGTGTAAAACAGGAAAGCAGCAAACAAGATAAGGTCACTTCCACACCCTGTTTTTTGTATGCCCAGATCATCCGCCGCGTTGCCAGGTTCAAAGCCCGAGCTGGCAGGAGCGGCTGGGAGGCCCAGTGACTACAGCGGAGTCACATCTTGTTCCAGCCGTTGCTCATCTTGCTCTTCCACTCTGGGACAAACTGGAATGGGTGTAACTTTCCCTGTATTTTTCTCTGTCTCTGTAGTTTTGCATACAATTGACGCAGATTTGGTGATGATTAGAAATGGGCAGCACATCCCCTGCACAGCCACACTAGGGATTTACCCCAGGGACTTGGATCACTGGGAGCCAAGAGACAGAAGTGTAGCCAGGCAAGCTAGGAGGCCTCCTCTGGCAGAGCCAGAAGGTGCTGCTGATCCTGTTTCAGGAGTATCTGCAAGCATCTTTCCATATTTGTGTTCCACTATGAAAGATGGGCCTGAACCTTTAGCCTCCCCACTCTGCTACCCGAGCCATGCTTTCCTCATCTCCCCTTCTTGGGATTGATGTTCAGAGCAGTGCTATTCTAAGCAGACTCTTTCCTAGATAAAACAGCTGTACTTGATGCAAACTTGAGGAAAAAGCAGCAATTTGAGGCACATATGGAGGGATTCTATAGCCTTATTCTAGGATGTGAATACATACCTCATGCTCAATTAAAGGGCACGTATTCCTACATGAGAGTGACAGGAGAGTTTTGAAATCATTATAAAGTAATATACATTCAAAATTATTTACCACTGCTGCACCATGCTGGCCAAGTTTTGAAGAAACGGCTAAAGGCAAAGGGAGCCTGAAAACGCTGTTTGGGCATATTTACAACCCAAGAGACCGAAGCAAGGTCCACAGCCCCTGAGGCCGGCTGGTGGGGAAGAGCTCACAGCCATGTGCCGACCCTCCCATCCTCTCCAGAACCAGGTGCCCCCATCCATCCTTGCTCAGGGAAGTGTCCCTGGGGCCTGTGCTCGCCTGGCATCAGGCAGCACCGAAGCCTGGGGGCTGCTCCTCTTCCTTTGGTGTGGCTCCTGGGTCTGTGTTCTAGGATCACATCCACACCTCCAAACTCGTCTTTGCAGCTCCGTAATCAACAGTACCGCATGGAAAGCGCTTCCGACGGGTCAGTTTTCCTTTGAAGCGGATTGTTTCCACTCACAAAATATAACGTCAAGTTAGGTTTTGATCCCCGCAAATGAAGGAGGATGTTTGTCGCTCGCAGCAGGACCCCTGCAGCCGACAGCCGAGAAGAAAACAAAGCCACAGACCAGCATCAAAACAGGCTGTGATAACAAACATCACTGTCACAGCGGGTGAGAGGTAAGAGAAGTGGGCTTGCAAAATGCAGGAAGCTGACAGCTGAGATCAGCTTTTCAGATAGACGCTTTTGTCTCGCGTCACCTGGGCTGGTTTTAGCCGGCCTTGGCTGCCTGCTGCCAGGGTCACCACGCTCACAGGCTGGAGGGTTCAAGTGCCAGGGCTGGCTCCCGCGGGTGGTAACGGGCTTCTCAGCCCCGCAGATGAGCCGGGAGGGTTTTGCAGGCCACGTGTGCGCAGTGCCCTTCACAGGCACAGCCACCTTCGCCAGGACCAGCTCTGGGTGCCTGGGTGGCAGTGAGAAGCTTGATCCAGATAAATACGGAAAATGCTTCAGTGTCCGGAGGCTTTTCCGTAAAATTCGGTTGAATTGAACTTTGAATTTCAGAATGTCCAAAAGTAATGTATGTGCTCACCAGAATTAGAGGGAGCAGGAGATTTCTGCTCTTCTGCAAATACTCATGTGTTGCTAATAAGGCTGCCCCTGGCAGGACTGGCAGGACTTCTATGTCCGGGTCGGATGGAGCCAGGAAATGAAGGGGCATACTGAGCATGTAGCCACTTCCTATTGTAGCTTTTTAGGCTCTTTTTATTTTTTGTGTGTGTGGTTTTATTTTTTTATTTTTTTATATTTTTTTTGGAGAGAATGACATAGACTGGCTAAAGGCTCAGCTTTCCATTGCTGCTAGTACTGTCCAATTATGCCTCGCTGGAGATATCTGGGATCAAAAAGGAAGGAAAAACTCTCAGCTTGACCCTGGCAATACCTGAGGAGCTCTCTCTCCACTTGAAAGCAACTGCTTGTAACAAAATTTCCTATTCCAGTTGGGAGTACACCCAGGGGCTCCTGGCCCTCTGCCATGGGTGAGGTGGGCCTAGGAAGGCTGGTGCTTTCAAGCCTACCTTAGTCCACTGAACTGAGCGTGTCATACCCCCATTTAGCAGGTCTGTCGGCTCTTCTCTCTGTTTGCATGATTTCTCTTACGAATGTGATGCCCCTGTAACCTGCTGTATATATCCAATACTTAGGAAAACCTCTTAGGTTTATTTGAAAGCATTGCCTGAGAAGAGAAGAGCTTTGATTTGGGTTGCAGGAAGTCAGTCTGGGAGGCTAAACTCTGGGTTAACTGTAAACTACATTATGGAAGAGGAATACGTTGCTGTGATGTACTATGCAGCAAACTAACCAGCTGAATTACATGGGTTAGATTTTTCAGACAGATGTAATACGACTGCAAATTTTACAAATGAGACCTAGAAGAAACAGTGATGGGATTGACAGGAAGGCAAGTGGATAGTAGATATGGAAAAATCTGTAACAAAGATTGTTTGTCTCTTGGAACAACCCTTGTCTCTAAGTCATCCCTCTGAGGGGACTCCCAAGTTCTGCAGTGCTAGAATTGTACAGTATGAACAAGATAAAATGTTATCTTAATTTAGGGTGCACCTCCATAACTGGGGTGGAAGTTGGTATAGGTCTGACGAAGACTTAGTTTTATGCTGTACACACTGTTAAGTTAGGACTGAGGTCAGTTCTCTGATGTGATCTTGCCAACTAAGAATGAAATGAATTTCGGTGGAAATCAACAAAAGGATTTAGAGATTGCTATTTTTACAGCAGAATTTCTTTAATGCTCTGTATGCATACTTCAACTTTGGCTTGTATAAACCCCAAGAGTCTGATGTTGTTCAGATTTCTTGCACTATCTTCTGGTTCAAAAGGAAGAGTTTCACTTTGGGAAACTTTTATATTCTACAGTCTATATGCTTGCCTTCAGTTTTGAAAGATTATATTTTAAATGTATAATCTGCTATTCATGCTACTAGTAATACCTGAAATGATCGAACCTGATTTTTTTTTTTTTTTTTGCTTGGACAGTTTTGCTCTTGGGTTCTTAGTGCTCTGTTGTTTGTGTTGTAGATGTTACACAGTAACGCAATATTAATTTGCCTATTCCCAGCTGTTTGCACTGGAACAGAACACCCCTTCCCAACAAATCTAACAAAATATTTCTATTCAACTTCAAGTTTTGGGGATAAAAAATGTCCATCTGCAAACCTACAATAACCTCTTAAGTGTTACAGTAATTGCTGAAAGCGCTTTTCCATTGAAAAGGAAGTGACTCCTGTGGCCTACATGCTGGAGTAGCAGGCAGGCAAATGCAGCTGGGCTGCAGGCAAGGCCTGGGCTGGCTGCTGCACAAGAGATGGTCAAGAGGGGAGTCCCCTTGGCCTGTTGTGGTCCCCTCAGTCTGAGTGCGGAGATGGGAGCGTGGCAAGAACGAGGCCAGGGCCCGGGTAGCCTCCTGCAAGGGTCCACCCCGAGCCTGGTAGGGACCCAGCTCTCTGCAGCCGTGTCCTGGCCAACCGCAGGGTCGTTGCTGGAGCAGCTGCTGAGACAGACGAGTCAACACAGAGCCTAAGCGACAACATGCTCTAGGCCCTGAGCATGTCAGGATCTCCTCCCTGTGTGAGGAGATGTGACCACATGCCCCGTTTATTTTCTTTTTCATGCTAACTAACCTTCACTGTAGCTTTTTCTCCCTCTTTTTCCTCCACTCCATGGGCAGGTTATGGTCCCCCAGGACATGGTCCCCAGAGCGTTTGAGAGAATATTCAAGTCAAATCATTTACACTTCAAGTGAAACAGTTTGTCCAGCTGTATATGAGTGTTTCTGAACAGCACAAGAAATAAACTACTGCTTTTCCTGAGTGCTTTCAAGCAGCTGCTGCTGAGAATGTCATTGCAAGGAACATTCAAGTACCTTGTTTGAAATCTAGGCTCTTCAATAAAGATCTTTGAGAAAGATTTACTGAATACATAGCCAGCCAGTGCAAATGTGTCCAAAGCTTTGATGTCCCTGGAGAGGCACGTGAGAAGGAGCAGAGGAGCACCAACTGCCCTGTGCTGCCAGCACGGGAGTCCCAGCGCAGCTTAACCAGGCAATGGGAAGTGTGTCTGAACACCTTGCATGCTTTAAAACCACCAAACACGTAATATGCTCTCACCACATAGCAGACTGTGTGTCGTTTCTGATGGACTGTGGTCATTGCCGGGCCTTAGCTGGTGCGGGCAGCTGTTATCGTGTCTCCGGCTGGGGCTGACCGTCCTCCGGTATCACATGAGTTCACTTTGGGCTTGGGTGCTGCTAACTGGAAGCTGCAGAACGCCACCCTTCTGACGGCTAGAAACATCTCCCAAACGCAGTGCTGGCCACTTGACAACCATTTGTTCTTATTGCAAAATCTCTGTCTGCTTGAATCTCTCTTCCCTCTGTCTGATGTTTACCCCTACCAAATGTACTTACAGAGAGCAGCCATAGCACTCAGCCTAGGCAAAGCCTGCTTAAACTTTGCTACAGTAATGTCATTGACAAGCCATATCTAATAAAAATATGACCTATTGTCTCCAGGGCTAGACCTCACGTCAGCATGCAAAAACAAATGCAAATAAAGGAGAGGTCTTACTGCTTGATGCAGGTGATCAGAGGAAGGCATTGCAAGTCTGTTGATCTGTTTTTTTTTTCTTTCTTTCTTTCTTTCTGTCTTGGCTTTCATTTTTGACCTTTATTTTAAGTCTTGGTTCTGGATTTTCCACCACCTCTTCCTTCAGTATGCCTTGCTGATGGATGGAGAGTCTTAGCAGTCAGGTCTGGTAGCATTTTTTTCCACTTTGCCCAGGACTCTGCAACTCTCAGGTGTCACATCTCCTGGTAATTGCTTCAGAGCTCCTTTTGTAGCATCTGAAAAGTGTTGCTAAATTTTGAGACATCTCCATGTTAGGAAAGATGTGGTGAGGTTGCCAGTCAATTTCCTTTCCGTTTCACCACCCAGTTAGTGCTCAGTAACTCATTGCGACATGCAACCATTCTCTTTCTGACCAACATGAATCCCAGCCAGATCATTTCTCATTAAATACTGGCTTTGTGGTTACTTCACTTTTTGATTGTTTTTAGTGCATGTAGCACATAAAATTACTGCAAAATCATCAGTACAATTTCCCAGACTATTTCTGTAGCTTTGTTATTTGGATCTAACAATATTTATATAAAGTTTGCTTTGAATATACGCGTTTCAGATACTGAGTTTTTGGCAGTTATGTTCTACGTCTGGGTCATCAGCTCACTGCTGACGTTTTGGAGAACTGCTCCTCTGACACATTTGAAATGCTGGATTTGGTTAGGGATGGACAGACCTATTTATTCCAAGTAAGAACAGAACGGAACCATCATTTCTAACACAAAATCAGAGGGGAAATAGATAAAAACATGGGAATAGGGCAGAATTTTTGCCTTGTGGCTTCAGAGAAAGGTTCGTTTAGGGGATTCACTCTGCTCCTCTTCAGATGTCAGTCACGTAAATTGTTCCTTCAACCCGCCGTCCTCCTGTTTTGTCTGTAAGGAGGCAGACGGCTCAATTTCACTGTGCAAGGAAGTTAGTTTGCTTTCCCTTGACAAGTCAAACAGGTTTATATGTTTCTGTGGAGCTCATTGAACAAACAACAGGTGGATCTAAAAAAGCACTCCGGAAAATCCCTACAGTTGAAGGCACTGGGAAATGAAACTGGAATGCATCACAGCCACCCCTCCCTTGCTAGTGTTGTTTGCGCATAGCTAGTCCCAGAGGACAGGAGGGAGGTCACAGGTGGAGGCAGCACTAGAGGAGACCCTGGGAAGGGAGAGACGGTCCAGGAAATTTAGGCAAACTACACAAAAGTTGGAACATTGTCCGTATTCGGTCCATGGAAATATCTGTGGCTCTCTCCAATTTCTAGGGTTCTGCAAAGAGCTCACTTTAAATGTAGATGGGCATTTGCACGCTGTTATAAAGATCAGTGGGAACAGGGAGGTGGCCATCTAAAAATGGGACATGATGACTTTTCACACAGTTGCTAAATGGAAATGTGACAGCATAGTGCAAGGTGTTAAAGTATGTGGTTGTCTTTGAGGAGAGACCCACTTCCCATCCTAAAAAATGCAGTCTCTGTCTCTTTATCTTTCTACCCATACTTAGGTCTGCTGCAGCCGCAGTGGGACCAATCTCCAAAAGGACTGAAGCTTTTTTTATTTTATTACTTTTAAGCACAACTTTCCAAAGGATCTTACACGTAGATGAGATTTCAGTTTTAATCATTAGTCTCTAAAAAATGAAAATCAAGACTGAATTAGGAAGTCAGGATTTTCGAAAATGGTTAGGTTCCAAAGAACGCTACTCCTTTGTCAATGTATTCTTGGAAATTATCTTATGTTGTGTCTGATTTTGATATTTTACGGGGAGTCAGGCAAGGAAGTGTTCAGCCATCTCTGCTTTTGGGTCTTCATCTTATTCTCCTTAACACCTTCCCTAATTTTTCAGCTCTTGCAGACTGTCTTCCAGTTACCTTTTAATTTTACCCTTCTCCCTTTGAAGTCCCTGGGTTTGTTCCTTCTTCTGATTTTCTCTCCTTTCCAGGGCAATTTGATGCGGACATGTCTTGTGATGCCTTGGAAAATGTCCCCGGCGTCTCATGAGGCAGCAGCGTCTCCTTTCCTCCCTTCGGACTTGCTGAGCTCAGCACCGCGATGGCTTCTCCCCTGGGGGGTCCTGCTGCTCCTCACAGCGCCCTTGCTTGCCGCCACGCTCCCTTTGCCATGCATGGGGACACTGTCTGCTCCTCTGGGAAGAAACACGAGCAGCTACCTCTCCAACCCCTGCTCCGTGGGTTTTACTGTGGAACAATTCATGCTTTTGTCAACAAGGATGGTCGAGGAGCCTGTAAACGGAGGCTGAGACTAGGCCAGCCCTGCTCTGCTCGTCCTCATCCTCCCTACGGGTCTCTCCTGCCTCTTCCTCTGCTGGGGGCCAGAGGGGCTCAGGAGTGTAAGGAGTTATCTAATGAGAACGAAAATCAGTGCTCAGTGAGCAGTGAGACAGAGAGCCGTCCGCAGGTGATGAGAGGTGCTGCTGAGGGGGCCGTGTGTGTCATCATGGGCACTCATTTCTGCTGCCACCTCATCTGCTGTCCTCCCGGTCACTTTTTAGCCTCTCAAGTGCTATTGCCCTCCCCTGTTCAGCGTGCTTGAGACCTGGGGCTGCCCCTGTGGCAGTCGCTCGCGTGTGGGCTCAACCCCTCCATGAGTTTCTCCTCCTCCGCAACACGCCAAAGCGCTGCTGTACCCACGGCGTCTTCATGCAATCGATGGATTTCTCTCTGAAGAAACAAGCTTTTCTGTAAAATCAGCTAAATCGCTTCCAAGGATAATTTTGGTGTGTCATGTGTGGTGTTTTTTGCTTTAATTAGTTTTATTTTTTGCTAGCAGTTCTCCTGTGAGTGTTCTTAAAGCTCCCACGAAAGGAGCACTAGTAACATCCATGGAGATATTCTTACCATCCAGCACTGCTCCTGGGAATGATCTACAGTTCTGTGGCTTCCACACGACTCAGCTATGGTTTCTTCCCCCCTGAGTCACAGGGTCGATTACTGGATCAGTCATGGGACTTCAGGACATACCAGTGGCTGGATTTTGTTTTGCTTCCACAGTAACCTCGTCTGCCACCTCATCTCCCCCAGTGGCCTGCTGCAAAGTCATTGCAAAGCCGAGGCTGTTGGCAGCGTGGGCATGCAAGCGCCACGTCCACGTGCAGGTGCCTGGGAAGCAGCCGCTGCTCCATGTGGATGTCACCAAGTTCTGTAGCCACAGCCCCGTTCCCATGGCAACTAAACTGCTTCAGTGAGAGGGGAAAAAATCAGCGGAATTTAAAGGATGAAGACTAGCACTTGAGTAGGAGAAGTGGAATAAACAAAATGAGCACTCGGTGGTTTGGAGCACTGCACAGGGTTTATCACGTGTTTCTCAGGACGACTTGCCTTACTTGCAAACGGCTCCATCCCTCGCGAGACATGTGGCTATTCCCCGTCTTGGCAATGCAAGGCAGAGTGGTACCTCATGCTATTACACACACACACAAATCACATGTCAGTTTATATTTATTCACCCACTCATGAACACACAGAAGCAAGAGGGAAATGAGTTTTTATTGGCTATTTCAAAGAGACTTGTCATACTGGTGTTTTATGAGCTACAGCGAAAGAAAGATGCGTTCTTCTGACACTTGCTCCTCCTTCCAGCTGAAACAATGGATGATATCAAACAATGGTAAGGAATAGGGTCATGTTAGAGCTTCTAATTTGTTCCATGCTGTCACAAATGTCACCATCATCAATGAGTAAAAAATTATGTTGCTACTAAAGTACTCGGATATGCTGGAGCGGATTACCACCACTGATCCATATATGCTTGGGTCATTGGGTGGACCAGCTTTAAGGGATCTGATGAAGTCCAGATTCTTCTTCGGCCTTGTGAGAATTCAGAGAACAGATATGTTGGTCAGAAATGTATCTTAAATTCATTTATGACGTAAATCCAGAATCTAGCACATTGCAGATTGTATGGTGTTACATATGTTCCCTAGGAAAACCAATGTTTCAGAACATTAAAAGATTAAATAAATGTTGAATGATTAAATAATCATTAAAAAGTCAGGAGCTACCAGGGAAAAAAATGCATGTGAAAATTTGCACATTTATGTTTGTAGCAGCATTGCAGTAGTTTGACTGACTGCGTGCATATCTCACTGTGCTATCCTAGGACTCCATAGATGATTAGAGCCAAAACCACATAGCACAAGATTCATGTCACCCATGTTTAGCTGAGCAAAGATAGTTGTCTAAGTTAGTCCTCTAGACTCTGTTTTTAATTAGGGGATAATAACAGATGTTTTCAGTCGGTGACTCACTCCATCTATTTTAGGATGCCCATTGGAGGTTACTGTTTCTGTACTTTTGGTAAGGAGGGAGACTAAATGTAGTTTAGACTTAAACAACTAAAGCTTGGTGAGATGAATCCTATCTTAAGATGTACATGTGGTAAAGATAAGAAGGTGATAGCTCCATGCATAGAAGACAAATTTGGCTCTCTAGTCCTTATCCCAGTGCATAAAATGGCCTAGGGTCCATAGGTTGTGCTTGAGAGATGTGCATGGGTACATGTTGCACCCACACGACTTGCTGGGATGGTCCCTAACCCAGGTCTGGACGCTGTCTGGGAGATGGTTGTGGGGGAGAGGGCAAAAACGTGATATGTTAGTGCCTGAAAGTTTAGTGGTATGGAAAATCCAGGATGGAGGTCATGACACACCACTGCTTGGTTTCTTGGTGCAGATGCAGCCAGAGGGTCTGAAGCAGTACCCTGTTACACGGAAAGGCCCAGGGGCTGTTGTGACTTGACTGTCACAACCGGCTGAATGATAAGGAAATGACTAAGAACTCTGCTGTAACGTGGGCAGCATAAATGATGAGTATGATGGAAAAAATAATATTGCACACTTTTGATGAAGATTTGCAGCCTGTAGAGAGCACCAGCTCTCTTGGCTACACGTAATAGCCAGAGCATTGTGTTTTGATGACAAACTCAGAAACAGAACAGAGCTTGAGATTCAGTTTAGCCATCAGCCACTTCTTGACTCAGTGGCTGAAACAGGTAGGAACAGTAATTGGGTAAAATGGCACAACATAATTTCCTGCCTGCAAGATCCTTCTGCTGCAACAACATTTAGAAGGAGGAATCAAAACCACCAAAGGAAAGGAAAGATGAGGAGGACTCAATGGGTCTGGGGGATCCACAAGTTGCTCTCCAAACACCTCCTGCATTCGCCTGATGGATTCGTACCTCGGGCCAAGGATGGAGCAGCTGAGCAGCAGTTTCTTGGCTCAGACTTCAGTGCCTTTGAACCTTATGCATGAAGGCAGATCAGCAAAGGGAAAGAAGAAAGCTGACTGCCAAGATGTGAGCAGGCAGGGCATGCGTGCGTGGTGCAAAACCCACCTGGCACCGCTTTCCAACAGTGGGAGCGATTGCCGAGGAGAAGCAGAGCGGAGCCCTCAGGCTGCTACCTGGCGGCAGCTTGGGCTTTAATGTGTTTTGACCTATGATAAAGAAATTACGCAGATTACAGCTGAATATGGAAAATATGATTCACTTGGTCTCCAGAGCACTGGTTCCTCCATGTTCCTCATGCCTGAAAATTGCAGATTGCTGTATGTAACCACACTGCTGCTAAACGGCTGGCATTAGGCTAATGCTGCAAAGTGTGTTGTGTCTCTTGGGAGCTATCTATTAGGCTCCAACTCCTTCCGATCTGTCTACATTTTCTAAACAAATATAACAGAATCCTGTACATGTTAATGTTCATATGACACAGGGTTAAAGTTTCTTTTTTTTCTTTCTTTTTTTTCTTTCTTTCTTTTTTTTTTTAATGGCTTTGCATTTAAAATGATGTAGGGGTTCTCTATTTATTTATTTATTTTCTGGTGAAATCGATTCTTGTGCTATGTTAGCTCCCCCTGGTGCCTGCCTTGCCTTTGCTGTAGGAGAGAATAAGGTATTTTCTTCTCTGCCTTTCTTTGGCCTGCCATTTCCTTCCAGTGCCATGCGGAAATAATGATGCCACATTGCTCTCACTGAGAAACCCAGAGATGCTGCTTTCCTTTGACTGAAATAAGGCATCGTGCTTCATGGCCTAAGTGCTTTCCACAGCATATAAATCGTGGTGGTTGTGCAAGGTTGTGCTCCAGTTGTGCAGATAAAAGTAATGTCCTACTTGCCCAGGTGTCACAGAATCACAGAATCACAGAATAGTTGAAGTTGGAAGGGTGTCAGTTTAAAGTTTCCCATAGTAACATCATTGTGGTTGAGGCTGTATTCAAAAGGAGAATACCAAAGTTACTGCTCAGTTCACCCCCAGAAAGTATGTAATTAGGTTATTGGAGATGCTGGAGTTGTGTCCCAAGCATCTGCATAACTCTAGCTGTAGCTCTGGCACAACCTGCTCATTGGCCACATTAGTGCTGTGAACATGGGCCCCTCTGATGTCCTGTCCATGAGCAGTTTTGATTTTCAATAGCCGTATGAACTGGGAGAGTGCAGCAGAAATGCTGCGGGGCTCTGTGTTCCTCACTGGAGTCGGAGAGACAGCGTTAACTGCCATAAGAGAGCCAAATAAGAGCCGGGAAATTGTATTAGAATGGAAAGGCAAAAGCAATAATATCTGATCTTTTTTTCATTTGCATCTGATTCGCATCTGTCTGGTTTTGTCATCACAGGAGCCACAGGATCCATTAAGGATGCAGAAATTTTAGTTTCCTATTGAAACACCATCATTTTACATGGTATTGTAAGAAATAAATAGCTCGTTGTTCAGGTGCAAGGGAACAGGCATGTGTGACAGCAGCGAGCAAGTTATGACAAATTAGTAGTATTCCTGCCTGTCAGCTGAGCTGTTACAACAGCATGGACGTGGGCACTTAACCTTCCCCAATGCAAGGAAAAGTTGTATTAAACTTCAGTGAGAGTGGGTTAACCAACAGACTTACCTGCCTGTCAGGCAGTCAAGGGCTTAACCTGCCACCCTAGATGTTCACAGAGCAAAAAGGTACAGAAATAAAAGATATTGCTGACATTCTTGTCCTGTGTTCTTGTCCAAGCCATGTGCTGTCATCTCCATGCTGGGACTTATTAGCCCCACAGCTGGGGCAAAGTGGACACCAGAGGGATGGTGCTGACCCATCTCAATAGAGTTCCCAGTGATGAAGCTTCAAGTGCTGCAGGGCCGGCAAGAGCTCATATAGGGACCATGCACTGGAAAACATGTGCCCGTGTTGTCCTTTGCTTGTGTTGCAACCAAAGGTGTTGAACAGGGACAGGGAGGTGATGATAAATGGTGGGAAGTTGGTCCCAGGCTCCTGAGAAGGGAATGTCCCCTGTGAATTTTGTGTGTGGCAGGGAGAGTGGCTCAGGGGAGAGGCACTGACCCCCATAGCCACTGTTTCTCATTTCACACTCAACCACATGGCCATGCCCCAAGTCCCAGGAGAGCAAGTGGGCAAAAAAAATTACAGTCTGGCAGCTTATATATTGTGCCTGTCTTCTGACATTTCTAGTTCTACCTCAGGCTTCTCTGTGGGAAAATTGCATAAAGGCACATTTTTCAGGGTAATGCATTGGAAATGTCCATAGACAGAACTTCCATGAGCATGTGGGGGCTAGCTCCTAGAAGCTGCTCCATGAGAAGGTGTTTGAAGATGTGTTTGCTGGTGGGACCTGGAAGAGCTTCCCAGTCCAGCCATGACAATGTCTGGCAATTTCCTTTGTGCTCTCCATGATCTGCTTTCCACCAGAAGGAAAGTGAGAGAGTGAGGGGCAGCTTGCTGCACTCCTCATTTCATCATCTGGGCCAGCTCCCTGAGCCTTACTGGGTTGAGGTTAAGTACCTACTGATGCTGCTGCACCATAAATGAGCTACACCTTAGACTCAGGTTAGGAGAACAAGAAAGCTCACAAGAAAGCAGAGACATAAAATATCTTGTTTGTTACAGTCCGGTTTGGTGTTGAATGCATGTTTAACACTTTAACACTGCCCACCTGTACTCAAAATGTCAGCCTAATAAGGTTTGCAAAAGTTTATGCAAATACTGAAAGTGGAAAATTAATGAAAAGTTATTGGACTTAGAGACATTGAATACATAGAATTGTATAGCTTGTTACTGTTATTTTGACTTTTCAATATGTTTCCTTAAGTTTTATTATGAGGCAATATTATGTTTGGAACAAAGGTGCGTGATCTGTGAAGTGGCATTCAGTGGGGAAGATGATTGCCTAAGCAATGAGCAACTGGACAGGTCACTCTTCTACATGGGTAGGATGTATTAAATAAAATTATATTCATCTGGTTTCCTAACTCACATTGGTCTTCACAGCCACGCATGCAGGGCAGCCTACAGGTTGCACGTCCATGCACTTGTTCTGGAGGGCCAGTGTATCCTCTTTTTAAAGCTTCTAGCCTTTAAATGGGAAAAAGTGACTTATTCTTTCCTTTCGACCGGAAAAAAAAAATGATTGCCAAGCAAGAGCATTAGGACAGATAACCCTTTTAGCCTCTGAATTTTATTTTTTCGTCTGTATTTAGACAAAATGTTACTCTTGCCCTCACAGGCAATGTTTCCTACTAACTGAGCTTCTTGGCTATGGCTCTGCACCTGCTTTTCTCAGTGAATGTGAGGCACATTCGGGGCTCTCCTGTCCCGGTGGCAGCATTTCAGGTGGCGCCCTCCGTGTCACTCTGCATCAATCAGAGTGATCATCAGGCCCTACAGTTTTGCCTGTAGTTGGCTAATTTCCATTTTTGGGGCACCTGACCTGCACAGCTCTGTGGGTATCTCTTGGGCCTTTTTGTTACAGTTCCTTATAAAAACCATCCATCTTTCTGATATTTTAACAGAAAATCCCTGTCTTCTTCCATCTCTTAGATTCTGATGACTCTGTTCGAATCAGCAGTCTGGGGTATCATAAGCTGATTTCAGCCTCCTGTTTATGAACAGTTATTTAGATCTCTCTGTGTTTTGGACAAGTTTCACATATTTAGTAAACCAATAAAGCTTAGATTGTTGTTGATTTAGCTTAGCTTTTCATGTAATTAAAAAAATAAGTTTAGCAAATACTGAAAGTAGAAGACTGCCCTCCAGCCTTCAAAATTCCTCAGACTTACATTGCAGTCTATTAGCCAAATAGGACGTTCAAGAGAATAAAGTGAACTCTTGGGATGATTTGTCCCCTGCCGATGACTGGGAGGTTGTTTATTTGTGTTACCTCAACCACAAAATCCAAGCCAGGGAGGCTGCTATTGAGAACGCAGTATGAGGATCGAATACTCAGTGGTTTCCTCTGGGTATAAGCAAATCCCCAGCCTGTTGCTGTTAAGCTTTTGAGGGGGATATCATATTTATCTGTTGTCATCAATTCCTAGCAGTCCTGTCCATGCAGCACTGCCAGCACTATTGCCTCTGCCTGCGCATGACTGTGAGAGCAGGGAAGCTCTGGCATGGGCACCCACTTGTCTCTGTTTTATGAAGCTTTATTGGAAATCTCTGGGCTCATTTTCTTTGCAGAACTCATTTCTCTTCCTACAGTATTACTGTCTTTGGAGTCAAGCTCTTTTTAGCAAATGATTCTGATAGCAAAAGCAACGTGTTCATTTTTGTGCAGGTTGTCCTGACTTTCCCGGAGCTTTAAAAAGATATATATTTTTTCTCTTAGTGCTGTTTTTCATTTCTAAATGACTGGGTTCCTTGACCGGTAAGTTACAGTAAGTTACCTGCAGTTTTAGAAAAGATGCTCCCAGTTAGCCATGGGCTACTTGTGCACTAAAATTCGTAAGGAAAGGAAATACAGCCATTTTGTGAGTAAATACTGTAGCCACTTGTGAACATGCTGGTACCGACTGCATTCTTTAAGTGATGTTCCTCTCTTGCACTTTGTCCACTCGCAGAGTTGCTCCAAGTATCACCTGCTATATGAATTTCTCTTCTGGGCCTACACTTCACTTTCAAATTGATCTTTAAGATCCCGCACTCACACCTTTAAAATCTTCATTTGGTCTTGACTGTGCACAAAGTTGGGAGATACAACATTCCTG